>CM046446.1:40633967-41233967 GCA_025506515.1 Flaveria trinervia
TTTGTGTTTTGCATTAAAACGCAATTTTGGTGTCAAAAGTGATCTTGGACGTTCCATGCTCATCAAAGTTTGGTTTCTACGGACTTAGGCGATTAGACCTTGCAAAATTCGAATTTTACGGCTGGAAACACCTTTAACCTAGAAAATTTCGCAAAACAGCAGCTTCAGTCGCACGAGAGTCCATTCGCACGACTGGAGTTCATTCGCATAGTCCAGACGCACGATTGGACCTAGTCGCATCTCCATTCGTACGATTGAACCGTTCGTTCGCATTGCTCATACGCATCAGATTCATTCCACGACTGAGCCATCGCTTAGTCCAGCCGCACGATTGAACCAGTCGCAGAGTTCATATGCACGACTAGACCATTCGCATCCTTCAGTCGCACCAGTGACAGTTTTTTTATTAGACTTAAAGTTATTCGCCATGGAAGATCAAATGTCAGCCTTTACTGTTGGGAAGGACTCTAGGATACAACCTGCTTCAACTGTGGAGAGAAGGGCACTTCAAAAGAGAAGTGTCAAGCCTAAGAAGATGGTTCACGGGAACCCGTTCTCGTCCTTCACTCGTCAAGACAAGCAAGCTACCAGTCTACTTCATCAAGCAAGGATCCAAAAGCCTTGACTGCTCATGATGATGAAGGACAGGATTGGAGCTTTAGTTTTGTCTCACCAGGGGAATCAAACATTGCAAGTGTAAAGATATTGACAATAATTCTGCTAGTGAAGGAGATCTACCAGTTGAGATAGCGATGTGACATAGTGAAGAAGCAACTGCAACTGAGGTCAGTTCAACCTAAAGAGGAGACTACCACTCACAGACAGAAAAGACAGAATCACCAGAACCAGAGACATCTGATGCTGCTTGATGGCTAACTCTTCTGAATCAACTCAGGTGCCTTACACTCCCTAGCAAGTGACCCACAAGGTTACAATGTAACACTTAACTTTGCTTTTATCCAGCCCAAACTTACCACTGGTAGCATTGCTTGGAAATCTTCTTCCTGTCCTCTTGTAGAACTTCTTGGCTCTGTGAGTGAGAAGAGCCATATGCTGAACTATCTCCATGTATTCCAGTCATCTGGATGGATACAGTCTAGGTCTTCAAGAGTGAAGAGATAATTTCCACAGCTTTCACTGCAGACACAAAGGCTTGAGAAGAACTTGTCTCTTGGAATGGGCTTCCTTGAGTAAAGTTCTCCCTTGGTGTCTCCGGGAGGTGATGAGGACCCTTTTGTGAGTTGTCAGGGTAGCATGGAGATGATGTTGGGGTCTATGCTGTCCTTTCAACCACATGAAGGGCTAAACCCATTTGATTGTTAGAGTTGCCAGATGAACCTTGTAAGTTCATCTCCATCTGGTATCCACTGAGAATCCCATATAACTCTGTCAGAGTAAGAGTTTTAAGGTTCTCGGTCCTCTTGATTACCACACAATAGTGTGTCCATTGCCTAGGAAGTGAGGACATGAACTTCCTTACAATTCTCTGTTCTCAAGAGGAACTCCTCCATCCACAAGGGTATCCACAATCTCACATACCTGAAGTATTGTTGGGTCATGGTTTCACCTGCTTTAAGGTGAAATTTTCAAACTGCTGCTTCAGAAGATCTTTCTTGTTCTCCTTGGCTTCAAGGAGCCTCATACATCAGCTTCAGTGCATCCCACAGCTGTTTAGCTGTCTTGCACTTCTTAAAACCTCTGTACACAGAGTTTGGGATAGCAGTCTGAAGAGCATCATGGCCTTCTGTCAATCTCTACTCTTTTCCTATCTTCCTATCTTCATCTGAGTAGTTGGCCCATCTTTAGGAATCATACCAGCACCGTTAGCAGAGGGGGTGCTGGGTATGAAAGGTCCATATTCAACAGATTCCCACATTCTTGAGTCAAGAGACGATGAAGCCTTCCATCCTCATGCACCAGTGTCAAGTCATCAAGATGATCATGGGATTTGTTCATGTTCCAGTCTCCATATCAGTCTTTGAGATGGAAGCATTTGAAAGTTAGTTTTTGTGTGTGTGAGGGTCTTAAGATGTTAGATCTTAATCACGAGCCTGAGTGCTCTGATACCAATTGCAGGATCGTTTAAGGGCTTGAACACAATTACAACACAACACACAATGAGAAGATTAACTAAACTTTAATCAACAGTGAACTAGGTAACCAAGGTGATACAAGAACACAAGTAAAGCAAGAGACAGAACAGAGAGTATAGTTTTCAAGGAGCAGTATATTGCTTTCTCAAGTTCTTTTACAAGTGTTACAAAGCATAAAGAAGATACAAGAACTTGAAATACTTATACTACAACCTACAGCCGGCTATACTATGAAAGCCAGCTGGATACAATTGACTAGACACTAACAAAATCAATTGTAGAATCAAAAGGCATATCTGCCTTTTGACCTTGTGACTATGACATGCCATAGCTCACATCCTTATACATTACAAAAAGGATAAAGTACATAAAGTGGAAAGTTTCAGACTCAAGACCTCAATGTACAGTTACCAAAAGCATGGACCTTTTCACCAACTCTTGTAAGTTGGTGACTTATCAGAGACGCAGCGGAAAAGGTGCTTTATGGAACAGTACATCAGATAAAGCATGTGTACTAAAAGTCTTCGGAAGAAATCTGTCTTCATAGGGTGAAGCTTCGGAAGACTTTGTCTCTTGAAGCTTCGGAAGACTTCATGTTTGGCTTCGGAAGATATTGGTCTTGACTTCGGAAGATTTTACACTTAGAATGTTTTTTCTAATGTATTGTGTAAAACTTCCGAAGCATTCTTCACTTCAGTACTTAGTGCATGTTGCTGAGACACTTAGGCAGTTTTGGGTTGCATCAGACTTCAGGAATCCTTACAAACTCCCCCTAGGCTGATGCTACCAAAACACTTAGAAGATATTCAGATGTTGGTAGTCTTCAGTACAATCAAGACCATTCCTTTCTTCATTTGGTGGTCAGGATCATCAAGACTCTCATAGTATCTTCTCATTTCAAAGAGATCATGCAGAGGTAAGTTGATTATGTCTTGCCATGAGTAGACATTCTCAACACCTTGATCTCTGACAACATTCCATCTTTCTGGATTGGTAGATAAGTCCAGGACAAGATGGTGTCTCAGTTGCTAGAGGAGCCACTTGCATAGGAGTTGATTGGGTTGCCTCATCATGCACTTCCTCAGGTTGATCTGATTCAGCCTGGGGTGTAGAGGTAGATGACTTTGGCTTCTTCTTTTTAGTCTTTGGTTTAGAAGCCATTTTCTTCTTCCTCTTTAATGTCTTTAACTGAGAAGACTGGTCTGCAGCACCATGTTGATCATCAGTGTCTTTCTCAGTTGGGTGTTCCTCCCTCACAGGTTCAGAAGGAGAGGGAGTTTGACCCTGTCTTGGATCAGAAGATGAAGTTTGCTGAGGCTCAGCTGGAGGTTCTGGTTCAGGTGTCTCTGGTTGTTCAAACTTGACCTCCACTTCAGGTGGGACTTGACTTGAAAGAGAGTGCAAGTCAATCAATTCACCACTTTTAATCTTCTGCTTGATCACCCTATATGCTCATCCATTGTAGATAGAGACATGGGACCAAGTCTCCTTCCGGAGAATCCATATGACTTCAAGAAGCTCATCATTCTTGTCTGTCAGCAGACTTCTTTGCATTCTTTTGAATGATGACTCTTGACTTTGCAGCTTCTTCCCTTAGCTTCCTTTTGGTTGTTTTCTTTCTTTGACTAGCTCAAGCTCAAGTTGCTTTAAGTATTCGAACTCAATGAAGTCATAGGACAAGGGAAGAAGTACATTTCCTGATAGAAGCCTGTGGCACTCAGGTAGTTTATCATTTTGATTCTATCCTCTTCTTTATCTACCTGAGGTTCTTGTGGAGCCATCTTCCTGTGCAGGATTTTCTTGAACTGGAGAGAGAGTGGGAGTATGCTTGTGAAGTCTTTTCTGTCTCCTCTCCTCTTTGAATTGGAGAAGTAACCTTGCATCCTCTTTCTCCTTTATCTCTCTTGACACTTCCATGTCAGCCAGTTCATTCAACTCTTCTAAGGGGAGGGAGATGATTTCATCAACATCATAGTTCCTGGTCTGTAAATAAGTAATCCTGACTGCCCTTAACTCATCATCTTGAGTATTTGGTCTGGGGGCAGCCCTGATTGCAGCTTGCATGAATTAGATGACCCAGAAGAACTTTCTCCCCTTAGCCTCCTTTCCTCTCTCTCTCTTCCTCCTCATTTCCTCAGGAGTCATTATCCTTTTCCCTTTGTCACCAACAGACCTTTGTGACTCAGGGTGGATTGAGGCTTGGCCTTCATTGCTTGGTGTAGCTTCCATGCTCTGGCCAGAGAGAGGCTGAGAAACACCTTCACCAGCAGGTGTCTCAGATGGAGTTTGGACCTCTGCAGCAGTTGTTGATGGTGAGACAAGGTCTCAGGTTCTGCCACTGGGCCTTCAGCCAAGGTTTCCCCTATGAAACTAATCTTAGGGTCCACCTCAACATCCAGTTGACCGATGACATTGCCTGATTGCCTAAGTCTCCTTCTTAGAGAGAACTCTGCAAGGATCCTGTCTTGGATTCTTTGAGCCAGCCTGTCAGCTTGTCTAGATTTGCTTGGATTGACAAGTGGCATGTTGACTAAATCCAGTCCTTCATAGAAGCTCAGGCTTTGGAACTGAAAGACTTCTTGTTGGCCTTGAACTCTGTGAAGTATGAGGGCTCTTCTGTCATCATCATACCTCCATCTGATGATGTAGTTGCCAGTTCCATGTGGTGGAGATGAGACAGCCCTTGGTATACCTTCCTCAAAGAGACTCCTGATGATAGAGTCTATAGAGTCCACATTAATGTGAGTTTGAGGAAGTTGCTGAGAATGCACAACAGCAAGTGAGGATGGTGAGTCCTCTATGTCCATTCTCTTTGAAGAACTCCCAGGTTGTGGTTGTGATAACTTTCTCCCCCTTTTTGGTAGCATCACCCACTTGCATAGGTGAGCTGGAGGATAAATCAGTCACTTCCACAGGTTCTTGTGTTCCTGGTTGAGCTCTCCTTAAAGGTCTCTCAGCTAGTTTTTCCTTCAAATATGAAATCTGAAGTTGCTGATCATTGACCCTGTTTTGTAAGGTAGTCACCTGAGATTCCAAGTGACTAACCTTAGAGACTAGATAGGTGCATGTTTGTGACAATTTTTGTACCTTTAGTCTCAAATTCCCTCATCTTCATCAGAAGAATCACTGGGGGATGAGAGGATTGGACCAAAGTCCTCTCTCTCACCACCAGCTTGAGTTTCTTGGCTGCTGGTTTTCCTCTGCTCACTGGCAACCTCAATTAAGATGCCAATGGGCTGAGTTGCCATGGTTGAGGTCTTAATGATGTAATCACTTTCAAAAGTGAGAGCCTCTTCCATATGGACATCCTGAACAGGTTCAGATGTGTCCACCTCAGTAATAGGTGACTGATGAGGGATAGACTGAGGAGAGTCAGAGGTACTCATCTCTCTTTGAGTAGGGGAGGAAAGAGAGACTCATGGTACTCACTGAATCCTAAGTCTTCATCAGTGTAAAAGGATAGGTTGGGAATTGGTTGGTTTAGATCCAAAGGCTGGGGATGGTAGCTGTCCCCTGAAGGTTGTTCACTTGAGTGTTGAGACTCAGAGTGAAAGCTTACGTTGTTGGGCTAATGAGCTCATCAGGTTGAGCTTGAGGAACCTCAGCCCTGATAGGTAAAGTATGGGAGTGGTTTGCTCCTCAGGAGAAGTGGGAGCTCTGGAGTCCACTTCTTCCTGTAAGGTTGAGTATTTGGGGGCCTGCACAGACTCAATAGCCTGAGCAGGGGTTCGTTGGGATTTTCTTTTGTAGGTGATGAATATTTGAGGTTGTGAAGAGGGTAGGAGAGCAGTAGGTGTGGGTTCAACACTAGCTTGGACTGCTATGTTGTCACCTTGAGCAATGAGCTCTAACATTTTTGGGACTAGGGCTGTTTCTACCCCTGAGAAGCCTACAGTTGGCTTCTTCATAATTTTAAAGATGCCGGGCTTCATCTGTCCCAGTTTAAGAATATTGCCTGTTTCCCTCAACTGTGAGCCCAGTTCACAGTTGAGAATGTGTTGAACATATCTAGGAAACATGTAATACTCTAAGGAGTCTAAGTTTGCAAGTAAATTAGTATAAACAAATTGTGAATACCTGAACTTGACCCCCTGAACCATCCCATGAACTATAAAGGAGAGATCCTCAGGAATCTGGTCCCATCCACCATGCTTGTTTGATAAGCTGTGGATAACCACATGGAGCAGGTATTTCCACTGGGATGAGACCTTCCCTTTCCTGAAGGTCTTTACAGAGAAATCTCCTTCATATCCCATCTGCTCGAAGGAATGATTAACCGCTTCTTTGGAAGAACACTTCACCTGCTTCATCATCCAGCTGAAGATGTCGGTTGATGATGGCCGGAGTGATGAAAATTGTTCTCCCCTGCACTGTGGCAGACAGTGCCTTCTCCCCATCCATAATGACCTCTTGGCAGGTCTTCCAGAATTCAAGCAAATGATCCTCATATAGAGGAGGATCAATGGTTAGGGAGGTGAAGTAGTGAGACAAAGACAAGAAACGGCAAACCTCTGAGAAATGAGGATCTTTGTCAGAGCATAACAGAGCAACCTGATTGTTGTCTTGTGTAGCTGCATGGCAAAGTGAGGATCATTTCTGTGTGTAAGGTCAGCCATTGTGAGGTAGCTCAGAGATGAAGAGAAAAGAATGGGAAGGAAATTTCAGAGAGAAAGCTTTGGGTTTTAGGTATGGAAGAAAAGCAGATGATAGAAGAGGGGGGAAACCGTTGGGTTATATGAGAGAGAAGGATTTCAGATAAAGTTTAATGAAAGAGGATAAACTTTGAAATCCGTATGTCGGTCCCACCTCTGAAAAAGTAGTTTACCTTTTTGCTCAAAAAGTAGTTTTCTTGGAATTCGAAAAGCTTCCGAAAGTAATTTGTCTTCGGAAGTTGTGATTGAAAAAGCTTCCGAAGCTAAAGTGGCTTCGGAAGAATTTTCCTGAGAGTCTTAAAGATTTATGCTTCGGAAAAGAAATAAACTTTGGATGCTTTGTATAAGAATGAACAAAGCTTCCGAAAGTAATTTTTGCTTCGGAAGGAAAAAGTCCTTAAAAATGAATAAGTGTCTAAGTTAAGATTTTAAGCTTCGGAAGATAAATTTTGACTTCTTCCGAAGGTAAAATTTCTTAGACAGTCATTTATTTTGAAGACATATTTTTCTTCCGAAGGTAAAACGTTATCTTCCGAAGTATCAGAAAATTTTCAAGAATCTAAGGAAAGTCTTCAAAAAGAGTTTTTCATTCAAAGAAAACATGAGCTTATGAAAGTGATGAACTAGACAACTTAGGACACACATATTTTTAAGAAGAAATAATTAGAATTAGTTTTAAGAAAAAGTCTACTCAAAGTTAATCATCCCAATAGCTGATATCAGATACTTAAATCTCTGTTCATCAAAAGCTTTTGTGAACAGATCAGCATATTGTTCATCTGTGTGAACTTTGACTAGTTTAATTAACCCCTTTTCATAGTTATCTCTTATTAAATGATACCTGATGTTGATGTGTTTGGTCCTTGAGTGCTGCACAGGGTTCTCAGTGATAGAGATAGCACTGTTGTTGTCTATGTGGATAGGAGTCTCTTTGAAGTTAAATCCGTAGTCTAGCATCTGATTTTGAATCCAAAGCACTTGAGCACAGCAGCTTGCAGCAGCAATGTATTCAGCCTCAGCAGTTGATGCAGACACACAGGTTTGTTTCTTGCATTGCCATGAGACAACCCTTCCACCAAGGAATTGACATCCCCAGATGTAGACTTTGCAGTCATGTTGCAGCCACCATAATCACTGTCTGTATAGGCATACAGATTGAAATTAGAATTCTTTGGATACCATAAACCAAGTGTTGAAGCACCTTTGAGGTATCTTAAAATCCTTTTCACAGTGATTAAGTGAGACATCTTAGGATTGGCTTGATATCTTGCACAAATACATGTAGCAAACATGATATCAGGCCTGCTAGCTGTAAGATACATAAGAGACCCAATCATAGCCCTGTATAAGTGCTCATCTACACACTCCCCCTCAAGATCTGGACCAAGGGAGTGGTTTCTGGCTATGGGTGTCTTAGCAGTCTTACAATCAGTCATGTTGAACCTCTTGAGTATATCTTGAACATACTTTGACTGACTTATGAAATGCCATCTTCAACCTGCTTCACTTGAATTCCCAGAAAGAAATTAAGTTCTCCCATTGAACTCATTTCAAATCTATCTTTCATCAGCTTTTCAAAGTCTTTGCAGAGCCTTGAATTGGTTGAGCCAAAGATGATGTCATCCATATACTTGAACTAGCAGAATGTCGTTTCCTTGTCCTTTGATGAAGAGAGTTCCATCTATAGTACCTCTCCTGTAACCATGTTTACAGAGATACTCAGACAGTGTCTCATACCACTTCCTGGGTGCCTGATGCAGCCCATAGAGCTTTGTCAAGCTTGCAGACATAATCAGGATGATCAGGATCTACAAAACCAGGTGGTTGTTTGACATAAACCTCCTCATCAATCACTCCATATAAGAAAGCACACTTTACATCAAGTTGGTAGACCTTGAAGTTCTTGGATGCAGCAAATGCCAGGAATATCCTAACAGCTTCTAGTCTAGCTACAGGAGCAAAGACATCAGTGTAGTCAATCCCTTCTTCTTGTGTGTATCCTTGAACAACTAGTCTTGCCTTGTTCTTGATGATGATTCCTCTATCATCCTTTTTATTCCTAAAAACCCATTTGGTTCCAATGGTAGTCTTCCCATGAGGAAGAGGACAAAGGTTCCAAACTTTCTGCCTTTTGAATTGAAGCAGCTCTTTTGCATAGCTTCAACCCAACTTCCATCCTTTAGAGCCTCCTCAACTTTCTTTGGCTCTAATTGGGATAGAAAACAAGAGTGAAGACAAACATTTGCTTCATGGGTTTGCCCTCTTGTCTTTACCCCGGAGATAACATCTCCAATGATGTTTGTGGTAGGATGAGACTTGTGGATCCTTAGCTGAGGGATCACAGCAAGTTGCTGAGATAGATCCAAATTTGAGAAATTTAGATCTGGTCTTGAAGATTGATCCTCCACATTATCACACTATCAAGATTAACTTGATCCAATGAGTGTGTGACATCATTGATGTTGTCATCTATGGTATGGTTATTAGCATCAAGAAATTCTTGATCACTATCACCATCACCATTGTTGTCTTCTGCAATTGAGATGTCTTTATCTGGTTGAGAAGCCTCTGAGCTGGAATTTGAAGGCATGCCAGATGTATCAGCTGGATTTGTCATTGTTGTGCTGATAGAAACCTCATTTGCTGAAGTAGTTTCAACTGGAGCTGAAGGTCTTCCTAGCTCAAATCTTGGATCAGGATCACCTGTATTTAAATTTTCTGCAGATCCTGAAACATGCTCACAAGATTTATTAAAACAGTTGGTAACTAAATCAAGATCAAATAGCCAATCCGGACCAGAACCAGCCACACTGGGAGTGTGCTCATTGAAAGTCACATTGGCTGACTCCTCAATGATTCTAGTTCTGAGATTGTATACTCTATAAGCTTTAGCTTGAGAAGAGTATCCAATGAAGTGTCCATCGTCTGATTTCTCAGCAAACTTGGCAACTTGATCTTTGGTATTCAAGATGGTGCAGGGACATCCAAATGACCTGAGAAAACCAATGAAAGGTTTCCTCTTGTGCCAAAGTTCATAAGGAGTCTTACCATGTGTCTTAACTACTAAACTCTGTTTTGCACATAGCAAGCAGTATTAACTGCCTCTGCCCAGAAGGTGATAGGCAGTTAGAGTCAGACAACATAGTTCTTGCAGCTTCAATAAGTGTCCTGTTTCTCCTCTCAGCAACTCCGTTTTGCTGAGGAGTCCTGGGAGCACTGTATTGTCTTGTAATACCCTTTTCATCACAAAATGTATCAAGGATTTGGTTCTTGAATTCAGTTCCTTGATCACATCTTATGGTTTTGACCTTGTGATCACATTGATTCTCAATCTTTAAGATGAAATTCTTTAGAATCTCAGGAGTCTCATCTTTAGTTCTAAGAAAGAAAACCCAAGTGAATCTTGTAAAATCATCTGTGATCACTAGACAGTATAAGGTCCTTCCTAAACTCATTACACTGGTGGGGCCAAAGAGATCCATATGTAATAAGTGTAGGGGAGTAGTGATGGAGTTCTTTTCCTTAGGCTTGTGAGATACCTTGTGCTTCCTTTCAGGCATGCAACACAATGATCATCACTTGTAAACTCTTTCTTTGGCATTCCAGTTACCAGATCATGTTTGATTAATTTATTCATATTCTTAAAGTTTACATGGCACATTCTTTTATGCCATAGGAAAGACTCATCACTATTTGCTTTAGATAGAAAGCATGAAACTTCTCCAGAGGGAGATGTTTCTTGCAAATCCATCTTGTACATGTTCCCTTTCCTGGGGGCTCTGAGCAGGATATGCTCATGAGGAATGACCACTCCAGGCTTGAGAACAATGCACTCATGCTCAGTGAAGAGCATGTTATGACTCTGATCACAAATTGGGATACACTCAGAAGATTGTACCCAAGCTCCTTAACAAAGTTTACCTTCTCACTGAGCTTACCATTTGTGACCTTGCCCCTTCCATAAATGTAACCACCTTCATCTCCTCCAAAAGCAACTGGTCCTCCATCAATTCTCTCAAAATTATGAAGTAAAGACCTATTGCCTGTCATGTGCCTGGAACAGCCACTGTCATTATCCAGACATTCTTGTTTGTCTTGAGCTGTTCCTGCACAAAGAAAATGATTAGTTACATTTGGAAACCCAAGCCTTACTTGTCTTGGGTTCAGTAAGTGTAATAGAAGGTAATGCAACAGTAATAGATCCTATGGTTGTACAGAGGGGATCTTCAGCTGTTGTTGATGGAGAAACCTCAGTCATTTGGTCTTTCTTAGACTTCCACACCACCTTTGGAGTCTTGGACTTGACCTTCAAAACCTTAGAAGCTTTTGGAGCTTCACAAGTTTTAATGACTGATACTTCGGAAGAATCTACAGTCACTGCAGCAGACTTTAGTGCTTCGGAAGAACTCCATTCTTCCGAGACCAACTTTGCTTCCGAAGGTAATTTTCCATTTACCTTCTTCTTTGATTTGGAGCTTCCGAAGGAAACAGACTTTCCTTCCGAAGCTTTAGACTTCTTGAGATTCTTTGAAGTCTTTGTATTGGTCATGTGGATAGTACTTTAGGATTGTATGGACAATCCTTGGCAATATGAGAAGTACTTTCACACATAACACACAACATTTTCTTCTTCAAAGAAATCTCCTTTTGAGAGCAAGACTGGCTTTGGTCACATCCCTTTTTCACCTTCATCTTGGTAGATGCAGATACAATTCCCTTGGGCTGTGAACTGTTCTTGGAATTTGATGGTCCAGGCTGTGCAGCAGTGGTACACAGCAGCTCAGTCTTCTTTGTACTGAGATGATTTGAACATGAACCAGAACTCTTGGCTAAGAAGCTTTGGTGGATGTCTTCAGTCCTTACTGCTTTGAAACCTGCAGAGATAAACACTTGTTTCTGCTTAGCATCAAAGGTAGCCTTGATTTCTTGAGCCTTCTTTGCTTTCCTTTTGCTCTTCCTGATCAAGTTCTTTCTCTTGGACTTGGTCATCACAGTTATTTCTTCTCCTCAGAAGGATAGTGGCCCTTGGAGGAATCCTCTTCTTCACTCTTCTCAGAGGGATTCCTCACTATCACTTCTTCATCATCCTCACTTATTGGATCTATGAGAGGAAGCTCATCTTCACAAGTTCCACACCTAGGAGATCTTACAGACAAGATTGTGTGTGGAGGAGCTATCTCATTTGATCCCAGTCCCTGTCTATTTTGATAACAAACCTTATTGTGTAGGGATGAGGATATCATGTTCTTGAAGGTCTCTTCTTCAAGAACACTTTTCTCTGCCAGGGCTTTGCTGATCACAAGCTCAGCCTGGCACTTAGTCAACTTAGTGATGAGATCTTGGATCTGAGTTCTAAAATCTGTATGTTCATGTTTTAGTACTGAAATGGTTTTCTCCAAGTCTTCTATCTTTAACTTGTAATCATTTTCAGACTTTCTAAAATCAGATTTTAATATGTTTAATGACTCAAGATCAGATCTCATCTCTAGGTTGTAGGACCTGTATCTATTTACTTTAGCAATGCATTCAGGGGAGCAAAGATGTTCTAATACCTTGGCTTCATCATGGTCAGCCATCAATGCTTGGTTTGGAGAAGCATCCTCCACCTGAAAACTCCAGTCAAATCCTCCCTCTTCAACAGCAACCGCAGCATGTTGCTTTGTCTTCTCAGCCTGAGGGGTATTGTTAGTGTAGTTTGGTCTGAGTTTGTTTTGACCCCCATTTGCTCTAGGTGCCTTACACTCCCTAGCAAAGTGACCCATAAGGTTACAATTGTAACACTTAACTTTGCTTTTATCCAGCCCAAACTTACCACTGGTAGCATTGCTTGGAAATCTTCTTCCTGTCCTCTTGTAGAACTTCTTGGCTCTGTGAGTGAGAAGAGCCATCTGCTGAACTATCTCCATGTATTCCAGGTCATCTGGATGGATACAGTCTAGGTCTTCAAGAGTGAAGAGATAATTTCCACAGCTTTCATCTGCAGACACAAAGCTTGAGAAGAACTTGTCTCTTGGAATGGGCTTCCTTGAGTAAAGTTCTCCCTTGGTGTCTCCGGGAGGTGATGAAAGGACCCTTTTGTGAGTTGTCAGGGTAGCATAGGAGATGATGTTGGGGTTCTATGCTGTCCCTTTCAACCACATGAAGGGCTGAACCCATTTGATTGTTAGAGTTGCCAGATGAACCTTGTAAGTTCATCTCCATCTGGTATCCACTGAGAATCCCATATAACTCTGTCAGAGTAAGAGTTTTAAGGTTCTCGTCCTCTTGATTACCACACAATAGTGTGTCCATTGCCTAGGAAGTGAGGACATGAACTTCCTTACAATGTCTCTGTTCTCAAGAGGAACTCCTCCATCCACAAGGGTATCCACAATCTCAACATACCTGAAGTATTGTTGGGTCATGGTTTCACCTGCTTTAAAGGTGAAATTTTCAAACTGCTGCTTCAGAAGATCTTTCTTGTTCTCCTTGGCTTCAGAGGAGCCTTCATACATCAGCTTCAGTGCATCCCACCTGTTTAGCTGTCTTGCACTTCTTAAAACCTCTGTACACAGAGTTTGGGATAGCAGTCTGAAGAGCAGTCATGGCCTTCCTGTCAATCTCTACTCTTTTCCTATCTTCATCTGAGTAGTTGGCCACATCTTTAGGAATCATACCAGCACCGGTAGCAGAGGGGGTGCTGGGTATGAAAGGTCCATATTCAACAGATTCCCACATTCTTGAGTCAAGAGACCTGATGAAGCCTTCCATCCTCATGCACCAGGTGTCAAAGTCATCAAGAGTGATCAATGGGGATTTGTTCATGGTTCCAGTCTCCATATCAGTCTTTGAGATGGAAGCCATTTGAAAAGTTTAGTTTTTGTGTGTGAGGGATCTTAAGATGGTTAGATCTTATATCACGAGCCTGAGTGCTCTGATACCAATTGCAGGATCGTTTAAGGGCTTGAACACAATTACAACACAACAACACAATGAGAAGATTAACTAAACTTTAATCAAACAGTGAACTAGGTAACCAAAGGTGATACAAAGAACACAAGTAAAGCAAGAGACAGAACAAGAGAGTATAGTTTTCAAGGGAGCAGTATATTGCTTTCTCAAGTTCTTTTACAAGTGTTACAAAGCATATAGAAGATACAAGAAACTTGAAATACTTATACTACAACCTACAGCCGGCTATACTATGAAAGCCAGCTGGATACAATTGACTAGACACTAACAAAATCAATTGTAGATCAAAAGGCATATCTGCCTTTTGACCTTGTGACTATGACATGCCATAGCTCACATCCTTATACATTACAAAAAGGATAAAGTACATAAAGTGGAAAGTTTCAGACTCAAGACCTCAATGTACAGTTACCAAAAGCATGGACCTTTTCACCAACTCTTGTAAGTTGGTGACTTATCAGAGACGCAGCGGAAAAGGTGCTTTATGAACAGTACATCAGATAAAGCATGTGTACTAAAAGTCTTCGGAAGAAATCTGTCTTCATAGGGTGAAGCTTCGGAAGACTTTGTCTCTTGAAGCTTCGGAAGACTTCATGTTTGGCTTCGGAAGATATTGGTCTTGACTTCGGAAGATTTTACACTTAGAGTTTTTTCTAATGTTTGTGTAAACTTCCGAAGCATTCTTCACTTCAGTACTTAGTGCATGTTGCTGAAACACTTAGGCAGTTTTGGGTTGCATCAGACTTCAGGAATCCTTACAAGAATGTGTCAGCCTAAGAAGATGGGTAACGGGAACCCGTTTCTCGTCCTTCACTCGTCAAGACAAGCAAGCACCAGTTCTACTTCATCAGCAAGATCCAAAAGCCTTGACTGTCATGATGATTAGACAGGATTGAGCTTTAGGTTTGTCTCACCAGGGGAATCAACATTGCAAGTGTAGAAGATATTGACAATGATCCTGCTAGTGAAGGAGATCTACCAGTTGAGATAGCGATGTTACATAGTGAAGAAGCAACTGCAACTGAGGTCAGTTACAAGCCTAAGAGGAGACTACCACGTCAAGACAGAAAGACAGAATCACCAAACAGAGACATCTGATGCTGCTTGAGGCTAACTCTTCTGAATCAACTCAGTAAGTACTACTGACCAAATGTTTTATAATCATGCTTGTCTGATTGTGATACTTTAGGAATAACATAGATGAATAATTTGCTAGGTTATTAGATCATAATGATAACTTAGTAAAATATTTCAACTGTGCACTGAGGCTAATAGGGTATTAAAACAAAATGAGCATAGTTATAAAGAAAAGATAGACCTTTTGACTAAACAGCTTAGGGAAACCGAAGTAGTTTCTTTAACCAAGCTAATGACATTAGGTATTATCTAAACTCCCTAGAAGACACTAAGAAGCAAAAGGCAGTTCTAGAAGTAGAAGTAAATTCATTAAAATAGAAACTGCATAGTTGACTAGTTCTTCACACATAGTCCAACACTTAGTGAGAGAAAGGAACAACGGGGAGGGATTGGGTTATAAAGTGGTTCCACCACCACCTGAGACTTTGATGAACACTAAGACTAGACCAATAATAATAATCCCATCAAGGATCATGTGGTGTCTACTCCTCTTGTTAGTGATCCAGATTCCTTATGTTCATCTATTGACTCTGGAAACAAACAAAAGGAGGCCACTTCAAAGGCAAGGGTAAATTTCCTTGTGTTAATCTGGAAAGGATTTTGAAAAGGTTAACTTAAAGTCAAGGTCAAACAAAGTCAAATCAGAACCTAAAAAGACTTCTAAGGTTAATCTTTCACATATTTCAAGTCAAAAACCAATTAACCAAAAAGAAAAAGATGTTAAACAGGTTAAAAACAGTTAACTTTGTTAAACCAGAGAAAACATCAAAAGAACCATAGTCAAAACCTAGAGTGAGTGATGTTACTAGAGTGTCACACACTTCTCCACAAAGAAAGTTTAATCATAAAATTGATAGCAGTTGTGCTACAACTATGGTGAATATGGACACATTGCCTCCTATTGTCATTTCTATCAGACACCTAGGAAGAAGATTGAACCTTAGGTTTCAAAGCCTAGGTCTTCTAAGAGGAATTCTCTGACTCCACCTAGAAGAACTAGTGAACTAAAATTCAACCTATAAGTCAGTCGACTGTTTATCACAAACAGCCTTGCACAAATCTGGATTATGGAAGGAGAAGACATCCTCTGTGTCTGATAATGATGACAAGAAGGAACCTGAGCTACCCTCATCCTCTAAGGGTCAATGGGTGGAATTTATGATGTGTGATGCCTCTGGGAAACCCAAGCCAGTAAAGGCTTAGGTTCCTAACCTAAACTAATCCTTTACTTTGTATGTGCAGGGTGTTCGATACAGTGCTGAAACTAACACGTGGATTGTAGACCGGAACATCTAGGCACATGATAGGAAATAGGGCCCTTTTATCAAACGTCAAGCAAATAAAAGGAGGGCATGTTTCGTTTGCTGGAAACAAGGGAGGCTATATCACAGCCTAGGGAGAAGTAGGGAATCAGAAGTTAAGTTTGATAAGGTGAACTACGTTCAACAACTACAAAATAACTTACTTTTTGTTTCCCAAATATGTGATAAGGGATTTAAAGTCATCTTCGACAACAAGAAGTGTTACGTGCTAAAGAAAGACTATGTGATCCCAGAGGACCAAGTTCTGATGACTGCTTCAAGATATAAGACCTTTATGTTTTGGATCTGTCAACAGCTTCTACAACGGATCTTGAGGTTCAGTGTTTTCTATCTAAAGCTACTGAGAAGGATTCCATCTCCTGGCATAGGAGAATGGGACACATTAGTCAAAGGAAGATGAATCACTTGATTCAGAAGGATCTGGTGAGAGGAGTTAATGTCAAGACTTCCAGCTTCCTGACTTTTGTGTAGCTTGCAAGAAAGGCAAACAGACAAAGAAGTCTCATACAGAAAAGAAAGTTCATTCAATAGACTTCCTCTTGAACTTCTTCACATGGATCTGTTTGGTCCAGTCAGTACAAAGAGCATTGCAGGCGACTTGTACTGTTTTGTGGTCACTGATGACTACTCAAGGTTCACTTGGGTAATGTTTCTGAAATCCAAATCAGAAACATTTGAGTCATTCAAGGAGTTGGTAACCACACTGGAATCTCTCTACAAGCTGAAGGTTAGACAAGTACGCTCAGACAACGGAACAGAATTCAAGAACCAGTGGATGGAGGCATACTGCAAGGAAAAGGGAATTGTGCATCAATTCACTTTTGCCTACACGCCTCATGAATGGCGTTGCTGAGAGAAAGAACAGAAGCTTGATAGAGACAGCACGACTATGTTGGCAGACTTGAAACTGCCTATCCAATTCTGGAATGAGGCAGTGGTGAATGCATGTTATACACTGAATCGAGTCCTGATAGTCAAGCCCCACGAAAGACATGTTACGAGCTACTACAAAGATGCACCGAATTTGGAGTATCTTGAACCATTTGGCGCGCCGTGCACACTTCTGAAGAAGACACAAGAAGGTAAATTCAGCGAGAAGGCAGATGAAGGAATCTTTCTAGGATACAACATACCGAACAAGTGAGTTTACAACAACTCAATGGGTCTAGTAGAAGTGTGGTGTAATGTTGACGTTCAGAGATATACCACACCACCTACTGGCAAAGGACCCGCCTACTTTTTCGACTATGATGGATTCTTCAAGTCCTTTAACATCCCTCTCTCTCCCTCATGACAAGTTAGCTACTAGAATGATGTATGATATCTTAAATACACCATCTAGCTCAGGGAGAATCATCTATTCAGTCAGGGGAAGTAGTCGATGACAGTGACTCCTCCTCTGGAGATGAAGCTGAAGAAGATGACCAGAACAGTCAGGAGGAACAGGTTCCAGTTCCTGAAAGTCCACAAGCATCTACAAGTGATGCACCTTCGACTACAGAACCTCAAACTCCAACTACCTCAGATGCAGAACCAAATGTCATAATCTTGGCTCTGAGGTAGCTGTTCCCACTACTCCAGGATCATGATTAAACGTCTATCATCCCCTAGACAATGTCATTGGGGATGTCAGATCAGGAGTACAAGCCCGAAATCAGCTTTATTCAGCTGACTATGCCTCGGTTATAGAGAAGGGTTACATTCATGATGGTGCTTATCGGTGTTTTGTCTCGCAGTTTGAGCCAAAATATGTAAGTGATGCACTAAATGATGAGTCGTGGGTGAGTGCCATGCAAGAAGAACTTCTTTAGTTCAAGAAGTTAGGTGTATGGACTCTGGTTGATAGACCTAAAGGTGCTAAAGTCATTGGCACCAAATGGGTCTTGAAATGCAAGAAGGATGACCAAGGGGTCATTATCAGGAACAAAGCTCGATTGGTGGTTCAGGGTTTTCGCCAAGTCGAGGGAATTGACTACAATGAGGTGTTTGCACCCGTGGCAAGGATGGAAGCCATTCGTATCTTCCTTGCCTATGCATCGTACATGAAGATTAAAGTCTATCAATTAGATGTGAAGAGTGCATTCCTTCATGGGGAAATCAGAGAAACAGTCTATGTTAGTCAACCCGAGGGATTTGAAGATCCTTATCATCGGGATAGAGTCTACAAGCTCGACAAGGCTTTATACGGGCTTCATCAAGCTCCAAGAGCTTGGTATGAGAAACTCTCGACTCATCTTATGAAACACGCTTTCGCAGGGGAGTCATTGACTGCACGCTGTCATTAAAGAAAAAGATGGCGACCTTCTGCTCGTACAGATCTATGTTGATGACATAATCTTTGGTTCAAAGAACGAAGAGTTATGCAAAGAGTTTGAAGCAGTTATGAAGAAAGAGTTTGAGATGAGTGCTATGGGGGAGATGAAGTTCTTTCTCTGGGTACAGGTGGATCAACACAAATAGGATCTTTCTACATCAGACCAAGTATGTAGGAGACATTCTCAGTCGTTTTGACATGAAGAATGCATCTGCTGCTGGGACTCCACTTGCTACGAATCACGACATAGCACCTAATGAAAATGGAGATCTTATAGATGCCACGATGTACCGAGGAATGATTGGATCCGTCATGTATCTCACTGCCTCAAGACCTGATATCATGTATGCTACATGTTTATGTTCTAGATATCAGGCTAAGCCTAAGGTCAACCATCTGATCGGGGTCAAAAGGATTTTTCGTTATCTGAAGGGTACACCCACACTTGGGTTGTGGTATCCTCATGATGATGACTTTGCGCTCACGGCGTATAGTGACTCGGATTACGGAGGCTGCAAGATGAACTACAAGTCTACATCCGTAAGGTGTCAATTCTTTAGGGAAAGACTAGTTACTTGGCAGTATAAGAAGCAGACATCGGTTGCATTGTCAACCTGTGAAGCCGAATATGTTGCTGCTGCAAGTTGCTGTTCACAAATCATCTGGATTCAACATCAAATGCGGGATTACGGTTTAAAGTTCTCCTTACTCCTATTTGTGTTGATAACTCTGCTGCAATTGCAGTAACTAAAAATCCGGTCCAACATCCTAAGACCAAACATATCGGTGTTAAATACCATTTCATAAGAGACTGTTTTGAAAAGAACTTAATTGATGTGGTAAAAATTAATACTGATTTTCAACGCGCTGACCTCTATACTAAAGCCTTTGATAAACCACGTTTTCAATATTTGCTAGAGGTCAACAGCGTTAAAAAGAAAGTGAGGTTATTCCTGATGATAATGTGTAGTCTGATGTAGTTTAGTTAAAGTTTTTCGTTTTTATTTTGTATTTTATTTTTTATTTGTTTTGTCTGTTTAATTTAAACTCATGTTATTTTGCTGTTTATTAAAATCCTAAAATAATTAAACAGTTATGATTTAGTATTTTAGGGGGAGAATTTGTCAGCAAGTAACATTAGAAAAAACGAGGGAGAAGGAGTGGATAGCTAATATAAGGTAAACCGTAACTGTGATACCGAATAAAACCCTTTGGAAAATGATAGTATACATGAACAAATCAAGAGGGACTGTAAAATTTAAATTTAGAAAAGATGCAAAGATTCAAAGTATAAGTCTGTGTAGTCTAAGCAATATAAAAAGGAAGATGATAGAAAAACTGGTAACTCCTAAGTCAACACAACTAGAGTAGACCTAGAGCTTGCTAAACCACAAATGATATGTCGGTAGATTCAACACAATAGATGATTAGACTTGACTGGTGATTTCAAGATCAAACTAAGTTGTTCAACTGACTGTGGGCTTCCATCTTATCACTAGTTAACACAGTCAACAATATTCAATTAAGGGAAATGAGCATGTAAACGCCACAAATGTGTGCGGATGACCATAAATAGAGCAAAGCAAGAAAAATGAAAGACAAATGCTATAAAGCTAATGACTTATGTTGTTGGTGCATTTTGTGCAAATAATATTAAGCTGCTCTAACAAGGAGATAGGTTGTGTGCCTCTGTGCGATGGCACTGACCTGAGGATAAGCATAACTTAGATATTCTAGAATTCATTGTTGTTTGCCGCCTCTCTACTGTGCGATGGCACTGACCTGAGGACTGGCTTCTCTTTGAAAGCTCTAAGAATAGTCTCTCCTTGTAATAATACCCGTAGACCGCTCAAAAGCTCCTGAGGAATGTTGATTACCATATAAGTGTGGGATCCACAAAAGTTAGTTGAAATAATTAAACCTAAAACAATCACCAGTTTGTGTCAAAAGTCTGTGTATGGATTTAAGTGGACAAACATATTGACAATCATTGTGGCTGCAATTCTTGAAAGTTCAAATCAATGTTGTAATCTAAGAGTTCCAGTATGATTTCCTAAAGTTGCTAACGACTCTGGATGAACACCAAGAATTGAGCATCAAAAGATTTTGATAACAAGTCCAAAATGATTTGACTTGCTTGTATGATTCCAAAATTGAATTGGTCCAAGTATGGTCAATCTAAGTTGAAGCTGTCTATTCCAGAACCAAATCCAGTAGATTTCCATCTTAGGATTTATCTCTCACAAAAAGCCAAAAACAATTCTTATTTTTATTCTTTAGTTTAATTTTCTAATTTAGTTAGTCGTTTTTAGTTTGTTTGTTTGTCGGACTACATCAGGAAAATCAGTAAGGGATCAACTCACTAAATGGGTCATGTCTGAGATGACCACATGTGTTTTAAAAGTTTAAAACAGTCACGTCTGAGGTGATCAAAAAGTTTTCAAGTCAAAACGATCATGTCTGAGATGATCAAATGCTCATAACGTTAATTTCTACAATTAAAAGGGTTTTAAATGTTAAATATTCAAATTGGCAGAAAATTTAATAAGTATGACCCATTCGCATGAATGGACCATACGTATGGACCAATCATACGAATGGAAGCCATTCGTATGAATGGACCATGAATATGGACCATCCAACCGAATGGCCCATACGATTGGCCCAGTCGGACGCTTAAGGGCGGACGAGTGAGTCAGTCGCACGACTGAGATCCAGTCGGACGACTGAAGACGGACGATTGAACCAATCGCACGACTGAGTCCCACTCGCACGACTAAAAGGTGCGTATGAGCTCAGTCGCACGATTGAATCTGGGGTTAGTATAAATAGAGGGGGAATCAGTCGCAGAGACTCACCACCCTCAAATTAACCCTGAATCGCATGACTTAACGCCACTCTGCCCAAAATTCATTTGATCTCTAAATCCCCCCTTTTCTTGATTACTGACCTTATACATCGACTCTACAGGTAATTTACGGTAAAGAAGCAGTCCCATAACTTTCAATTTGATGCAAAATCGGTACATTCGGACTCGCACAAGAACCGAGACTTAAGTGACTAAATAACCTAACTAAATGACTCAAACAAAAGAAATTAAAGATGTTAGGTGTTATAAGAATGTATTGTGAGTCAAATGAACCAGATAACGCTGTCTGAAACTCAGAAGTGGTGAAAAAGTGAATTTGAATTGAACAGTCAGTACATCATGCGAATGGACAGATTGATGAACTTCAGTCGCACGACTGAAGGGTGCGAACTGCTTAAACGCACGACTGAACCATGCGTATGAAGTTCAGTTGCACGACTGGTGTAACCGCATGAGGTTATATACGTATGTGCCTAGTCTCACACTCAGTGGTACGCATGGGATCAGTCGCACGACTGAACCCCATTCGCACTGTTCAATCGCACGACTGATCTCAGTCGCACAACTTCAATCACATGACAGAAAGATTTTCTTCAAGTTTAAGTGTTTCATGACTTTCTTAGCCAATGGTACTAACGTTTACTATGTTTGTGTAACAGATGGCGAGTCGATGGACTATGAGCATGAAGCACAATATATGTGCTCATCTGGATTTGACATCCAGAAACACTGCTGATTTCTCTAGCATCATCACATTTCTACTAAGATCGAGGATTGCACATGCCATATCTACTCCTTGTACTCCGTATCGATCCATTCAGCAGGCCTTCTGGGAAGGTGCTACAGTTGATAGATCGTCTGAGCCTCATTGCATCAGAAGTACCATCTTTGGAGAGGCTGAGGATCTAAGGATCGTATTACAGTTGGGGGATGACACTAAGTGTCCGACTCGATTACACCCCTCACAGTCAGAGGATGCTTTCTTAGAGCCAAGTACTCTGGGGACATCAATGCTGGGGTACTCAACAAGAGTAACCTTTGTCCCCAGTTTAAGTATCTTGTGCAAGTGCTGCTTAAGTGCATAGCTTCCAGGAAGGGAGGTTTTGATGAGCTATCCGACCAGATACAGAACGCGTATGCTGCGTTGGTGCTGAACCACCCGTTCAAATTCTCCAAGATGATCTTCACCTACCTGGTGGAGAACATCGAGGGGAAAGGGAAGGAGGGCTTCTATATGTACCCGAGTTTATATGCAGATGATCATAATCAAAAGCTTCCCTCCCTGCCGAAGGAGAAAGAGGATGCGGTAGTCCTCGAGGTGATGGATGACACTACCTGGGGAGGATGAAGGTGTACAGGGGGAAGCAAGTGAAACCCCCTGTCAGGAGGTTGTTTGGGCATCTGGCCTGGAGGACTACGTGGTGCCAGCCAAGAGAAAGTGGCGCCACGATGATAGTAACTCTGATGTGGAGCAGATTGCTCTACCCACTCATGACTCGGATGATGATGACAGTGGGGATGCTGGAGACGGTATGCCTATTCCACCTAGAGGTACTGTGTCTGATGTTGTACCTCCAGTGTCCGCCCCAGCTGGAGACGTAGCTGAGTTAGCTGGATTCCATCAGGATTTTGTTCATGGTGCGGAGGAGGAGGAGGAGTCGGATGAGGAGCCCCTAACGCGAACTGTGGGAAGCAAAGTTGTTCCCACAGAACATGAGCTAAGGGTGGTTGGTGAAACCCGAGAGACTCCGGAGAGACTGATACTGACCCAAGCTATGCACCGGGGTCAGCATGCAGGGTTGTAGGGGGAGCATCCACCTCAACGGGGACGAGGAGGAAGAGGATGGCTAAGCCCCATGGTCAAAAGAAGAAGAAGCATCGGTTGACCTTCATCACCACCACAGCCACCACATCCACCACAGCTACCACAACCACCACCATACCTCCCACCACAGTACAGATTCCCTCCACCACCATATCCTTTACTCCCACATCACCTCCACCATTTCATAGACCTATCTTCACTACAGCCATCACCACCACCACTTCACACCAAGCAGGACCCTCAGCCCATCCCTCACATACTTATAGATCACCTCTACCTCCAATCGGGGTAGAGGAACAGCTGTCTGCGCTCAACAGGATGGTGATGCGCTTACTGGCTGTAGATGAGGAGAAGGCGGCCAAGATCCGCCAGCTTACTGACCTGACTGCTGCACAATCTCACCAGATTGCAGAGCAGGCTCAAGTTATAGAGGAGTAGGCCCAACAGATGGCTGCTCAGAGCACTGAGATAGCCCAACTCGAAGCACATAGTGTCACATCAAGCAAGAAGATAGAGGAGTTGGAGGAGGCAAATAAGACTATCATGTTAAAGCTGAAAGGATCTAAGGAGGAGCCTTTGAAGATCAAGGAAGGGGACGGAGATGATGATGATGAAGATGATGATGAGGATGATGAGGGTGATACAGAGGAGAATGAGGAAACCGAAGGAGATAGGACAGAGGAGAAGGACGATGATGATGAAGCAGAAGGAGGGGATGCAGCTGCATCGGCCTCTGCTTCAGGTCAAGAGAAAAGGTCAAAGAACAGACAAGACCAACCAGCTTCTACTTCTGCTCCTCCAAGTGACGAGACGATGATACAGGATAAAAGTAAAGACTAGATGTTTATGTATTTATTTACTTTTGTATTTGAATCCTGTATTGAAAACGATGTATTGAATGTTTATATTAAGTTAATGCATTTCTTTTTGATTAATTACTAATGATTATGTGTTGAATGTTTAAATCAAATAGATCCAAATTACCAAAGAGATGAGTTTGATGTTGCTCCCCTTCAGCAGGTCAAGACTCAACTAACAATGATTCTTGATCTGCAAGGGATTGTTAGGAGGTCAGTGAATTATACCCCTGAAGAAGGGGAAATAATTCATGACCTATCAAACGAGCAACTCGCAGAGATTTTCAAGCTAAATCTAGATGAGATAGTGAAAGATGCTCCGACATGCGATTCGACTAGTGACGAAGAGCTCAACGATGTTGATGAAGTCGAGATCGAAGATGTCACTGCCGAGGATTACCCTCAGTACGCTGACAATGAGGGTAATGTGGTCCCCAATCTGGGCGAATCCCTTGTCAGCGATACTTTTGAGGTGTTGAACAAGATGGAGCAAGAAACAGAGAAAGCAGCAGGAACAGCCCAAGCCTCAAATGATGATGTCGACATTCGAAAGGCTGAGTGGGCTGCATGTTTTGAAGAAGTTAGAGCCCAACATGCTGCACCAAAGAAGGATGCCTACACCAAACTCTACAGAGTCAAGAAACATCACAAGGTGTCAGGAAGGATCATAACATGGGCGTATTTTGAGGATCTTAATGCTTATGCGGTTAAGAGAGAACAAGGCATAGAGTACTTCAGATTCCCACATGATCTAAAGACTCTACCAGGTTTTGAGCTCAACCAGCTGGCTAAGCTAAAGCTTTTGTATGTTGAACCGAGGAAGATGTCAGGCTGGTTCGAGGCTGCCCTAAAGAAGGAGTACCACACCAGATGGGTTAACTTCAGACCCCAACAGACTACTAGGTATATCAGAAGGTCTGAGGTTGATGCCATTACTGGCAAGCCCAAGATAGTGTTGAAGTGGAATCCTTCGCGCACAATGTCAAGAATCCGACTCAGGGAAGTGCCACAGGACTTCACTCCACATTTTAAGTGGTGGTACTACGATTAGCGAACAACTGAAGCGGTCATAGTCCTAAGCAAAGAGGGACAAATGGATACGATCAGGGTATTTGACCCGATGTGGCTTACTAACTTGTCGGATAATGATGTCTATACGCTATACAAGTGGCCACTGTTCTATGATACGCAAGATATTGTACAAGCCCTCCAGTTCCAGAACGTTATACGACTCTGCTTCGCGTTTGAGATTCACACGGGAGTCACAAAAGAGGAGAAGTACAAGAAATACAAGGAGGTTATGCAGAAAACAAGAGATTAGAGAGATCTAGGTCCAAAGGGGAGTTTGTTGATACATGTATGTCCCTAGATCATGATATAAATGTAATAGATCTTGTTTGTCTAATTCTGAGGTAATGCTTGGAATGATTAATGAAATGATATTGTTTGTTTGTTATTTATAATGTTTAATATTTCATTAATGAGTCGACGTTGAATTGGTTAATTAGGTTTATGGTTGTTTGAATTGTTACACATAATGTTATATTAATTAATACATTCAAACTTAACAAAATGAAGTTCTCATGCGAATGGCCCATGCGAATGGACCATACGCATGAATAACTTCATACGAATGACTCAGTCGCACGACTGAACCAGGAGACTGGATCAGTCGTATGATTGTAACATAAGATTGGCTCAGTCGCACGACTGAACACTCAGTCGTGCGGATGAATCAACCGCATGGTTCAATCGCACGACTGAACCATACTAATGGTTCAGTCGCACGAATGAACAATACTAACCTATAAATACAACCCAATTTGTGGAAAAACCAGAGCATTTGTTAATTACGATTCCAGACGTACCCTAGCCGTCCAGAAGCCTCCCAATTCGTTTCTCCAAGTTAACAGAACACATTAGATCGATTCGCAATCGACTTCTAACGTTAGATTCAATTCTTGATTGATTCTTCGTGTGTTCTCACTGATAGGATCGCCAATCAAATAGGATTCCGCACTATTTGATCTGGTTTACACGCTAATCACTAGGTATTTCGTTCAAATACCAGGTCCTAACAAAACCAAATTTCTTGATCTCTTCATCAAAATGTTGATTGCAACTCCTCGATGCTTGTTTCAATCCATAGATTGATCTCTTTAACTTGCATACTTTATTAGGATGTTGTGGATCGACAAAACCATCAGGCTGAACCACATGGACAGTCTCTTCGAGATGTCCATTAAGGAAAGCAGTTTTGACATCCATTTGCCAAATCTCATAGTCATAATATGCAGTTATGGCAAATAATATCCTAATTGACTTTAGCATTGCCACAGGCGAGAAAGTTTAATCATAATCAACCCATTGAGTTTGAGTGAAATCTTTTGCTACAAGTCTTGCTTTGTAAGTATCCAAATTTCCATGCATATCCGTTTTCTTCTTGAAAACTCACTTGCATCCAACCGGTTTGGAGTTAAGTGGAGGGTCAACCAATTCCCAAACTTGGTTGTCATACATGGATTGTATCTCTACGTTCATGGCTTCCAGCCATTTGTCACAATCCGAATTGGACATTGCATCATGGTTTGTAGTTGGCTCATCGGAGTCAACCACATAACATCCATTCATGAAAAATACATATCTTTCAGGTGGAATGCTAACTTTACCAGATCTACGAACATTTTGTGTGTATCGATCAACTTCTTGATCATCATCAACAACCTCTTATTGATTGCTAGTGTCAACCAAACGTGTATAGGCTTATGGATCTTGATCCTTATTAAATTCCACAGTTCTATACGTTATTCCTTCCATAAGGAACTTAGCTTCCAAGAACTCTGCCTTTGGAGCAATAAATACCTTTTGCTCTATTGGATCAAAGTAGTATCCTATACAGTCTTTGGGATATCCAACAAATATACACTTAGTGGATCGACTCTCCAACTTGTTCTGGGTGTTTAGCTTAACATAAGCTTCACAACCCCATACTTTTAAATATGATAGCAATGGAACTCTTCCATGCCATTTTTCAAAAGGTGTCGAATCCAATTTCTTGGTCGGGGCCATATGAAAAATACGAGCCGTGGAGAGCAATGCGAAACCCCAAAATGATAGAGGTAGTGAGCTTATAGTCATCATAGATCGACCAATGTCCAATAGGGTTTGGTTTCTCCTTTCAGACACACCATTATGTTTTGGTGTTCCGGGTGGAGTAAGTTATGAGATGATCCTACAACTTCTTAGATGATACTGAAAAGCCTCATTGAGGTATTCACCTCCTCTATCTGAATGAAGAACTTTGAAAGATTTATTGAGTTGATTTTCTACTTCATTATTGAAGATTTTGAACATTTCAAAAGTTTCATATTTATGTGTCATCAAGTACACGTAACCATAGTGACTATAATCATCAGTAAAATTAATGAAGTGTCTTTCACCATTTCTTGTCATTGTCTTAAAAGGACCACATACATCCGAATGTATGATTCCCAATAAGTCTTTTGCCCTCTCGTTAGTACCACTAAAGGGCGACTTGGTCATCTTACCTTGTAAACAAGATTCACACTTATCAAATGAACCATTTTCATTTGTTTTCAAAAGACCATTCTTTTGAAGTGTTTAAATCCGATTCTTGTTATGTGACCAAGACGACAATGCCAAAGATATGAATCACTTAAACTAATTTTAAGTTTCTGGTGCTTGTTGGTATAATGAGCTATCAAAGGATGAATCATCATAAACCAATTCATAGATACCATTAAAAGGCATAGCCTTGAAATAAAATACATCATCCATACAAACATAAATACCATTGTTAACAAACTTTAATTCATAACCACATTGTTTTAAAAGGGAAACATAAATTATATTCCTAGTCAAACTAGGAGCATACAATATGTTCTTAAAAACAACTTCCAAACCATTTGAAAGTTTCAAAATATAGTCTCCTTGGGCTTCGACATCAACTTTTGCTCCGTCGCCATGTAGAGACTTGTGTCTCCCTTCTTGAAGTGCTTATTTCTTTTGAACCCCTGCAACAAATTGCAAATATGAGTTCCATACCCGGTATCCAATACCCATGTGTTTGAAGAAATAACATTTAAACCAATATGAATCATGAAAGTTGTACCTGAGGTTTGCCCAACATCCCTCTTGTTTCTCAACTCTTTGAGATAGGTAGGACAATTCCTTTTCCAATGTCCTATCTCACCACATTCAAATCATGGATCGTTCTCCGTTACCTTAGGCTTCTTAAGCTTAGGCTTCGCAGGTTCCGCTTTAGCCTTTCCTTTCCCTTTGCCTTTGATGTACCCCTTTCCTTTGGCAACACTAGCCTTGGGATCGGGGATGGCCTTTTCTTATTGCCTCCCTCATTGATCGAGAGAATAGGTAGAACTTTTCTACCCATCCCTGCCTTGGCTGTTTTGAGCATTGCGTGAAGCTCACCAATGCTCTGTCCCACCCATTCATATTGTAATTCATTATGAATGTCTCAAACCATTTGGTTAGGCCATTAAGGATCAAATCCGTGGCCAGCTCCTTTGAGACGGGGCAATTAAGCCTCTCGAGGCGATCAACGTGGATTTTCATCTTAAGTACATAAGATGATACCGATTGGGTTTCTTCCATGCGACACACATGAAGCGCTCGAACCGTCTCGAAGCGCTCTACCGAAGCTTGTTGAAGGAACATTTCCTTCAACTAGGTAACGTTCGGTTTTGTCACATGTAAAACAAGCTAGTTTAACCGTTTAAACTATAAAAACGCAGCGGAAAAAGGAGTTTAACATGTGATTAATAATCTGAAAATTTTGCCTTTTTGAACCACAAACAAAACCCAAGAATGTGGATCAATAATATATGTGAAATAGTATGCTATCAAACAAAATATAACAACCATAGGGTGTTCATGGAAACAACCTTTCTTGAACAAAATGTTGTAGATGAAAAGGGTGAAGAAGATGATGTTCTTGAGTGGCTAGCCTTGAAAGGAGAAGACCTCAAGCTTGTATACCCACAAGCCCTTCCAAACACCAAGCTTGTTAGGGAGCACAACACCAAATAACTCTCCTTATAGCTCGTCAATGATCCAAAATTTTCAGCCTTTCCTTTCAAAAAATTGAAAATTTTCAGCCACCTTTTGAGAGAGTTCTTGCTTGAGTTGGTTAGAGAGAAGTGTGAAATGAAAGAAGAGTGCAAGAGTTGTGAAAGGTTTGCTTGGACCAAGACACAAAAGGGAGTCCCAATGCTACTTGGGCGACTGAAACCCCTTTGAAAATGGGTTCCCCCCATTTTCAACATTTTATAAAAAATGTTACACTCTTAGCCCTTAATTTTTATAAAATTAAAACCTCTTTTAATTTTATAACAAATAACACACTTTTATTTGTTATTATTTAACCAACTTAAATAATGAAAAAACAATTTCTCATGAACAAATTATCCATATAATATTGTTCTTTTACAAAAGCAACGTTTTAAAAAAACCCATTTTCTAAATTGGTGTTGGTATTTATTTGTTTGATCTTATCAACACATAAATATTAATTGGTGTTTGTATATCTTGTTATTGGGTATGACCCGACTTGGATCATAACATACTAACCATATCAATCTTGTATGTGTCTTGGGCATATAAGGTCCAACAATCTCCCACTTGCACAAGATTCATAGAAGATTGATGCAAGCAGTAAATACCGCCTAACAATGGTTTACTGCCCTTAATACGTATGACTAAGTGCCATTCAATAACATCATCTCCTTCAAGTACCATACTTGAAATGTTTTAGGTGAATCAATCATCTATCCTTTTGTCATAGATGTCATGTTAAAACCTAGAGACACAGAGTGATCATTCTCCATTGATTTAACTTTATCAGGCCTTAGACATCTTACTCACAACGAATAAGAGGGACAAATCCCATCTTGACAACATACCTCTCTCACAATTACCTTATATCATACCTGAACTCAGACTTACGTACTGCCATATTTCAGAACAGCGAAGAGCTAAGTCAAAGTATAATATTCGATAAATATCAAGACCCAATATGTCTCTCAGGTCAGAGGATACCAAATGATGTTCGTCTTTACTCAAAATTACTTATGATCAATCAGGAAGATTCCATGTAGTAATATTTGAGATGCAAGTCAGTCCAATATTTGCATCCCATAAAATATCTATGAACTTTGGCAGCAACCTTTTACTCTATATTCATCCATATGAATATCTACCAATCCATGTTCATAATAGCATTACCTTCATACTTGTTCCCACAAGCATGAACAACTACAGATGTTCTGAGTAAACAATTTACTCATGGACTTTAAACATGCAAAATAGAAATATTTGTTGAATCATTATAACCAAATAATTCATTCAAGTAATAAAGGGTTACAATATCTCATTACAGAAATTAAAGATCAAATCCAGTCACTAGAATATTGAAGCCCCATGGCACTAGCATGACTTTCATGCTTTGTCTTTTCTAGAAGCTTCGTGAGTGGATCCACAATGTTTTGATCCATGTGAACTTTGCGAATACATATCTTTCCCTTTAAAACTTCTTCCCATATGTAGTTGAATCTTCGTTTAATGTGCCTAGTCTTCTTATGTGCACGGGGTTCCTCGATTTGAGCAATCGCACCCTCGTTATCATAAAGAATTTCTAGGGGCTGCTGAATGGAAAGGACCACCCCTAGATCGACAATGAATTTCTTTAACCATGCAGCTTCGTGAGCTGCTAATGAAGCGACGAGGTATTCTGACTCTGTTGTTGATAATGCCACCACATCTTGCTTAGAGCTCTTCCAAGAGATTGCTCCTCCATTCAAGATGAAAATGTACCCCGATTGTAACCATGAATCATCCTGATCAGTTTGGAAACTCGCATCCATGTAACCCTTTACTACGAGTTCCTCCTCACCAGATCCATAGATTAGGAACATATCTTTGGTCCTCCTTAGGTACTTAAGTATGTTCTTAAAAGCCATCCAATGACTGCTTCCAGGATTTTGTAGGTATTGGCTTGTCATGCTTAAAGCGCATGAGATGTCTGGTCTAGTGCGTATCATTGCATACATGATGGATCCTATAGTAGACGGATAGGGGATTCCCTTCATTTTGTCCTGCTCATCCTTTGAGCTTGGACATTGAGTCTTACTCAATATTGTTCCTCTTTGAATAGGTACGGTACCTTTCTTAGAGTTTTCCATCTTGAACCTTTTCAAGATCTTATCAATGTATGCACTTTGATTCAAACCTATCAACCGCCTTGATCTATCCCTATAGATCTTTGTAACACCCCAAATTTCTATTTAAACGAAAGGAAAAGAAAAGTAAATAGAAAGAATAGAAATTGTGCACAAGTAGAGGGGGATAAAGTGTACAAAGTACAAAGCCTTATTTTTTTAAGGATTTAAGGGGCATGGTCGCCCATATCAAAAGTAGAAAGCTGTTGTTGCTCTCGGAGGAAGAAAGAAGAGTGAGAGAGCCCTAGTTCTAGAGAGAGAAAGAGGAAGAAGCAGCTTCAAAGGTAAGTCTTCTCTTATATGAGCTTGGTTTCAGCTGAGTTTTGAGTTCTTGACCGAAATTCTAGTTGTTTAGTGTTTGTTTTCGGGATTCAAGAGCTGAATCGAAGGTGGGTCTCGAACTTGAAGTGTGTTGCTTAAAGGCTGCTCAAGGTGAGTTTCTAGAACCCCTCTTTTACTGATTTTCAACTAGTTTGGGGCTATTATGCATACTAAGTAAACATTTTGAAAGAAACTATGGGTTTACAGCTTTATGTTCGAAATGATGTATGTATGTATGTATGCTTTAGTGTTGATTATGGGTTAGTGATGATGACTAGCTTGCTTAGATGGCCTTAGTATGTTAGATCTGTGCTTGGGTATGATTAGAATGATAATCGGGTGATGTTGATAACTTAGAAAAGATTTCAGAATGCTCTGATGAACATGAACAGTGGTCCATGCGCCCAGCATGAGAGGCCAGACGCCTAAGTGTTGGCCATGCGCCCAAGAGTGGGTAATGTGCCTAAACAGTGGCCCATGCGCCCAGCATGTTGGCCATGCGCCCAGCATGTTGGCCCATGCATCTAAGTGTTGGCCATGCGCAGAAACAGTGGCCCATGCACCTAAGTGTTGGCCATGCGCCCAAGTGTTGGCCATATGCCTAAATAGTGCCATGCGCCTAAATAGTGCCCATGCGCCTAAGTGATTGAAACGGCTAAGTGTTGGTGATACGCCTAAACATGTGCCATGCGCCTGAACAGGGCAGAAGCGCCCAAATAGTGCCCATGCGCCCAAACTGTTTTACACTTAGAATTTTAATGCTCATGCGCCTGGAAGGTCCCATGAGCCCAATTTGGACTCGAGGTTTTCTAAGTGATTTTTAAGGGGTAAAATGGGGAGATAGGCCTGGTTATGATTTGATGGATTTTGTTTGATGTGTGTTATGCATGTATGTTGTTGCCTGTATGGTGATGGTGTATGTTTATGTATGTTCCTTATTATGTATGTATGTCTTCCCTTGGCTTTGCGTTGAACGTTAATTAATGTAATAAAAGTATTATGTAACGTAAAGTGGAAGATAATGAAAAAAGGAACGGAATGAATGCATGCATGCATGAATAAATGAATGCACGAATGAAAGGATTGCAAGCATATGTATGAGGTGAGCGACTCTGTGTCACAATAGACTTGAAAGAGGTCCTTGTCGCATATCCCGGTACTGTGTCAGTCTACGGACATGAGTTGGGGGTTGGTTACAGACCCCGGCACAGTATCAGTCTTCGGGCATGAGTCGGGGGTATTGCATGAGACAGGATGCAGATCGCGTACTCCGGTACTGTGTCAGTCTTCAGACATGAGTCGGGGGTTTGTGAGCAGGGCCTGGCACATTATCAGTCTTTGGACATGAGTCGGGAGTATTGAGTATGACGAAAGTGACGGATGATGAGATCCGTGTCACGTATCCTGGTACTGTGTCAGTCTTCGGACATGAGTCGGGGGTTTGTTTATCAGGCCCCAGCATAGTATCAGTCTTCGGACATGAGTTGGGGATATTGCATGAGACGAGATAATGAGGTGTGTGACTTTGTGATGCAACAAACTCGGATAGACTCATATGGGATCTTTGTCGCGTATCCCGGTGCTGTGTCAGTCTTCGGACATGAGTCGGGGGTTTGTGAGTAGGCCCCGGCATAGCATCAGCTTTCGAGCATGAGTCGGGGATATTGCACTAGACAAGATTCGAGTAATATAGAGTAATGAGCAAAGTATGAAATGAACGTAAATGAATCATCGTAATAAAGTATTAAACAGGATCCTTGTCATTCAACCTCAGCAATCATGGCTGAGTGCCACGAAGAGGGTAAAGTCTGACCGGATCTAGAAAGAGAAGTGAACGATAATGTAATACGTTGAATGAACAAGGTTAATGAACGTAATGATGAAGATAATAATGATATTATCTGTATGTACGTATGATGCATGATGACGAACGGTTATAAAGTATAGTATGATTTGAAATAAAGTAAAGAACGGTTTTAACAAAGAAAAGTGTTTTATTATAAAACTAGAACTCACTCAGCGTTGCTGACTTTTGTATGCATGATAGTTGGCAGGTATTTGTTGATGCTGAGGAGTTGCAGGCATGGATGCATAAGCTACTCGGAGCATTTTGAGGCTGGCATTCGTATTTTGACATGTCATTGTATTTTGAGATGAAAACGAACGTTGTAAATTATATGTTTTTAGTTATTAATGAAAGATTTAATTCCGCTGCAAAATATACGTATGTTTTAAAATGTTTTAAGTGCAATGAATGACCAACTGTGAGGTGCCTGGGAACGGGGCCTTACAAGTTGGTATCAGAGCAAAAGTTTAAGTGAATTGGGTAAATATTTTGAAAAACCTAATCTTAAACTGAGAATGAGACTAAAAGGAAAAGGGATGCCAGTCCTAGTAGCTACGTGCCTACAGGTAAAAGTTTTATGTAAACGTTTACAGTAAGTTAACGTTAACCGGCATTATGTGCGCATGTTATGTGGCTTGTGTGCTCTTAGTAGATTTAGATACTGATTAAGTCAGGATAAGAGATGCTTAGGGTAAGAAGAGTAAAGTAAGTGGATAATCACAACTGGCCACTATAATTAGGGACTTACTATACTTGACATAAATTGACTGTTACCTTGAATGACCGCGTTAGTGTTTGAATCTTATAGTGTGTTTGAAGATGGCTGGTGGTAGATCTTCGAAAGCTTCACGAGGTGGAGGCGGTGGTGGACGTGGTGTTGAACCACGGGTCACAAGAGGAAGGTCTAGGGCTGAAAGAGTAGTCCATGAGGAACCCGAGACCCCTCATTAGGAGGGCAGTGATGAGAATGCTAATTAGAGGGCCTCGATGAGAGAGGCAATCATGGAGGAAGTGCATCAGGTCATGCAGACGATCTTACCGTCTGTGGTGACTGAAGTTATAGAGGCTGTTAAAGACGAGGAGAGACAGGAAAGGGGGAGACCTTCGGGCAAAAGGAGATGACCCGAGACTGAAACGGTTTTCTTCGATGATGAAGAGGAAGAAGAGGAAGAGCCTGCACCGGAGGTGGCACGAGGCTGTAACTATGGGGTGTTTCAACGATGCAAGCCCCCAACTTTTGATGGAAATAGTACTGCTGCTACTGCTCACCGATGGGTGAGAAATGGAAGCTGTATTGAATATCAGCGAGTGCCAGGAGGATCAGAAAGTAAAGTTTGCTACCCATTCTTTTGTGGACTCGGCTCTATGTTGGTGGGACAATATAGTCCAAGCCGAGGGTAGCAGAGCTATTGGAAGGATAAGATGGCCGGAGTTGAAGAGGCTGGTGATTGAGGAGTTCTGTCCTCACCGAGAGATGGACAAGGTTGAGAGGGAGTTCCTGCAACTGGAGGCGGGAACCCTGACACACCAACAGTACACCACGAAGTTCAACGAGATGGCACGCCTGGTGCCGGATCAGGCGACACCTCTTTCACGAAAGATCAAGAGGTATATTCAGGGCTTGCCGGTGGACATCCGTAGGCACATGATCGCTGCCCGACCGAGCACGTTTAGGTCGGCAGTTGACCTGGCAGGAAGATTATACGACGAGCGAGGTGTGACGGCGATGCCAGATGAAGGGGAGGAGTGGGCCTATGTTAAGAAGGGGAAGGGAAGGCGAGACAATGATGGTGGATTTGTGTATGGAGGTGCAGTGTCGAGGGACGATGATCGAAAGAGAATAGAAAGAAAAGGAGAGATATGCAACAAGTTTGGCAGAGGCCATGAGGGGGAGTGCAAGTAGGGACTGAATGTTTGTTTTTAGTATGGAAAGGAGGGCCACAGAGCGAGGGACTGTCAAATGGCTAAATGCTACGATTGTGGCAAGACAGGACACATGAGCAGAGACTGCAAGAAGTCGAGGGTAGGAAGCTCCGGTACGAGGAAGGAGAACAGAGAGTGAAGGCTAGAGCCTTCGCTATGACCGGGAGGAGGCTAGGTCAGACTCCGGGGTAACGTCAGGTATGTTCTTGCAGGTTTATATTTATGCATCTATGCTTTAATTGTGACGCTAGTAGTAGTTTTGTTGTCGCTATTTTCTGGGATGTTGCACGTTAGGGGTAGGAAGATCGATGAGCCCTTCGATGTAAGAATTGCTATTAGTAAGTCTACCAGGTTACCTAATGCCCTAGAGGATTGCGCGATAGAATTGAGAGAGAGCGCTTGTTCCTGCTAGGCTGTCCAAGACAGACATAGGTAGGTGGACATGCATCTCCGGGTGAGTTGATCAGTAGTTTATGACTCAAACCCCAAGTGTTGCAAGAAGATGGATTGCTCAATTGTGCACAACTAGAGTTCGGTGACGACCTACGACAATGAAGTATGAGGAAGGCTTTGACCAGGAAAGCAGATTGCTTGGTTTGGAGTCGAGTAAAGCTAGTACTAAAGTGTAGAGGGTCATTCCTAGTTGTTGCTCAGGTAGGAGAAGTGACACATCGACTAGAGCTACCCGATGAGTAAACTGGAAATCATCCGAAGTTCCATGTGTCTCGTCTAAGAAAGAGCTGAACCGATGAGGATATGATCATGCTACTAGAGAACACTAAGATGGACAAAGTATCCAACCACGAGAAGCAACTGGTGGCCATTATTAATATGAAGAAGAGGTGAGACAGTGTTACACGTAACTGTTCGAGAAGCAACAGGTTTTGGGGACGAAACCTCTTTAAGGGGGGTAGACTTGTAACACCCCGAATTTCTATTTAAACGAAAGGAAAAGAAAAGTAAATAGAAAGAATAGAAATTGTGCACAAGTAGAGGGGGATAAAGTGTACAAAGTACAAAACCTTATTTTTTTAAGGATTTAAGGGGCATGTTCACCCATATCAAAAGCAGAAAGCTGCTTTTGCTCTCGGAGGAAGAAAGAAGAGTGAGAGAGCCCCAGTTCTAGAGAGAGAAAGAGGAAGAAGTAGCTTTAAAGGTAAGTCTTCTCTTATATGAGCTTGGTTTTAGCTGGGTTTCAAGTTCTTGACCGAAGTTCTGGTTGTTTAGTGTTTGTTTTCGGGATTCAAGAGCTGAATCGAAGGTGGGTCTCAAACTTGAAGTGTGTTTCTCAAAGGCTGCTCAAGGTGAGTTTCTAGAACCCCCTTTTACTGATTTTCTACTGGTTTGGGGCTATTATGCATACTAAGTAAACATTTTGAAAGAAACTGTGGGCTTACATCTTTATGTTCGAAATGATGTATGTATGTATGTATGCTTTAGTGTTGATTATGGGTTAGTGATGATGATTAGCATGCTTAAATGGCCTTAGTATGTTAGATCTGTGCTTGGGTATGATTATAATGATAATCAGGTGATGTTGATAATATAGAAAAGATTTCAAAATGCTCTGATGAACATGAACAGTGGTCCAAGCGCCCAACATGAGAGGCCAGACGCCTAAGTGTTGGCCATGCATCTAAGAGTGGGTCATGCGCCTAAACAGTGGCCCATGTGCCTAGCATGTTAGCCCATGAGTCTAAGTGTTGGCCATGTGCCTAAGTGTTGGCCATGCGCCCAAGTATTGGCCATGCACCTATATAGTGCCATGTGCCTAAATAGTGCCCATACGCCTAAGTGATTGAAACGGCTAAGTGTTGGTGATGCGCCTGAACAGGTGCCATGCGCCTGAACAGGGCAGAAGCGCCCAAATGGTGCCTATGCGCCCAGACTGTTTTACACTTAGAATTTTTATGCTCATGCGCCTGGAAGGTCCCATGTGCCCACTTTGGACTCGAGGTTTTCTAAGTGATTTTTAAGGGGTAAAATGGGGAGATAGGCCTGGTTATGATGTGATGGCTTATGTTTGATGTGTGTTATGCATGTATGTTGTTGCGTGTATGGTGATGGTGTATTTTTATGTATGTTCCTTATTATGTATGTATGTCTTCCCTTGGATTTGTGTTGAATGTTAATTAATGTAATGAAAGTATTATGTAACATAAAGTGGAAGATAATGAAAAGAGGAACGTAATGAATGTATGCATGCATGAATAAATGAATGAACGAATGAAAGGCTTGCAAGCATATGTATGAGGTGAGCGACTCTGTGTCACAACAGACTCGAAAGAGGTCCTTGTCGTGTATCCGGTATTGTGTCAGTCTACGGACATGAGTCGGGGGTTTGGTTACAGACCCCGGCACAGTATCAGTCTTCGGACATGAGTCGGGGGCATTGCATGAGACAGGATGAAGATCGCGTACTCTGGTACTGTGTCAGTCTTCAGACATGAGTTGGGGGTTTGTGAGTAGGCCCCGGCACAGTATCAGTCTTCTGACATGAGTCGGGAGTATTGCATATTACGAAAGTGAAGGATGATCAGACCCGTGTCGTGTATCCCGGTACTGTGTCAGTCTTCGGACATGAGTCGGGGGTTTGTTTATCAGGCCTCGGCACAGTATCAGTCTTCGGATATGAGTCGGGGATATTACATGAGACGAGATAATGAGGTGAGCGTCTTTGTGTTGCAACAGAATTGGATAGAGTTCAATCCCTGTGATTGACTCATATGGGATCTTTTTCGCGTATCCCGGTGCTGTGTCAGTCTTCGGACATGAGTCGGGGGTTTGTGAGCAGGTCCCAGTATAGCATTTGCTTTCGAGCATGAGTCGGGGATATTGCACTAGACAAGATTCGAGTAATATAGAGTAATGAGCAAAGTATGAAATGAACGTAAATGAATCATCATAATAAAGTATTAAACAGGATCCTTGTCATTCGACCTCAGCAATCATGGCTGAGTGCCACGAAGAGGGTAAAGTCTGACCGGATCTAGAAAGAGAAGTGAACGATAATGTAATACGTTGAATGAACAAAGTTAGCAAACGTAATGATGAAGATAATAATGATATTATCTGTATGTAGGTATGATTTGAAATAAAGTAAAGAACGGTTGTAAAGTATAGTATGATTTAAAATAAAGTAAAGAACGGTTTTAACAAACAAAAGTGTTTTATTATAAAACTAGAAGTCAGTCAGCGTCTCTGACTTTTGTATGCATGATAGTTGGCAGGTATTTGTTCATGCTGGGGAGTTGCAGGCATGGATGCATAAGCTACTGGGAGCATTTTGAGGCTGGCATTCGTATTTTGACATGTTATTGTATTTTGAGATGAAAACGAACGTTGTAAATGATATGTTTTTAGTTATTAATGAAAGATTTAAATTCCGCTGCAAAATATACGTACGTTTTAAAATGTTTTAAGTGCAATGAATGACCAACTGTGAGGTTCCTGGGAATGGGGCCTTACATAGCTTTCTTATATACACATGCTTCATTAGCATTTTTTATGAAACCAAATTTGATTATTTCTTCATCAAAACGGTGATTCCAACTTCTTGATGCTTTCTTCAATCCATAGATTGATTTCTTTAACTTGCATACTTTGTTAGGATGTTTTGTGTTGACAAAACCGTCAGGCTGAACCATATAGACATCTTCCTCAAGATATCCATTTAGAAAAGCGGTTTTGACATCCATTTGCCAAATCTCATAATCATAATGAGCAGCTATGACAAACAATATCCTGATAGACTTTAGCATTGCAACCGGTGAGAAGGTCTCATCATAATCAACCCCTTGAGTTTGAGTGAAACCTTTTGCTATAAGTCTAGCTTTATAAGTATCCAAGTTTCCATGCATATTGGATTTCTTCTTGAAAACCCACTTACTTCCAACTATCTTGGTGTTAAGAGGTGGTTCAACCAAGTCCCATACTTGGTTGTCATACATGGATTGCATCTCTACGTTCATGGCTTCAAGCCATTTGTCACAATCCAAGTTGGACATTGCATCATGATAGGTGGTTGGTTCATCGGAATCTACCACATAACATCCATCTATGAAAAATCCATATCTTTCTGGTGGATTACTAATTCTACCAGATCTGCGAACGTTCTATGTAGTTTGATCAACCACTTGATCATTCTCAACATCCTCGTGTTGAGTGCTAGTATCAACCAAACGGGTATCGTTTTGTGGTTCTTGATCCTCCTCAAGATCCACAATTCTACTGCTAGTTCCTTCCATAAGGAACTTAGCTTCTAAGAACTCAGCCTTCTTGGTAACAAACTCCTTTTGTTCCAATGGATCGTAGAAATAATATCCCATAGAATCTATGGGATATCCAATGAAGATACACTTAGTGGAATGGCTTTCTAGCTTCTTTGAGGTGGGAGTCTTAACATAAGCCTCACAACCCCATACCTTTAAATATGACAGTGATGGAACCCTTTCATGCCATATTTCAAAAGGTGTCATTTCCACCTTCTTGGTTGGGGCCATATTCAAAATACAAGCCACAGAGAGCAAAGCAAAACCACAAAATGATAGAGGCAATGAGCTTCTAGTCATCATAGATCGAACCATATCTAATAGAGTTCGATTTCTCTGCTCGAACACGCCATTATGTTGTGGTATTCCAGGTGGAGATAGTTGTGAGACAATACCACAACTTCTAAGATGATCTCTAAAAGCATCACTTAGGTATTCACCTCCTCTATCGGTGCAGAGAATTTTTTTTTCTTCATGAGTTGATTTTCTACTTCATTTTGGTAGATTTTGAACATTTCAAAAGCTTCATCTTTATGTCTTAACAAGTACACATAACCATATCGACTATATTCGTCAGTTAGGTAACGAAGTATCTTTCATGGTACCTACTCATTGGCTTAAAAGGACCACATACATCCGAATGTATGATGCCTAATAAATCTTTTGCCTGTTTGGACTTGCCACTAAAAGGAGCCTTAGTCATTTTACCTTGTAAACAAGATTCACATACATAGAATGAATCATATTCATTTGCTTTTAAAAGACAGTTCTTTTGAAGTGTTTGTATGCACTTCTTGTTTATATGACCAAGAAGGCAATGCCAAAGATAGGTATCACTCAAATCAAATTTGAGTTTCTTAGTGGTGGTTTGCTACAATGAGCTATCATATAATTTGTTTTCACAAACCAATTCATAAATACCATTAACAGGAATAGCTTTAAAATAAAACATGCCATTTAAAGAAACATGAATTTCATTCTCAATAAATGTCAAAACATAACCATATTGTGTTAATTGGGCAATAGAATTAATGTTCCTAGTCAAACTAGGAGCATACAAAATATTGTTCAAAATTGCTTCCAAACCATTTGGAAGTTTCAAGATGTAGTCCCCTCAGTCTTCAACTTGAACCTTTGCCCCATTCCTCATGTAGAGGCTTATATCCCCTTTCTTGAAGTCCTTACTTCTTTTGAACCCCTGCAATTGACGGGTTTGCTAGAACACAAAATCCATGTTTAACCATTTAAACTTTCAGAAAACGCAGCGGATATGTAGCTTTTAAAACCGATTTTAAAGCTGAAAATTTCATGTTCTTAGTTATGTTTTAAGATGGAAAAAAAACCCAAAACAAAAAGGATCATTTATGTGAATGAACAAACTATGAACATAATGAAATGCACATAAAATCACAGCTATATAAAGCTGTGATTAACTACCTTTCTGCAGCTGAAATGTCGACCAAGAATGGAGCTGTTAGATGCACCAAAAACGACCAAGACTTCAAGAGAAGAAGCCCTCAAGTGTCTATACCCCAAGCCCTTGCAAAGCACCTTCTTGTTAGGAAGAAACACCACCAAAAACCTTCAAAACCCACAAAGGAAAGCTGCTAGAACCGAGTTTGTTGGGAGAGAAGAGAGAGTTTTGGCTGGTTTGCATGTGTTGAGTGTGGTGAGAAATATGAAGACCCCAAAAACATTTATGATGTGTGTAGTCTTTCAAAATAAAAGAACCAATGAGATGTTAAGGGGGGTGGCTGAAATTTTAAGTTAAAAAGGGTTTCCCCCCTTTAAATTTTATCACACAATCATACATTAAATGGTCTTTTAACTAGACATACAATTAACCATTTAATTGCATGTACAAATTATATAACTTACACAATTAACCATTTAACTTATAAGTTATAATTTCTCATTGTTATTTGATGTCATCTAACTAATTTAAATGACATTTCAAATAATATTATTGAACAAAATATCCTAATAAGTTGTTCCCTCTTATATGCAACTTATTTAGAAAACCCATTTTCTAAATTGGTGTAAATATTTAATTGCATGATCATATCATTAATTAAATATTAATTGGTGTTTTCTAAGCTTGTTATTGGGTATAATCCGACTTGGATCATAACGTACTAACCGCATCAATGTTCTACGTGTCTTGGGCATATAGAATCCTACAGCAATAAGTTACAAATGTGAGTTCCACATCTGGTATCCAATACCCATGTGTTAGAGGATATTAAATTAAGATCAATATGAATCATGAAAATTGTACCTGAGGTTTTCCCGACATCCCTCTTTGCTTGCAACTCTTTGAGATGGACTAGGCAATTTCTTGCCTAATGTCCAATCTCCCCACACTTAAAGCATGGGTCATTCGAAGTAACCTTTTGCTTCTTCTCCGCTGGTTTTGGTGGTGGCGCTCTTACCATTCCCTTTCCCTTTCCTTTAACGTGCCCTTTACCCTTGGCAACATTTGCCTTGGGTGCGGAGTGAGGCCTCTTCTTGTTCCCTCCTTCATTAATGGTGAGAATGGGTAAAACCCTTTTACCCATGGCTGCCTTGGCAGTTTTGAGCATAGAGTGAAGCTCACTTATGTTCTTGTCCTACCCGTTCATGTTATAGTTCATGACAAAGTTGTCAAAACTTTTTGACAAAGAGTTGAGGTTCAAATCCATAGCCAACTCTTTCGAGACAGGACAATTCAGCCTTTCGAGGCAGTCGATGTGGCTTTTCATCTTAAGTACATAAGATGAAACAGATTGGGTGTCGTCCATACGACACGCATGGAGTGCTCGAACCATTTCGAAGTGCTCAACCCGTGCTTGTTGTTGGAACGTTTCCTTCAACTGGGTTATCATGTCGTATGCTCCATGATATTTATACTCCTTTTGGAGATCTGGAGTTATACTTACCAACATGAGGCAAGATACTTGGACCAAGTCCTCAGTGTATATTACCCAATTATTGTAAGCCTCCTCACCATCCTCACTAGGTTGACCGGGAATCGGATCGTCTAATATGTATGATCGTTTCTCTTGCTTGAGAACAATTCTCAAGTTTCGAAACCAATCAATAAAGTTATTATGGTTTAGACGCTCCTTTTGGAGAATGGTCCTTAGTGATAGTGAGTGAGCGGACGAGATTTCATTGTTTTCATTATTGTTGGTGGCCATCTACAAAATATAACAAAGTTCAATTTTAGTAATTTCGATATTGTTCATATTTTAATAATTAAAACCCCTTTTAAGTGTCTTACATAATTTTAAAATCTAGAATCCAATGTTACATTTAAATAGTGGTTAGGTGACCTTTATCCCATTATTTAAATTAACAAGGTAGTCAACATTTTGACAATTGCAACCCTTTGCAACCTCTAGGGTATGGATCGACTTTAAAACATCATATGTATAGTCGGCATGATAATCCCATCAACACCTTTGTAAACCATATTGTAGGTGATCCATTTAACATGGTTTGCAAATCAAGTTACCCTACTTGCACACACATGTGAGTTTTCCAACATAAGTGGTTAGGTGACCTTTATCCCACAAATATGGTATCCCCACCTCAACTCACAAGTTCCCTCAAAACGGTTAGGTGACCTTTATCCCATTAAGAGTTTCAAAATGACTCAAGTGTTGTGCAAAAAGACGGTGTTAAACTTGTTTATAAAAGAAATTTAAAGTTTTCATAATCTTAGTTTAGAAAACTCTATGTACCTTATATTTTCATGCTTTCAGATACAAGGTACCCTATGGTTCACTTTTAATAAAACCTCTTTTATTAAAGCCATTACTCCTTTTAATAACCTTTTACTAACCAATTTATGATAAAGAACCATCAAATTTTCAGCTTGTTAAGTTGTTAATGAGTTTGTAATGCATATCCAAATATCAACCAAACAATCAAACAACAATCATCCAAACAAGCATACACGTACAAACATGAGTGCATAACCTTAACCACTAAGTTGACCACACTTGTTTGCCATCGCAAGTGTTGTCATAAGGTCTTTCTTAAGGGTTGAGATGACACATCAAAATGTGTCCATAAACTCCCACTTGAAACCACATCCAAATGCTTCAAGTGTCCATGTCTTTTGTGTCCTTCTTTAAGTCTTCATCTTGTGCATCTTCTTTTACAAAAATCATATCTTAATACAAATTTTCTAATAAAAGAAATGCACCTAATCTATTTATTACATAACCAAATGAATAAATAAATTACAACCCAAGATATAAAACACAAATATTACAACCCAAGATACAAAACACAAATATTACAACCCTTACAATAATCCAAAATAACATGACAAATAACAATCAACCAAAACCAAACACATAAGGCCAAGGCTATGTTATGCACCAAACTATTAAATAAATTCAACAACCAAGAACAACAATGAATCCCTTATTTCAGCCCTAAAATTTCAGCCCTAAAATTTCAGCCAATATGAACTCAAATTTTAAGGTTTGTCCAAACAACACAATCAACCATTTGATGTAAATCTTTCAATGTTTACACTAAAGCATGCAAGATTAAATTTTGAAACATAAGGGATTCATAAATCTACAACAAAACAGCCCCTAATGGGTTGAAAAAGTCCATGAAAACTAACTTTTCAAGACCTTTTGAAGCACATATTCCACATAATCGGCTCTAGATGCCATTGTTGGGTTTTGTCACATGTAAAACAAGCTATTTTAACCGTTTAACTATAAAACGCAGCGGAAAAAAGAGTTTAACAAGTGATTAATAATGTGGAAATTTTGCCATTTTGAACCACAAACAAAACCCAAGAATGAGAATCAATAATATATCTGAAATAGTATGCTATCAAACAAAATATAATAACCATAGGGTGTTCGTAGAAACAACCTTTCTTGAACAAAATGTTGTAGATGAAAAGGGTGAAGAAGATGATGTTCTTGGGTGGCTAGCCTTCAAAGGAGAAGACCTCAAGCTTGTATACCCACAAGCCCTTCCAAACACCAAGCTTGTATACCCACAAGCCCTTCCAAACACCAAGCTTGTTAGGGAGCAGAACACCAAAGAACTCTCCTTATAGCTCCTCAATGATCCAAAATTTTCAGCCTTTCCTTTCACAAAATCTGAAAATTTTCAGCCACCTTTTGAGAGAGTTCTTGCTTGAGTTGGTTAGAGAGAAGTGTGAAATGAAAGAAAAGTGCAAGAGTGGTGAAAGGTTTGCTTGGACCAACACAAAAGGGAGTCCCAATGCTACTTGGGCGGCAAAACCCCTTTGAAAATGGGTTCCCCACATTTTCAACATTTTATAAAAAATGTTACACTCTTATCCCTTAATTTTTATAAAATTAAAACCTCTTTTAATTTTATAACAATAACACACTTTTATTTGTTATTATTTAACCAACTTAAATAATGAAACAAACAATTTCTCATGAACAATTATCCACATAATATTGTTCTTTTACAAAAGCAATGTTTCAGAAAACCCCATTTTCTAAATTGGTGTTGGTATTTATTTGTTTGATCTGATCAACAAATAAATATTATTGGTGTTTGTATAGCTTGTTATTGGGTATGACCCGACTTGGATCATAACGTACTAACCACATCAATCTTGTATATGTCTTGGGCATATAAGGTCCAATAGGTAATTTGTCATATGCCCCAAGATGATCCAACTCCTTTTGGAGTTCGGGAATCATAGTTCCCAACATGAGGCAGGAAACCTGCAAGGAATCCTTAGTATACTGAAGCCAATCGTTATAGGCCTCAACATCCTCGCGGTCGGGTTAGTCAGGAATGAGATCGTCAAGGACATAGGCCTTTTTCTCTTGCTTGAGAACAAATCTCAAGTTTTAAAACTAGTCCATAAGTTATTATGGTTAAGACGATCCCTCTCTAAGATGGTTCTTAGCGATAGGGTATGGACGGTCGGGGTGGTAGCATTAGTTTGCGGCCATTTCTACAAATTTTAAAAAGTTCGTATTAGTATTTCTTAAAATTTCATTTTAATCATTAATGCCTTTTTCATGTCTCATAGACAGTTACAAATTAAAATCTAGAATCCAACGTTACATTTAAACTATGGTTAGGTGACCTTTATCCCATTATTTAAATTAACAAGGTAGTCAACATTTGACAATTGCAACCTTTTGCAACTTCTAGCCTTATGGGATCGGCTAAACATCTTATGTTTAGTTGGCATGTAAAATCCCATCAACACCATTGTACACCATGCTTCGGTGACCCTATGCACATGGTTTCCAATTCAAGCCGTCCTACTTACACACACGTGTGAGTTTACACATACAAGTGGTTAGGTGACCTTTATCCCACAAATACGTTAAGCCCACCTCAAACACACAAGTTCCCTAAAAGTGGTTAGGTGACCGTTATCTCACAAATGTTCTAAGTGATTCGAGTGTGGTGTAAAAGGATGGTGTTAAACTTGTTTCCAAAGGGATTTTAGTTTCCATTAATTCTAGTTATGAAAACTCTATGTACCTTGTATTTTCATGCTTTCAAATACATGGCACCCTATGGTTCTCTTTTTAGTAAAAACCCTTTTTATTAAAATCATTAATCCTCTTAATAACCTTTTATTAGTCACTTAATGATTTGGAACCATAAATTTTCAGCTTGTTATGTTTGTTAATTAGTTTGTTTTGCACATCCAAATATCAAACAACCATCATATAACAAACAACCAAACAAGCATAATCAAACAATCACAAGTGCATGACCATAGCCACTAAGTTGACAACACTTGTTTGCCATCACAAGTGTTGTCGTTTGGTCTTTCCTAAGGGTTGAACACAACACAAAAGATGAGATCTCTAAAGACCCCCACTTGAAGTTGCATCCAAATGCTTCAAGTCCTTCTTTTTGTGTCTTCCCTTTGTGCTTCCAACTTGTGCATCTTCTTTTACAAAAATTATATCCTAATACAGATTTTCTAAAAAAAAAACACACTTAATCTATCTATTACATCACCATTGAATGAATAAATAAATTACATCCAAATACAAGCACAAAAGAATAATATCACAACCCATTATGAATGAAATCAACCAAAACAAACATTTATCCAAAACCAAACCAACGCAAGGTCAAGGATAGGCTATGCACCAATATGAGACAACATATACAACATTCAAGAACCAAATAAATCCCATTTGAACCTAAATTTTCAGCCAACATAAACCAAGAATTTAGGGTTTTTTGTCCAAACAAAGTACAATCAACCATTTGATATCTTTCTTTCAAGGTTTAATCATAAGCATGTAAGATATAACCTTGAAAGATTGGGGTTTCATCATAATATCACAAAACAGCCCCTATTAGTTTGTTAAAGTCCTATAAAACCAATATATAAGGACAAAAGAAGCTAGTCATCCACATATCCGGCTCTAGATGCCAATGTTGGGTTTGTTGGACCATTAACATAGTTGTTTAACGATTTAAACAAGAAAACGCAGCAGAAACAAACCTTAATATTATGTTTTGTAAACTGAAAATTAAGGCACATAACTTAATATCAACAAACCCAAGAACATAGGCTCATATACATGTGTATGAACTAGCTATCAAGAAGAAATAACAACCAAAAGCAACACATACAAACTACCTTTGTAGAGCTGCTGAAAAACGTGATTTTGATGAAGTGAATGAGGTTCTTGAATGGCCAAAACACCAAGCAGTGATGTCCGCAATCTTCCATACCCACAAGCATCAAGCAAAGACTCTTTTGTTAGGATTTCAACACCAAAATCGAACCAAGAAGAGCTAAAAATCCGATTTTCAGCCTTGAACTTCTTCAATAAGATAGAGAGAATATGTTGTTCTTGGTCCTTTGCATGTGAGAGAGAGAAGAGATTGAGTGTGTGTGTTGTAAATGATGTCTAGTCTCAAGAAACAAAAGGAGCCAACCACAACTAAGGGGGCGGCCGAATTTTCCTTAAATTAGGGTTTCCCCCTAATTTTGTCAACCTTTTACTTAACTACACATTAGGATGAGTCATGTAATTAACCTTTTAATTATATAACTCATACACACACTTTTATTACTTGATGTTATTTAACCAATTTAAATAACATTACAAATAATCCCCATGAACAAAATATCCTTATAAGTTGTTCCATCTTATATACAATTAATTTAGAAAACCCACTTTTCTAAATTGGTGTAACTATTCAATTGCATGATCATATCATCTTTTAAATATTAATCGGTGTTTGCTAAGCTTGTTATTGGGTATGACCCGACTTGGATCATATCATACTAACCACATCAATATTCTATGTGTCTTGGGCATAAAGAATCCAACATCTTGTGCAAGTGGGAGATTGTTGGATCTTTTATGCCCAAGACACAAACAAGATTGATGTGGTTACTACGTTATGATCCAAGTCGGGTCATACCCAATACAAGCTAAACAAACACTAATAAATATTTATTTGTTGATGAGATCATACAAATAAATATTGACACCAATTTAGAAAATGGGTTTTCTAAAATGTTGCTTTTGTAATAGAACAACATTATATGGATAATTTGTTAATGAGAAATTATTTGCTTCATTATTTAAGTTGGTTAAATAATAATAAATAAAAGTGTGTTAATGTTACAAAATTAAAATAGGTTTTAATTTTATAAACTAATGGTTTAAAGAGTGCAATTTTATAAAAAAATCAAAATGGGGGGAACCCATTTTGAAACTAAGATTCGGCCGCCCCTTGTGGCCTTTTGAGGAGTCTTTTAGTCTTGGATACTACAAAACTTTAACCTTTCTTGCACTCTTCAATCAATATACACACTCTCTCTCACACAACAAGCAAAGAACTCTCTCTAAACAAGGCCTAAAAATTCGGATTCAAGGCACAACAAGCTGAAAATTTCGGGTTTTGAAGGAGCATAGGTAGAGAGTTGTGGTGTTGTGCTCCCTAACAAGCTAGGTGTTTGGAAGAGCTTGTGGGTATACAATCTTGAGGCTTTCTCTCTTGGGGGCTGGACATTCAAGAGCATCATCATCTTCATCTCATCCATACTTCAACATCTTGTTCTTGAAAGGTAGTTTCAAGAACATCCTATGGTTGTTCTTTTCGTTTTGATAGCATGTCATTTCACATATATAATGATCCTTGTTCTTGGGTTTTGTCTTTGGTTAAACTGGTTAAAAAATTTTAGATTGTTTAACATACTTTAACCTCTTATATCCGCTGCGTTTTTCAAGTTTAAATGGTTAAACTTACTTTGATAAACTTGTTACAAAACCTAACAAAAAGGTGGTTCATGAAGAACCCGAGATCTTTTATCCGGAGGGCGGTGATGAGAGTGCTAACTTAAGGGCCTTGATGAAGGAGGCTGTTGTTGAAAAGGTGCATAAGGTCATGCAAACAATCTTACCATCTGTGGTGACTGAAGTTATCAAGACCTACAGGCGAAAGAAGACAGCCCGAGACTGAGACGGTTCTATCTGATGACGAAGAAGAAGAGGAAGAAGAAAAGCCTACGCCGGAGGCAGCACGAGGCTGCAAGTATGGGGCATTTCAAAGATGCAAGCCCCCAAACTTCGATGGTAATGGCACTACTGCTGCTGCTCATCGGTGGGTGAGAGAGATGGAAGCTGTTCTGAACATCAGCGTGTGCTGAGAGGACCAAAAGGTGAAGTTCACCACCCACTCCTTTGTGGACTCAGCCTTGTGTTGTTGGGACAATATTGTCCAAGCTGAGGGTAGCCGGGCTATCGGAAGAATGAGATGGCCGGAGTTGAAGAGGCTGGTGACTGTGGAGTTCTATCCTCCCCGTGAGATGGACAAAGTTGAAAGGGATATCCTGCAGTTGGAGGCAGGAACGATGACACATCAGCAATACACCACCAAGTTTAACGAGGTGGCACAGCTGGTGCCTGATCAGGTGACACCTCTGTCACAATAGATGAAGAGGTATATCCGGGGTTGGCTGGCGGATGTCCATAGGCATATGATCGCTGCCCGACCAAGCGCGTTTAGGTTGGCAGTTGACTTGGCGGGGAGGTTGTATGATGACAGGACTATGGTGGTGGCTGAGGTGAGTAGGAAGAATGATGGAGACTAGAACTAGAATGGGAAGAGGACTGGACGGGGTGGTGTCTCGACAAACAATAAACGTGCACGGGTGGATGACCGACGTGTGGTCACATCGGGTGCAGGATCAAAGAGGTGTGGTAAATGCGGGAAGGAGCATTCAAGAGAATGCGAATGGGGGTCAAACATTTGCTTCTAGTGCGGGAAGCTGGGCCATATAGCAAGGGAATGCGGGGTTATAAGGTGTTACAACTATGGAGAGAATGGTCACCTGAGTAGAGACTGTAAGAAGCCAAGGGCTGAAGGATCAGGAGTGAAGAAGGCTAGAGGAGAAGGGTAGAGGGCAAGTGCCAGAGCATTCACGATGATGCAAGGGAGGCTAGGACGGACCCCGATGTTGTGTCAGGTACATTTCTAGTAAACCAAACTTTAGCCTTTGCGTTATTTGACTCTAGTGCTAGTAAAAGTTTTATTTTTAAAGCTTTCTATGCTAAATTACCTGTTAGTAGTAAGAATATAGATTCACCCTTCGATGTAGAAACTATCATAGGTAAGTCTACCCGGATTTCTGAGATGATAGAAGGTTGTGATATGGAATTAGAAGGTCACAAGTTTCCAATTAGACCATTAGTGATGACCTTAGACAGGTTTGACGTAGTCCAAGGAATAGATTGGTTGGCGGACTACGAGGCAAACATTATGTGATGCAAGAAGATGATTCGACTGACAGCGCCTGACGGGAGTACGGTGATGGTTTATAGTGATCAAGTCACGACGATTCCGAAGGTGATTTTGATGGCGGTGGCGGGAAAGCACATGAGGTGTGGATCTAGTGCCTACTTGGCCCACGTAAAGGATGTGGATACACCAACACCACAACTGACCGACGTACCGGTGGTGTGTGACTTTCTAGATGTGTTCTCGAAGACTTACCAGGAGTGCCACCAGACCACAGGATTGAGTTCCAGATTGACTTGATACCAGGTGCCCAACTTGTTGCTAAGGCACCGTATCGATTGGCTCCGACTGGGATGAAATAGTTGATGGAGCAATTGCAAGATCTACTTGTTAAGGGGTCCATTAGACCGAGTATCTCTCCTTGGGGTGCTCCGGTCTTATTCTTGAAGAAGAAAGACAGTAGTATGAGAATGTGTATAGACTACCGTGAGCTGAACAAGTTGACGGTGAGAATTGGTACCCGTTATTGAGAATTGATGATCTTTTGATCAGCTTTGGGGTGCCAGTTACCATCAGTTGAAAGTAAGGGAGTAGGATATTCCTAAAACAGCTTTTCGCATGCGTTATGGACACTACGAGTTTCTCATTATGTCTTTTGGTTGACCAATGCGCCAGCTGCTTTTATGGACCTAATAAATTGAGTGTGTCGGGCGATGTTGGATAAATTAGCGATTGTGTTTACCGATGATATCTTGATTTATTCCAAGAATGAGGATGAGCATGCCTATCATATTAGAGAGGTGTTGGAGACGTTGAGAAGGGAGAGGTTGTATGATAAATTCTCCAAGTGCACATTCTGATTGCGCGAGGTTCAGTTTTCGTGTCATGTAGTGAATGCTAGTGGGATTATGGGGGACCCGACAAGGGTGGAAGCGAAGATTTAGTAGTTTATTCCGATGCTTCCTACTCGGGTATGGGATGTGTGTGATGTAGAGAGGAAATGTTATAGCCTATGCATCCCGACAATTGAAAGCTCATGAGGTCAATTATCCCACTCCCGACTTGGAGCTAGTAGCTATGGTCTTTGCGTTAAAGATATGTAGGAACTATTTATACGGGATGAAGTGAACCATATTCAGCCGAGATACGTAGGGCCTTTCTGAATTATTGCTCGGGTAGGAGAGGTGGCCTATAGGTTGGAGTTACCAGAAGAGTTAAGTGGAATTCATCTGACATTCCATGTCCCATCTGAGGAAATGTTTAGCAGACGAGGATATGGTTGTACCTGTAACTTCCGTTGAATTTCAAAATTATGAAACCAAACCCGAACTCACTTTAAACTTTCATACGATGGAAATTTTAATATTTAAAATTTTTATTATTTATTTTATTGAATCAAATGTGTTAAATGTGCAATTTAAGCAATATTGAAAATTGTTTTATTCATTTTATCATTTAAACAAAGAATAATAATTTATTTATTTTATAAATAAATATTTTTCATAAAAAAATAAATCTTTATTTATCATTTTACATAAATAACTACATGGAAAAGACTTACTAAAACTTATAAAGTTATAAAATGAATTGTAATAAACTTATAAAGTTACAAATCTTATAAAAGTTATAAAGATTTTATAAGAAAAAATTGTAATTATTCTTTTATCTATTTTTATTTAATCCTATATTTATTTCAAAATGATAACCCCCTTTTAAAAGACTTATAAATCACCATTAACACCATTCATAACCTCCTCCTAACCTCAGTATAAAAGCAAGGCTTAGGCCTCACTTTTTATTTCCTCATTCTCTAAAAATATCACTATCATATCTTTCTTTCATCCATTGGTCATGATCAATTTGAAGAATTTTATTTTACAAGAAATTTCAAGAATTCTTAATACTAAGGTAATCTTTTATTGCTTTTATATTATACATTTTAATCATCCTAACATCCAATTGTTCTCATGACTTTATGTTCTTACTATTGTTCTTTCTTCTACCGAATCTCTTTTTATTTTAATCATCATCATTTGATCATTAACATTTTAATAATCACTAACCTTATAACAATCACTAAAATTCCTAAATCAAGCTAACAACACACTAACATAAACAAAGAATCATGTTTGCATATGGACGGCTATGCCGCCACATTCGGTTATTCCATAAGATTATTGTTCTACATGATGGCTATGCCAAAGTCTTAGAATATTTTATAACTCAAATGAAGACTAATATACATATATTGACATAATAAAATGTTCTAACCGTTTCATGCTTAATGATTTTAAAAGTGCACATAAGTGACTTATTACAATTCTGGTAGAATATAATCTTACATTAACCGACCATAACTTGATCATAAAAAAATAAATATCAGTAAACTCAGACTCCAATGTTAACTTCTTTGAATTATCTTTTCAGTGACAGTTTATAAGTCTTCAAACTCAATCGGACGACTCAACAATAGCCTTCACAAGATAAATGCGCATTTCAGCACCTTCTGTCTTGTGTTGCTTGTTTGACCTATTTAAAGATCTTTTCATAAAATTGTTTTTGAATGAAAGTTGTCCAGGGGACTTTGAGCTAATCAAGTATAATTTTTGTAATTTTATGAAACCTTTTTCTATTTTTAAAACCTATTCAAACACATACCTAACATTTAGTCCAAAATCTAAAATTGATGCAATAATCCTTTTTCAATCTACCTTTCATTTTTAGCATTCTTTAAATGTCCCAATTTCTTGTAATGAATTCCAACCTCAAGTTATTGTTATTTTTATCATTTAGGACATCACCTTTGACTCTTGACATTCAGGTTTTCTTATGTACTCTACAACCACCACTATACTTGTGAGTTTTCCATGTGAGTATTTCAATACCCCTTTTTCATATTTTCACACTTTGGGGTGAAACATGTTACCTTATAATCGTTGCACTTGTAAAACATTTGATTCTTGTAAATTTATGGCAATTCATTTGTATGTTGTGGTTAGTCGATCTTTGTAGCTACCATGTAATGTCGATTATATGTAAAATCATTAACTATTGCTAGCCTAGCAACGTCATAGAGCTATGGGCCTGACAAGCCTGCTTGGTTGATTCAAGTACACTTAGCTAATCGTATATACTTGTAAAGTGTTGAGACTTGTAAAACTGTCAAGGTGATTGTGCATTCTGTCTTACATCCCTAGTTACTTTGTTCACTAATCTATGACATGAATTGCCATCTTTTTATATTTATGTATTAAAAATTATGGAAATCTCACAACATTATTGTTGACCCTTTATTTTTAACATGTTTCAGGGTTACTACTTGAGGTTTCTTTTGGTGCTCATATAAGACTTGGACCTAGTTTAACTAAATATGTTATTTCTGACAGGATTAGTGATCACAAGTTTGACGTATCAGAATATAAAGCAGCGGAATACACACACGAATTAGACAATTGTAGCAAGCAAATAATATATGTAAGCGTTAAGATCGCATACGGTTATAGGGAGAGAATATGAATTTCTGATTTCTAGGAATGTTTATAGATGTAGAATATTTCTAATCAAATCAATCAATCATTCCATTCAATTGCTCATATCGCTCACTGATTACAATGGTTGTCACTCCTTATATAGAGTGCAACAGTCACTGCTGTTATCATGGAAGTGACAACTGGCAGATCCAATACAGAAATAACTAAATCTTAACAAACTACTGAAATGTTCACAACTACTGAGAACATATCAGCAATTTAGTACAAAATATAAAACTACTGAAACTACAACGACTGAAGAACAAGCTCTTCAGTCGTTTTACAAAACTACTGAAACAAAGAAAATAAAACTACTGATATCACAACTACTGAAGAAGTACTCTTCAGCAGTTGTGACAAACTACTGAGGCTTCAGTACTTGATCTTCAGACTTTGACCTTCAGGCGTTTCATCAGCTGATGACTTCAGTAGATATCATCAGCTGATGTCTTCAGTCTTTGTCTTCAGACTTTGTACATCAGTTGTTGATCTTCAGTACTTGTGAACTCTTCAGCTGTTGTACTTCAGTACTTTGGTCTTTCAGCTTCAGCACTTGTGTTCTTCAGCTGTTGTACTTCAGCACTTTGGTTCTTCAGCAGTTAAGGTCTTCAGCACTTGATCTTCAGCTGTTGAAGTCTTCAGCACTTGTCAAACTACTGATGAGGCTTTCAGCAGTTGTTGTGATACCGTGTGGGACTTAGAGGTTTTCTGATCTTGGCTCATTGGTTCTTTTGGTCCAACAAACTCCCCCTGAACCAATGCAGCCAAAACCTCTAACTTATTTATACTCCCACTTATTGATGGCAAAAATGTTGGTCTTTTTCCTTCTTGATCAGTAGAGAAGATGACCCATGTACTCTCCGGCCTGGGAAGAACCTCAATATTTGTTTGGCAGAGTATGAATGGGAACTCTGTTTTGGGGAACTGGACACAGAGTTGTTATCCCATTCATGAGATTCACTTCCCCATAATGAGTCTGTACGACTCTCTTGTGTAGGCCTCAAGGAAGGTGATTTGTTCCTCCATGGTTAGCTCTTCAGCACCTCCTTCAAATAATGATTCCGCCATAATACTCACAGGTATTTGGCCTGTTTCCCATTCTTTAGCTCCACAGTTGTTATTACTCTGTAAGCGAACTCATCCGGGTGATTACCCTCTAGGAACAACTGGAGCTCATTTTTCCTGACTTCCTCAAGCCTCTTGTAAACTAACCCCTTTTTCACTATTTTGTTTTCCAGCATCTCTGAGGGGTTAGATTAGCTTTGTAGGCCTTCTTGAAGTCTTCTAGGATTTCCCAGGGTGAACTACAAAGACCAGAGAGATCACTTCATCTACGATCTTTTTCACCTGGCCATGTATCTCCGAGGTATATTGTTCTTATGAATTCTGTGAGAGACCCTGGGATCAGGCCAAATCCTCACTCTTTCCTTTTGATATTGAAAGGTATGCCTGAGAGTGTAAGTCTGAGGGCTTGCTCCTTCATATTGATGATGGAAGATGTGGCTGCATAAGCTTTGTCAACTCTCTTCAGCAATTCCTCATCATGCTGTTTATGAAGCTCTTCTTCTTCTAGCTTCACTTTAACCATTTGTCTCTGGACTTCAGGAGTAATTGCTGAGGAGTGACTTGTGGCCTTAGGCAACTGAATCACAGCTGATAGCGGCAGCCTGTCTTCATCATCTTCTTCATCTTCTTCTAGCCTCAATATCCTTCTCTTCTTCTTCAAGGGTATATCATCGGCTATGGGTTTTGAGGAAAGGGAGTTGGTTTGGTGGGTTGTGTTTTGGGTGGTTTTGGTGTGGGAATGTTGACAGGCTGTGCTAGCATCCTTGAGGTGAGTGTGGCTTTTGATTGCTTTGCTAGCTCAGTCCTGCTCCCAGCACCCACTTCATTTAAAGCTTCAATAACAAGCCCTTAGTGTATGCTTCAGACGAACAGATCTTGGTGGTGATTGCCAAGATACTGTCCCTGGACCAAGCTTTGATCTCAATCATTGATCTTCCAAGATATTTTGCAATAAATCTTATCATGATTTCTAGCCTTTCTCTTTCTAACATTTCATAACTTGCCCATCTATTCTGGATTTCTTCAATCTCTAGTCGTCGAATCTCAGAGTCAAGTTTGTTGGTGTCATGACCTTGCCTGAACAGCTGATCAATGATGTTGTCCATTGATCTACTGTGTTCGGCATCAGCCTCTTTTATCAGTAGCTCCAAGGCTTTATCTTAAGCAATGTGCTCATCAGCACCTTTCTTTCGCTTGTAGGTGAGCATTGGTTGCTGTTCTTTATCCTTTTGGGCTTGCTTTGCTTCCTTCTTTTCCTCGGATCTTTTCCTTTTCTGTTCTTTCACTGCAGGACTCTCCCCCTTTTTGGTTGCATTGGAGGAAGGGGTTGAGACCGTAGAAAGAGTCTTGTGGACAGCAGCATCAACCAAGGGCTGTAATGTTGAGGAAAGCCTCTCATCAAGAGCTTTGATCACTATATCAGTGATTAGGGGGGTGATGAGAGGGAGGGAATTTTTGAGTGCAGCACCTATTTGCTCAGGAGGGTTCTGTTCCTGAGAAGTAGGGCCTGAAGCAGAGGCAGGTGGTTGATTTTGGGGTGGCTCTGTGTTTGGAAAACCTTCAAGGGAAGGTGCCATCTGTGGGTGTATGATGGTGGCAGATGGACTTGCATCCTGAGACATCTTGGCCAGCAGCTCTTTGAGTCTGCTAACCTCATCCTCTAGAATGGTGTTTTGAGCAACTACATCGAAGAAGAAGCTCAGGTCATCATCAGTTGATACTGAATCACCTGACCTCCTGCTTAGAGCAGGATGACATGCACTGGGTGTAGACCAGTTGGTGCATGTGCCCCTTGTGCTTGGTACTGGGGACTTCCAGCCTCAGGACAATGTCCATCATCAGCTGTTGCCTCTAGGGAGGTCTTAGCAATGTTACCAGCCTCACTCTGGTCATGTGCTGAGTCAGAGGAGGTGGCAGCCTCACTAGATATTCTAAGCTCCTTCTCTACACCAGGAGATAGAATTGGGAAACCCCTGTGCTGTGGGTTCTCAGTGCACTGTGTTCCTCCCCCTCAATTGTAGAGGTATTCCCAGTTGGAAGTGGTTTCTGGGGAGGGGGTGGAGTGCAATTGAGTCAGCACTTGAGCAACTATTAAAGTTGGGCTGTGAGGGGCGGTTGTTTGGGGTACAGGGGTAGAAGCAGTGTGCACCGGGGTGGATGGTGCTCTTCAATGGCAATCTCCTCAAGTGAGGAAGATCCCAGATAAGTAGGTGCCCCTTGGGTTGCTGCAGGCTCCTGTTGAGAGGAAGCCTGAGCGGCTGTGGCTGGAGGAGTCAGGATCCACTAGGGGGTTTGGACTAGTGGATATATCCTGCGTTTGTTGTGCAGGAGCATCCTCAGGGGACTCAATTCCCTGAGTAGCCTTTTTGGGTTTCTTTTTTTGTGGTTTTGGTGGGGACATTGGATTTGGAGGTGGTGGCTGTGGGTTCCAGCTGCGTGGGTTTTCGCAGCTTGGCAGCCAGTTTGAGTGTCCGGTCGGAGTTGTGCCGGGAGTATACTTCGGGCAAAACAGCCGTAGCAGGGACTCCCAAGCCAACAAGTCCCTCAGCATTAAGCTGGTCTATTATAATGGCCATTATGAACCGTGGATAAGTATCCAACGGTTGGCAGTTGGTTTTTGAGCCATATCTTTGAGCTCTGAAAATATTAATTCTGAAAAGTTCAGTGGTTGTTGCTCAAGGATAGAATACAATACCTGCTGCCATTTGGTGGACATTTGATCCCAAGACGATGTCTTAGGGGCCAAACATACATTGACCATGTGAAAGATCAGGCGCTCAGCGTCATTAAAGTGTTTCTTCATGATGGTGGGGCACTGAGATCACCTTGATATCCATGCTGAGCAAATGATAGATCTATGGTGCCCTTCGAATATCCAGCAGGAGAGGTAGCATCACTCAGTTGAAGAATTTTATGGATTGTTGCAGGAGTAACCACTACTTCTTTGTTGTTGACGACTGACCGGAGGGATGTGTGTTGCTCTCCTCAGTAGTAACATTAACGTTCATCCAAAATTGGTTCAAGGATTCGGTATGTAAAACGGGGTTCAGAAGGAATGCCTTGTTGTATTGGGACTGAACCATAAGATCGATAGCAGTATCGAACTTAGTCCAGATCGGCGATTTTGTGAGGTAGGCAACACAGTTGTGTCGCGGTTTAATTTGCAAGACGCCATGGAAATTTGTTGGAGAGGAACGTTAGGTTTGAAGAAGATAAAGCATGGAGAGCTCAGGTTAAGGGTATTTATAGGGTACGGGTGAGGAAACGACTGAAGGATGTGGTGTTAGTCATCAGTAGTTTTAAACGACCGTTGACATGGTATTATCCTTTCAGACGTTGAAACAGCTGAAGTCGCGGTGTTAGGCATCAGTAGTTTAGAAAACTACTGAAGACCGTGGTTTTGACTTCAGGTGATTGAAACAACTGAGGACATGGTGTTTGTCATCAGTAGTTATGAAACTACTGAAGACAGTGGTTTTGTCATCAGCTGTTGTAAACAACTGAAGACTTGGTATTGGTCATCAGTAGTTATAAAACTGCTGAAGACGTGGTTTTGCTTCAGTTGTTTAAAATGAAACAGCAGTGGTACAAACGACTGAGGAGAAAGTTCTCTTCATTGTTTTCGTCAATTCTTAGCTTTTCAGCTGTTTCAAACTGTCCTCAACACATTCATCAGTCTTTATGGCTGATTTCAGTGGTTTCATAGGACATCAGTACTTATCTGTTTTTACTTATTTCAGTAGTTATGACTGCATCAGTAGTTGTAACTACTTCAGTAGTTTAGAACAGATGATACTTCAGTACTTGTGAGAACTGTTAGCCTTCAGTAGTTATAAAAACTACTGAGGTTAAAAGAGCTCATCAGTACTTATATGTGACAGACACTCATGATCATCAATATGAATTACTGAGATCATCAGTAGTTGTCACCTATTCTAGCTGCAGCATACCAAGCCTTAACACCAGGTTTTGGAAAGTTGAACTATCCAAGGCTTAGTAAAGATGTCTGCAAGCTCATCAGCACTGGGCACAAACTTAGGATCAATCAGACCTTTTTCAAAACAATCCCTTATAAAATGATGTCTGATCTCTATATGTTTGGTCCTAGAGTGCTGGACTGGATTTTTGACAATGCAAAGAGCTGAAGCACTATCCATTAACAATGGAGTCTTAGTCTCTGTAATGCCATAATCCAAAAGTTGGTTTTGAAGCCAGAGTACCTGAGATGTACAGCTTGCAGCAGCAATGTACTCTGCTTCCGCAGTGGATGTAGCAACTGAGGTCTGTTTCTTGCTCTGCCAAGAAATCAAGCAGTTGCCTAGGAATTGACATCCACCAGAAGTTGATTTCCTGGTCAACTTACACCCTGCATAGTCACTGTCAGAAAAAGCAACTAATTTACCAGAATGTCTGGTAGAGTACCATAAACCTAGAGATGGAGTGCCTTGCAGATATCTAAAGATCCTCTTGACTGCAATCAGATGAGACTCTTTAGGTGCAGCCTGAAATCTAGCACAGACACATGTAGCAAACATAATATCTGGTCTAGAAGCTGTTAAATACATCAAGGACCCAATCATACATCTGTAAAGTGTTTCATCAACCACTTTACCTTTCTGATCTGAGTCCAGTTGTGTGGTGCTGCTCATGGGAGTAGAACAGGCTTACAGTTTGTAAATCAAACTTTTGCAAAAGATCTTTTATATTTGGATTGATGAATAAAATTCCATCAGCCTTTTGTTTGATTTGCAACCCCAGAAAGAACTGTAATTCTCCCATGGCACTCATTTCAAACTTCTGTTGCATCAACTTTGTAAAGGCATCACACAACTTTGGATCAGAGGATGCAAAAATAATATCATCTACATAAATTTGAACAAGTAGATTATGCTGCCCAGCTTTCTTAATAAATAAAGTCTTGTCTATGGAGCCTCTAGTGAAATTGTTTTCCAGAAGAAAGTTTGATAATGTCTCATACCAGGCTCTGGGAGCTTGTTTTAACCCATAAAGAGCTTTATCAAGCTTATACACCCAATTAGGATGTTTGTTGTCCTCAAAGCCTGGAGGTTGACATACATAACCTCTTCTTTAACTTTTCCATACAAAAATGCACTTTTGACATCCATTTGAAAGACTTTAAGTTTTTGATAAGCAGCATAAGCTAAAAACAATCGAATTGCTTCCAGTCTGGCTACAGGGGCAAAGGTTTCATCATAGTCAATACCTTCTTCTTGTGCAAACCCCTGAACAACCAGTCTGGCCTTGTTCTTAACAATAAGCCCATTTTCATCAGTTTTGTTCCTAAACACCCATTTAGTGCCTATTGCACACTTACCTGGAGGTAGAGGAACCAGTTCCCACACTTGCTGTTTCTTGAACTGAAGAAGCTCAAGCTGCATGGCATCAACCCATCCATTGTCCTTTAAAGCAATGTGATAATTCTTTGGCTCTTGCTGACTAATGAAGAGAGCATAGAAGCAGAAATTTGACAATTGACTTCTTGTTGATACTCCAGCAGTGATATCACCAATGATTTGAGACATGGGGTGATTCTTCAGATCTTGATACACAATGAGATCTGTGCAAGTGTTTGTAGCCGGTTCAGCAGCAACAGATGGTGATGGTGAATCATTTCCTTGAAACCAATCAGTGGATGGTAATTCAAAGGAAGTTGAATTCGAAGAAATCTCATCAGCATTTGTTGTGGATGGTGCTACTGGCGCTACAGGAACATCAGGTCTAGTTGAATCAGGCAGCTGATCACTAAACCTGAAGAGGTGAGTACTGCAATCATCATCATCATCAGCAGTACCACCAGGTGGTGAACTGTTGACAGGAGCAACAGCAGAGTTTGATAAGGAACATATTGCAGTATGTCCAGATCAAATAACTCCACAGGACTTTGTGGAATCTTGTCCTTTGGAGATTCATTAAACTTAACATGTAGAGTTTCTTCAACCATCTTTGTTCTGCAGTTGAAGACTCTGTATGCTTTGCAAGTAGATGAATAACCAACAAAGTATCCTGCATCCACCTTAGGATCAAATTTGTGGAGTTGATCCTTTGTGTTGAGAATAAACAACACAGGACCCCAAATGCTTTGAAAAATGAATCAGTGGAGCCAAATGATGGAGAACTTCATATGGAGTCTTCATCAACCTCTGATTTACTAAAACTCTATTTTGCACATAACAAGCTGTGTTGACAGCTTCGGCCCAAAAGGTCAATGGCAACCTGAGTCAGCCAGCATGGACCTTGCAGCTTCAATGAGGGTCCTGTTCTTTCTCTCCACTACTCCATTTTGTTCCGGAGTCCTTGGAATGCTGAACTGCCTTTTGATTCCCTTTGAGAGATAGAAGTCATCAAGTGTATGATTTCTGAACTCAGTTCCATTATCACTCCTAATACACTTGACTGGAAGGGAATACTGCTTCTCAATGTACAGCACAAAGTGGATAATCTTCTGAGCAGCCTCATCCTTTGAATGTAGAAAGAAAGTCCATACAAATCTGGAGTAATCATCCACAATTACCAGACAGTATTTCTTCTTTGCCATGCTCATTACTCTCACAGGACCAAATAGATCCATATGCAGTAATTGCAAGCAGGCAGTGGACTTGGACACTTCAATAGGAGGAAAAGAGACCTTGTGCTGTTTTCCTTTTAAACAAGCAGTGCAAGTTTCATCACAGTGGAACTCCTTTATTGGTAAGCCTCTGACTAAACTATTGTGGCTAAGCTGATTCATGTTTTTGAGATTAACATGACCAAGCCTCCTGTGCCATAGTTTAGATTCTTGAAAAGAGGCTTTGGAAAATAGGCAAGGATTACCTTTGAGATCTATCTTCTTAGAGAGATCTAAGGCATACACTCTTCCTGTCCTGTTGGCTTTCAGGAGAGTGTGATCATCCAACACCTTGTCAATCAAGGGCAAAACTTTGGATGACAGAATCCTACAGTTTTGGCTTGTGAAAAGGGCAACATGGCCTTTATCACACATTTGACTGACACTCAAGAGGTTGTACTTGAGATTTTCCACATGATTAACATCATCAAATTTGATTTCTCCATTGGAGACAAAGCCCTTACCGATGATGTAACCCCTAGCATCATTGCCAAAAGAGACAAATCCCTTCTTTCCTTGAGAGTAGTCATGAAGAAGAGAGATGTTCCCAGTCATGTGCATGGATCCCCCACTGTCTACATACCAGATGCTATTTTGGCATGTTGAAGAACCCTGCAATAATAAACAATCATTAGTTTTAGAGACCCAAACCTTTTTGGTTTTGGCCTGGTCTCATCAATAGATGGTAAACTAGCATGTTTATTTGTAACAACAGCCTGAGAGGAAGAAGATGGTGCAGAAGAGGAGTCCTTTGGCTTAGACCTCCTTTTCTGTGGTTTCAACATAGGAGAATTTAGTTGGTTAACTCTACCCAACAGATGTTGTACCATCATCACCAGCTGTGTCTGATTTTGTGATAAAGCTTTCAGCTCATCAGACACATTGCTAGTGGAGTTAGATAAGGTCCTATGTTGCACCTTCTTCTTTTGAGCACCCTCAGCTGTCACCTGTTTAACTCCTTCCTTTTTGGATTGCTTTAAGGACTTAAGGTTACAGGATTTGATGTTGCTGATACAAATGTAGTCTCAAACTCAGTTTTCATTTTTAACCATTTTCTCATTAATTTCTTCCTTTTGTTTGAGTTTGGAACCTCTTTTGTACCAACAATCATCTGTAAGATGATTGAACAAACCACATACTTCACATGGTTTCTTCTTCATCTTAGGTTGATCATCAACTAAAGATGGTGAAGCAACAGAAGACTTGTTCTTCAATGCTTTGGAAGCATTGGTTGCTTTCTTGACAGCATCTTTAGTAGTCTTCAAACTCTTTCTACTGCCAGTTTTCTTCTCTTCAGTACTGACAGCAGTTGAAGTTTGAACTTCAGGAGTTGAATCCTGCTCTCCAGTCCTTTCAGGACCTTCAGGATTGACTCCTGAGTTGATCAACTTATTGATCATGTGAATGTCAGCATTTGGACCATCAACATCAGCTGATAGGTTCAAAGAGGACTTGATACTGACTGCTACTTCTGATTGTGCTGTATCAGAAGGTAGATCACATGACTTGATGATTGGTTATCACTCTCACCATCAGATTCTACCTCTCTGCTCTTGGGGTAAAATCTGTAGGTGGAGCAGTGTGATTGTAACCAATTCCAAACTTCACATTTGAAGCAGATTGCTTACTAAGAAGCATTTCAAAACCTTTGCATGATTGTACCCATCTATCACACTCGACCTGGGTAACTGCAAGGGTTTCTTTGAGATCTTTGTACTTCTCTAAAAGTACATCTTCTCTAGCCTTATCATCAATTATTTTGCAATTCAGTTATAAACCTCATCATTTTTATCTTTGAGCACAAACTCAAACTCAGCTTTGTTTTTGGAAATTACTTGTTCTAGCTCAATGTTCTTATTAATTAAAGCTACATTTGCTTCTCTAATGGAAGCAAATGCTGCTATGCATTGTTCAGAACATAATTTGGCTTTTGCCTCAGAGGATACATGTGATACCTGAGGTGTAGAGGCATTGGAAGATGAAGTATCAGCAGACTCCAAAGCCATAAGAGCTAGATTCCCAAAGGGACTGTCACCACCATGTTGACCAGCACCTGAGAACAGTTGATCATGACCAACAAGTCATCTGGTAAACTGCTCCAGTCAACAACTCCTGGGGTGAAGAAGCTGTGTTGTTGAGATGAAGGTTGTTGATGAGATAGGGAAGGCTGAGGTTCTGGTAATGCATGAGGTTGTGGTGTCATAGGAACTTGAACTTGACTTGACTGTGGCATGTAATAACAAGGGTACTGATAAGGCATTTGACCCTGAGGAACAAAATATGCCGGAGATTGTTGTTGAGGATGATGACTAGATGTGACAGGATGTTGCCCTCTGTTTTTTGTTGCTGTTGCCAGGAAAAGTCACAAAGGGTGCAGTAGAGTTTGATCCAGTTGATCTACACTCTCTTGCAAAGTGTCCAAGCCGTTGGCATTTGTGACACCTCAACTTGCTCTTGTCAAAACCAACTTTGGTTTTGCCAGAGAGTCCTGGAAATTTTCTTCCAGTTCTTTTGTAGAACTTCTGAGATCTGATATTTATCAAGGCCATCTGGCTCAAAATATCCATCTCTTCTAAGTCATCATCAGCAATCCCCTTGAGATCATCCATAATGAAACATAAATTGTCATTATTACCTCCAGTAACTGACCATCACACTTACAAATGCAGAATTAGAAGTGCTCGAAGAGAAATTAATATGCTCATCATACTGGCATTCAGATGCAGCATATTCTGACTCATGACCCACCAAGGCAGTGTTGCCTTGTATAAAGTCTTCAGTGAGCTTTCCAGATGAAGACAGCTTTCTCTTCTGTTCTATCTCTCTCTCAAAAGTGAGCAATTTCCCATGGAGTTGGGTGAGAGATAGTTTGTCCAAACTTGCACTGGAGCGTAGGACAATAGTATATGTGTCCCATCTCTCAGGCAGTGATCTGAGAAATCTGTTATTCATCTGAATATGGTGTATTCAAGTTTGACCATTTTTAGTTCAGAGATCAAACAGAAACCGCTCATATTGTTGAGTCAGTGTCTCACCCTTTCTATGAGAGAATGTCTCATATTGTTGGGCAAGAATTTCTCTATTATTTGCCAAGACCTCATCAGTTCCTCCAAATTGTTCTTTCAAAGCAATCCAGAGGTCATGGGCAGTTTCATGATGCATTAGCCCAGAATAGATTTCATTGGGCAAAGCCATGGCCAGAATTCCATGGGCTTTTGCATCAATCTCAAGCAACTTTTTATCCTCATCTGAGTATTGCTCCCTCCTCTTCGGAACCATTTGATTGGTTTCCGGGTTATTCACCATAGGCTTGTGTGGACCATGTACCACAGATGTCCAACACCCTGCGCTATTAACAGACAGGTGATGGAGCATACGTCTTTGCCATATGTTATACTCATTCCTAACCAGCATAGGAGGCTTGTTTGAGGAACCAGTATTGTGAGGATCATTGGAGGGAGTGGTCATTTTCAGTTCAAAAACAGTTTAGTTCAAGTTTTAAAAGGTTTAGACAAACCACAACAAACTCAATGAGAACCAAGAATAAGATCTCAGGATGAATGAGCAGAAATACAGAAAATTCAATCTCTATAACCGTTTCTTGCAAAAACAAAAGCTAATTCAATCAAACTTGGATCTTGAATAGCAGTTTCAATGATCAATTATTAGATCGATCAATGATTAACCTGCTCTGATACCATTTGACAGGATCAGTGATCACAAGTTTGACGTATCAGAATATAAGCAGCGAATACACACACGAATTAGACAATTGTAGCAAGCAAATAATATATGTAAGCGTTAAGATCGCATACGGTTATAGGGAGAGAATATGATTTCTGATTTCTAGGAATGTTTATAGATGTAGAATATTTCTAATCAAATCATCATCAATCATTCCATTCATTGCTCATATCGCTCACTGATTACAATGGGTTGTCACTCCTTATATAGAGTGCAACAGTCACTGCTGTTATCACGGAAAGTGACAACTGGCAGATCCAATACAGAAATAACTAATCTTAACAAACTACTGAAATGTTCACAACTACTGAGAACATATCAGCAATTTAAGTACAAAATATAAAACTACTGAAACTACAACGACTGAAGAACAAGCTCTTCAGTCGTTTTACAAAACTACTGAACACAGAAAAATAACTACTGATATCACAACTACTGAAGAAGTACTCTTCAGCAGTTGTGACAAACTACTGAGGCTTCAGTACTTGATCTTCAGACTTTGACCTTCAGCGTTTCATCAGCTGATGACTTCAGTAGATATCATCAGCTGATGTCTTCAGTCTTTGTCTTCAGACTTTGTACATCAGTTGTTGATCTTCACACTTGTGAACTCTTCAGCTGTTGTACTTCAGTACTTTGGTCTTTCAGCTTCAGCACTTGTGTTCTTCAGCTGTTGTACTTCAGCACTTTGGTTCTTCAGCTGTTAAGGTCTTCAGCACTTGATCTTCAGCTGTTGAAGTCTTCAGCACTTGTCAAACTACTGATGAGGCTTTCAGCGTTGTTGTGATACCGTGTGGGACTTAGAGGTTTTCTGATCTTGGCTCATTGGTTCTTTTGGTCCAACAAACTCCCCCTGAACCAATGCAGCCAAAACCTCTAACTTATTTATACTCCCACTTATTGATGGCAAAAATGTTGGTCTTTTTCCTTCTTGATCAGTAGAGAAGATGACCCATGTACGCTCCGGCCTGGGAAGAACCTCAAATATTTGTTTGGCAGAGTATGAATGGGAACTCTGTTTTGGGGAACTGGACACAGAGTTGTTATCCCATTCATGAGATTCACTTCCCCATAATGAGTCTGTACGACTCTCTTGTGTAGGCCTCAAGGAAGGTGATTTGTTCCTCCATGGTTAGCTCTTCAGCACCTCCTTCAAACAATGATTCCGGCCCATAATACTCAGACAGGTATTTGGCCTGTTTCCCATTCTTTAGCTCCACAGTTGTTATTACTCTGTAAGCAAACTCATCCGGGTGATTACCCTCTAAACAACTGGAGCTCATTTTTCCTGACTTCCTCAAGCCTCTTGTAAACTAACCCCTTTTTCACTATTTTGTTTTCCAGCATCTTCTGAGGGGTTAGATTAGCTTTGTAGGCCTTCTTGAAGTCTTCTAGGATTTCCCAGGGTGAAACTACAAACCAGAGAGATCACTTCATCTACGATCTTTTTCACCTGGCCAATGTATCTCCGAGGTATATTGTTCTTATGAATTCTGTGAGAGACCCTGGGATCAGGCCAAATCCTCACTCTTTCCTTTTGATATTGAAAGGTATGCCTGAGAGTGTAAAGTCTGAGGGCTTGCTCCTTCATATTGATGATGGAAGATGTGGCTGCATAAGCTTTGTCAACTCTCTTCAGCAATTCCTCATCATGCTGTTTATGAAGCTCTTCTTCTTCTAGCTTCACTTTAACCATTTGTCTCTGGACTTCAGGAGTAATTGCTGAGGAGTGACTTGTGGCCTTAGGCAACTGAATCACAGCTGAGAGCGGCAGCCTGTCTTCATCATCTTCTTCATCTTCTTCTAGCCTCAATATCCTTCTCTTCTTCTTCAAGGGTATCATCGGCTATGGGTTTTGAGGAAAGGGAGTTGGTTTGGTGGGTTGTGTTTTGGGTGGTTTTGGTGTGGGAATGTTGACAGGCTGTGCTAGCATCCTTGAGGTGAGTGTGGCTTTTGATTGCTTTGCTAGCTCAGTCCTGCTCCCAGCACCCACTTCATTCAAGCTTCAATAACAGCCCCTTAGTGTATGCTTCAGACGAACAGATCTTGGTGGTGATTGCCAAGATACTGTCCCTGGACCAAGCTTTGATCTCATCATTGATCTTCCAAATATTTTGCAATAAATCTTATCATGATTTCAGCCTTTCTCTTTCTAACACTTCATAACTTGCCCATCTATCTGGATTTCTTCAATCTCTAGTCGTCGAATCTCAGAGTCAAGTTTGTTGTGTCATGACCTTGCCTGAACAGCTGATCAATGATGTTGTCCATTGATCTACTGTGTTCGGCATCAGCCTCTTTTATCAGTAGCTCCAAGGCTTTATCTTCAGCAATGTGCTCATCAGCACCTTTCTTTCGCTTGTAGTGAGCATTGGTTGCTGTTCTTTCTCCTTTTGGGCTTGCTTTGCTTCCTTCTTTTCCTCGATCTTTTCCTTCTCTGTTCTTTCACTGCAGACTCTCCCCCTTTTTGGTTGCATTGGAGGAAGGGGTTGAGACCGCAGAAAGAGTCTTGTGACAGCAGCATCAACCAAGGGCTGTAATGTTGAGGAAAGCCTCTCATCAAGGCTTTGATCACTATATCAGTGATTAGGGGGGTGATGAGAGGAGGGAATTTTTGAGTGCAGCACCTATTTGCTCAGGAGGGTTCTGTTCCTGAGAAGTAGGGCCTGAAGCAGAGGCAGGTGGTTGATTTTGGGGTGGCTCTGTGTTTGGGAAACCTTCAAGGGAAGGTGCCATCTGTGGGTGTATGATGGTGGCAGATGGACTTGCATCCTGAGACATCTTGGCCAGCAGCTCTTTGAGTCTGCTAACCTCATCCTCTAGAATGGTGTTTTGAGCAACTACATCAAGAAGAAGCTCAGGTCATCATCAGTTGATACTGAATCACCTGACCTCCTGCTTAGAGCAGGATTTACATGCACTGGGTGTAGACCAGTTGGTGCATGTGCCCCTTGTGCTTGGTACTGGGGACTTCCAGCCTCAGGACAATGTCCATCATCAGCTGTTGCCTCTAGGGAGGTCTTAGCAATGTTACCAGCCTCACTCTGGTCATGTGCTGATCAGAGGAGGTGGCAGCCTCACTAGATATTCTAAGCTCCTTCTCTACACCAGGAGATAGAATTGGGAAACCCCTGTGCTGTGGGTTCTCAGGTGCACTGTGTTCCTCCCCCTCAATTGTAGAGTATTCCCAGTAGTAAGTGGTTTCTGGGGAGGGGTGAGGAGTGCAATTGAGTCAGCACTTGTGCAACTATTAAAGTTGGGCTGTGAGGGGCGGTTGTTTGGGGTACAGGGGTAGAAGCAGTGTGCACCTGGGGTGGATGGTGCTCTTCAATGGCAATCTCCTCAAGTGAGGAAGATCCCAGATAAGTAGGTGCCCCTTGGGTTGCTGCAGGCTCCTGTTGAGAGGAAGCCTGAGCGGCTGTGGCTGGAGGAGTCATTGTATCCACTAGGGGGTTTGGACTAGTGGATATATCCTGCGTTTGTTGTGCAGGAGCATCCTCAGGGGACTCATTCCCTGAGTAGCCATTTTGGTTTCTTTTTGGGTGTTTGGTGGGGACATTGGATTTGGAGGTGGTGGCTGTGGGTTCCAGCTGCGTGGGTTTTCGCAGCTTGGCAGCCAGTTTGAGTGTCCGGTCGAGTTGTGCCGGGAGTATACTTCTGGCAAAACAGCCGTAGCAGGGACTCCCAAGCCAACAAGTCCCTCAGCATTAAGCTGGTCTATTATAATGGCCATTATGAACCGTGGATAGAGTATCCAACGGTTGGCAGTTAGTTTTTGAGCCATATCTTTGAGCTCTGAAAATATTAATTCTGAAAAGTTCAGTGGTTGTTGCTCAAGGATAGAATACATTACCTGCTGCCATTTGGTGGACATTTGATCCCAAGACGATGTCTTAGGGGCCAAACATACATTGACCATGTGAAAGATCAGGCGCTCAGCGTCATTAAAGTGTTTCTTCATGATGGTGGTGGCACTGAGATCACCTTGATATCCATGCTGAGCAAATGATAGATCTATGGTGCCCTTCGGATATCCAGCAGGAGAGGTAGCATCACTCAGTTGAAGAATTTTACGGATTGTTGCAGGAGTAATCACTACTTCTTTGTTGTTGACGACTGACCGAGGGATGTGTGTTGCTCTCCTCAGTAGTAACATTAACGTTCATCCAAAATTGGTTCAAGGATTCGTATGTAAAACGGGGTTCAGAAGGAATGCCTTGTTGTATTGGGACTGAACCATAAGATCGATAGCAGTATCGAACTTAGTCCAGATCGGCGATTTTGTGAGGTAGGCAACACAGTTGTGTCGCGGTTTAATTTGCATAGACGCCATGGAAATTTGTTGGAGAGGAACGTTAGGTTTGAAGAAGATAAGCATGGAGAGCTCAGGTTAGGGTATTTATAGGGTACGGGTGAGGAAACGACTGAAGGATGTGGTGTTAGTCATCAGTAGTTTTAAACGACCGTTGACATGGTATTATCCTTTCAGACGTTGAAACAGCTGAAGTCGCGGTGTTAGGCATCAGTAGTTTAGAAAACTACTGAAGACCGTGGTTTTGACTTCAGGTGATTGAAACAACTGAGGACATGGTGTTTGTCATCAGTAGTTATGAAACTACTGAAGACAGTGGTTTTGTCATCAGCTGTTGTAAACAACTGAAGACTTGGTATTGGTCATCAGTAGTTATAAAAACTACTGAAGACGTGGTTTTGCTTCAGTTGTTTAAAATGAAACAGCAGTTGTACAAACGACTGAGGAGAAAGTTCTCTTCAGCTGTTTTCGTCAATTCTTAGCTTTTCAGCTGTTTCAAACTGTCCTCAACACATTCATCAGTCTTTATGGCTGATTTCAGTTTTTCATAGGACATCAGTACTTATCTGTTTTTACTGATTTCAGTAGTTATGACTGCATCAGTAGTTGTAACTACTTCAGTAGTTTAGAACAGATGAAGTACTTCAGTACTTGTGAGAACTTTTAGCCTTCAGTAGTTATAAAAACTACTGAGGTTAAAAGAGCTCATCAGTACTTATATGTGACAGCACTCATGATCATCATATGAATTACTGAGATCATCAGTAGTTGTCACCTATTCTAGCTGCAGCATACCAAGCCTTAACACCAGGTTTTGGAAAGTTGAACTATCCAAAGGCTTAGTAAAATGTCTGCAAGCTCATCAGCACTGGGCACAAACTTAGGATCAATCAGACCTTTTTCAAAACAATCCCTTATAAAATGATGTCTGATCTCTATATGTTTGGTCCTAGAGTGCTGGACTGGATTTTTGACAATGCAAAGCTGAAGCACTATCCATTAACAATGGAGTCTTAGTCTCTGTAATGCCATAATCCAAAAGTTGGTTTTGAAGCCAGAGTACCTGAGATGTACAGCTTGCAGCAGCAATGTACTCTGCTTCCGCAGTGGATGTAGCAACTGAGGTCTGTTTCTTGCTCTGCCAAGAAATCAAGCAGTTGCCTAGGAATTGACATCCACCAGAAGTTGATTTCCTGGTCAACTTACACCCTGCATAGTCACTGTCAGAAAAAGCAACTAATTTACCAGAATGTCTGGTAGAATACCATAAACCTAGAGATGGAGTGCCTTGCAGATATCTAAAGATCCTCTTGACTGCAATCAGATGAGACTCTTTAGGTGCAGCCTGAAATCTAGCACAAACACATGTAGCAAACATAATATCTGGTCTAGAAGCTGTTAAATACATCAAGGACCCAATCATACATCTGTAAAGTGTTTCATCAACCACTTTACCTTTCTGATCTGAGTCCAGTTGTGTGGTGCTGCTCATGGGAGTAGAACAGGGCTTACAGTTTGTAAATCAAACTTTTGCAAAAGATCTTTTGTATATTTGGATTGATGAATAAAATTCCATCAGCCTTTTGTTTGATTTGCAACCCCAGAAAGAACTGTAATTCTCCCATGGCACTCATTTCAAACTTCTGTTGCATCAACTTTGTAAAGGCATCACACAACTTTGGATCAGAGGATGCAAAAATGATATCATCTACATAAATTTGAACAAGTAGATTATGCTGCCCAGCTTTCTTAATAAATAAAGTCTTGTCTATGGAGCCTCTAGTGAAATTGTTTTCCAGAAGAAAGTTTGATAATGTCTCATACCAGGCTCTGGAGCTTGTTTTAACCCATAAAGAGCTTTATCAAGCTTATACACCCAATTAGGATGTTTTTGTCCTCAAAGCCTGGAGGTTGACATACATAAACCTCTTCTTTAACTTTTCCATACAAAAATGCACTTTTGACATCCATTTGAAAGACTTTAAGTTTTTGATAAGCAGCATAAGCTAAAAACAATCGAATTGCTTCCAGTCTGGCTACAGGGGCAAAGGTTTCATCATAATCAATACCTTCTTCTTGTGCAAACCCCTGAACAACCAGTCTGGCCTTGTTCTTAACAATAAGCCCATTTTCATCAGTTTTGTTCCTAAACACCCATTTAGTGCCTATTGCACACTTACCTGGAGGTAGAGGAACCAGTTCCCACACTTGCTGTTTCTTGAACTGAAGAAGCTCAAGCTGCATGGCATCAACCCATCCATTGTCCTTTAAAGCAATGTGATAATTCTTTGGCTCTTGCTGACTGATGAAGAGAGCATAGAAGCAGAAATTTGACAATTGACTTCTTGTTGATACTCCAGCAGTGATATCACCAATGATTTGAGACATAGGGTGATTCTTCAGATCTTGATACACAATGAGATCTGTGCAAGTGTTTGTAGCCGGTTCAGCAGCAACAGATGGTGATGGTGAATCATTTCCTTGAAACCAATCAGTGGATGGTAATTCAAAGGAAGTTGAATTCGAAGAAATCTCATCAGCATTTGTTGTGGATGGTGCTACTGGCGCTACAGGAACATCAGGTCTAGTTGAATCAGGCAGCTGATCACTAAACCTGAAGAGGTGAGTACTGCAATCATCATCATCATCAGCAGTACCACCAGGTGGTGAACTGTTGACAGGAGCAACAGCAGGAGTTTGATAAGGAACATATTGCAGTATGTCCAGATCAAATAACTCCACAGGACTTTGTGGAATCTTGTCCTTTGGAGATTCATTAAACTTAACATGTAGAGTTTCTTCAACCATCTTTGTTCTGCAGTTGAAGACTCTGTATGCTTTGCAAGTAGATGAATAACCAACAAAGTATCCTGCATCCACCTTAGGATCAAATTTGTGGAGTTGATCCTTTGTGTTGAGAATAAAACAGGGACACCCAAATGCTTTGAAAAATGAAATCAGAGGAGCCAAATGATGGAGAACTTCATATGGAGTCTTCATCAACCTCTGATTTACTAAAACTCTATTTTGCACATAACAAGCTGTGTTGACAGCTTCGGCCCAAAAGGTCAATGGCAAACCTGAGTCAGCCAGCATGGACCTTGCAGCTTCAATGAGGGTCCTGTTCTTTCTCTCCACTACTCCATTTTGTTCCGGTCCTTGGAATGCTGAACTGCCTTTTGATTCCCTTTGAAGATAGAAGTCATCAAGTGTATGATTTCTGAACTCAGTTCCATTATCACTCCTAATACACTTGACTGGAAGGGAATACTGCTTCTCAATGTACAGCACAAAGTGGATAATTTCTGAGCAGCCTCATCCTTTGAATGTAGAAAGAAAGTCCATACAAATCTGGAGTAATCATCCACAATTACCAGACAGTATTTCTTCTTTGCCATGCTCATTACTCTCACAGGACCAAATAGATCCATATGCAGTAATTGCAAGCAGGCAGTGGACTTGGACACTTCAATAGGAGGAAATGAGACCTTGTGCTGTTTTCCTTTTAAACAAGCAGTGCAAGTTTCATCACAGTGGAACTCCTTTATTGGTAAGCCTCTGACTAAACTATTGTGGCTAAGCTGATTCATGTTTTTGAGATTAACATGACCAAGCCTCCTGTGCCATAGTTTAGATTCTTGAAAAGAGGCTTTGGAAAATAGGCAAGGATTGCCTTTGAGATCTATCTTCTTAGAGAGATCTAAGGCATACACTCTTCCTGTCCTGTTGGCTTTCAGGAGAGTGTGATCATCCAACACCTTGTCAATCAGGGCAAAACTTTGGATGACAGAATCCTACAGTTTTGACTTGTGAAAAGGGCAACATGGCCTTTATCACACATTTGACTGACACTCAAGAGGTTGTACTTGAGATTTTCCACATGATTAACATCATCAAATTTGATTTCTCCATTGGAGACAAAGCCCTTACCGATGATGTAACCCCTAGCATCATTGCCAAAAGAGACAAATCCCTTCTTTCCTTGAGAGTAGTCATGAAGAAGAGAGATGTTCCCAGTCATGTGCATGGATCCCCCACTGTCTACATACCAGATGCTATTTTGGCATGTTGAAGAACCCTGCAATAATAAACAATCAGTTAGTTTTAGAGACCCAAACCTTTTTGGTTTTGGGCCTGGTCTCATCAATAGATGGTAAACTAGCATGTTTATTTGTAACAACAGCCTGAGAGAAGATGGTGCTAGAAGAGGAGTCCTTTGGCTTAGACCTCCTTTTCTGTGGTTTCAACATAGGAGAATCTAGTTGGTTAACTCTACCCAACAGATGTTGTACCATCATCACCAGCTGTGTCTGATTTTGTGATAAAGCTTTCAGCTCATCAGACACATTGCTAGTGGAGTTAGATAAGGTCCTATGTTGCACCTTCTTCTTTTGAGCACCCTCAGCTGTCACCTGTTTAACTCCTTCCTTTTTGGATTGCTTTAAGGACTTAAGGTTACAGGATTTGATGTTGCTGATACAAATGTGGTCTCAAACTCAGTTTTCATTTTTACCATTTTCTCATTAATTTCTTCTTTTTGTTTGAGTTTGGAACCTCTTTTGTACCAACAATCATCTGTAAGATGATTGAACAAACCACATACTTCACATGGTTTCTTCTTCATCTTAGGTTGATCATCAACTAAATGGTGAAGCAACAGAAGACTTGTTCTTCAATGCTTTGGAAGCATTGGTTGCTTTCTTGACAGCATCTTTAGTAGTCTTCAAACTCTTTCTACTGCCAGTTTTCTTCTCTTCAGTACTGACAGCAGTTGAAGTTTGAACTTCAGGAGTTGAATCCTGCTCTCCAGTCCTTTCAGGACCTTCAGGATTGACTCCTGAGTTGATCAACTTATTGATCATGTGAATGTCAGCATTTGGACCATCAACATCAGCTGATAGGTTCAAGAGGACTTGATACTGACTGCTACTTCTGATTGTGCTGTATCAGAAGGTAGATCACATGACTTGATGGATTGGTTATCACTCTCACCATCAGATTCTACCTCTGCTCTTGGGGTAAAATCTGTAGGTGGAGCAGTGTGATTGTAACCAATTCCAAACTTCACATTTGAAGCAGATTGCTTACTAAGAAGCATTTCAAAACCTTTGCATGATTGTACCCATCTATCACACTCGACCTGGGTAACTGCAAGGGTTTCTTTGAGATCTTTGTACTTCTCTAAAAGTACATCTTCTCTAGCCTTATCATCAATTATTTTGCAATTCAGTTTATAAACCTCATCATTTTTATCTTTGAGCACAAACTCAAACTCAGCTTTGTTTTTGGAAATTACTTGTTCTAGCTCAATGTTCTTATTAATTAAAGCTACATTTGCTTCTCTAATGGAAGCAAATGCTGCTATGCATTGTTCAGAACATAATTTGGCTTTTGCCTCAGAGGATACCTGTGATACCTGAGGTGTAGAGGCATTGGAAGATGAAGTATCAGCAGACTCCAAAGCCATAAGAGCTAGATTCCCAAAGGACTGTCACCACCATGTTGACCAGCACCTGAGAACAGTTGATCATGACCAGACAAGTCATCTGGTAAACTGCTCCAGTCAACAACTCCTGGGGTGAAGAAGCTGTGTTGTTGAGATGAAGTTGTTGATGAGATAGGGAAGGCTGAGGTTCTGGTAATGCATGAGGTTGTGGTGTCATAGGAACTTGAACTTGATTGACTGTGGCATGTAATAACAGGGTACTGATAGGCATTTGACCCTGAGGAACAAAATATGCCGGAGATTGTTGTTGAGGATGATGACTAGATGTGACAGGATGTTGCCCTCTGTTTTGTTGACTGTTGCCAGGAAAAGTCACAAAGGGTGCAGTAGAGTTTGATCCAGTTGATCTACACTCTCTTGCAAAGTGTCCAAGCCGTTGGCATTTGTGACACCTCAACTTGCTCTTGTCAAAACCAACTTTGGTTTTGCCAGAGAGTCCTGGGAATTTTCTTCCAGTTCTTTTGTAGAACTTCTGAGATCTGATATTATCAAGGCCATTTGGCTCAAAATATCCATCTCTTCTAAGTCATCATCAGCAATCCCCTTGAGATCATCCATAATGAAACATAAATTGTCATTATTACCTCCAGTAACTGACCATCAACACTTACAAATGCAGAATTAGAAGTGCTCGAAGAGAAATTAATATGCTCATCATACTGGCATTCAGATGCAGCATATTCTGACTCATGACCCACCAAGGCAGTGTTGCCTTGTATAAAGTCTTCAGTGAGCTTTCCAGATGAAGACAGCTTTCTCTTCTGTTCTATCTCTCTCTCAAAAGTGAGCAATTTCCCATGGAGTTGGGTGAGAGATAGTTTGTCCAAACTTGCACTGGAGCGTAGGACAATAGTATATGTGTCCCATCTCTCAGGCAGTGATCTGAGAAATCTGTTATTCATCTGAATATTGGTGTATTCAAGTTTGACCATTTTTAGTTCAGAGATCAAACAAGAAAACCGCTCATATTGTTGAGTCAGTGTCTCACCCTTTCTATGAGAGAATGTCTCATATTGTTGGGCAAGAATTTCTCTATTATTTGCCAAGACCTCATCTGTTCCTCCAAATTGTTCTTTCAAAGCAATCCAGAGGTCATGGGCAGTTTCATGATGCATTAGCCCAGAATAGATTTCATTGGGCAAAGCCATGGCCAGAATTCCATGGGCTTTTGCATCAATCTCAAGCAACTTTTTATCCTCATCTGAGTATTGCTCCCTCCTCTTCGGAACCATTTGATTGGTTTCCGGGTTATTCACCATAGGCTTGTGTGGACCATGTACCACTGATGTCCAACACCCTGCGCTGTTAACAGACAGGTGATGGAGCATACGTCTTTGCCATATGTTATACTCATTCCTAACCAGCATAGGAGGCTTGGTTGAGGAACCAGTATTGTGAGGATCATTGGAGGGAGTGGTCATTTTCAGTTCAAAAACAGTTTAGTTCAAGTTTTAAAAGGTTTAGACAAACCACAACAAACTCAATGAGAACCAAGAATAAGATCTCAGGATGAATGAGCAGAAATACAGAAAATTCAATCTCTATAACCGTTTCTTGCAAAAACAAAAGCTAATTCAATCAAACTTGGATCTTGAATAGCAGTTTCAATGATCAATTATTAGATCGATCAATGATTAACCTGCTCTGATACCATTTGACAGGATCAGTGATCACAAGTTTGATGTATCAGAATATAAAGCAGCGGAATACACACACGAATTAGACAAATTGTAGCAAGCAAACAATATATGTAAGCATTAAGATCGCATACGGTTATAGGGAGAGAATATGAATTTCTGATTTCTAGGAATGTTTATAGATGTAGAATATTTCTAATCAATCAATCAATCATTCCATTCAATTCTCATATCCTCACTGATTACAATAGGTTGTCACTCCTTATATAGAGTGCAACAGTCACTGCTGTTATCACGGAAAGTGACAACTGGCAGATCCAATAAAGAAATACTAATCTTAACAAACTACTGAAATGTTCACAACTACTAGAACATATCAGCAAGTTAAGTACAAAATATAAAACTACTGAAACTACAACGACTGAAGAACAAGCTCTTCAGTCGTTTTACAAAACTACTGAAACAAAGAAATAAAACTACTGATATCACAACTACTGAAGAAGTACTCTTCAGCAGTTGTGACAAACTACTGAGGCTTCAGTACTTGATCTTCAGACTTTGACCTTCAGGCGTTTCATCAGCTGATGACTTCAGTAGATATCATCAGCTGATGTCTTCAGTCTTTGTCTTCAGACTTTGTACATCAGTTGTTGATCTTCAGCACTTGTGAACTCTTCAGCTGTTGTACTTCAGTACTTTGGTCTTTCAGCTTCAGCACTTGTGTTCTTCAGCTGTTGTACTTCAGCACTTTGGTTCTTCAGCAGTTAAGGTCTTCAGCACTTGATCTTCAGCTGTTGAAGTCTTCAGCACTTGTCAAACTACTGATGAGGCTTTCAGCAGTTGTTGTGATACCGTGTGGGACTTAGAGGTTTTCTGATCTTGGCTCATTGGTTCTTTTGGTCCAACAATTTCTTTGTTTGAAGCTTTTGTATTGTATGGATTTTTTTTCGTGTAATGTTCAATGAATAATGACATTTAATATTATTCCAACTTAATTAGTTCCATGTGCTATGAACAATCATTTCACATATGTCCGCCCCAATGATTCCACCGTCGGTCGGGGTCTGACAGTACCACTGGAGGATATCGAGGTAGACGAACGACTCAATTATATGGAGCAACTAGTGGCGATCATTGATAGTAAAGAGAAGAAGTTGAGGAATAAAGTGGTTCCCCTTGTGCGTGTACAATGGAAGCACAGGAAGGAATCTGAGTCTACGTGGGAGACTGAAGAAGAGATGAGACAACATTACCCATGATTGTTTGAGGAATAACAGGTTTTGGGGATGAAACCCATATAAGAGGGGTGGACTGGTAACACCCGGTTTTATTTTAAAGTCAAAGAAAGAAAGAATAAAGTGAAGAAAAAGAAAGAAAAAATATTTTCCCATGTTGAGGGGTAAAAAGTGTCAAAAGGACAAAAAGGTTTGAAAGTGGGTGTAAAGTGGGCATGGCCGCCCACTCTCTTCTCACAACACCAAGATCTTTGGCTTTTAGAGAGAGAGAGAGAAAGAAAAGAGCGGAAAGCTCAACAAGAAGAAAAGTCGAATTCAAGGTAAGAAATTCATGGTTTTAAGTGTTCTTAACCGCCCTTGCCTTGGTTGTATGCTTATGTGTGTTTGTTTGTTCGGTTGTGTGTGTTTTTAGTGGGTTTCTAGGTGGTTGAACTCACTTACAGACGAGTTTGGAAGAAGCCATATCAAGAGCTGAAAAGGTGAGTTCTAGAACCCCCTTTTTACTTGTTTTAACTGATTTTGGGGCTAGAAATCAGAATGTATATTTTTATAAAATTGGGTTTTATACCCGTATGTTTGAATGTGTGTATGTTGCGGGTATGTTGTGATGTTGGACTATGTTCATGCTTGATGATGTTATGGTTGTTAGGATCTGGTATTTGACCAAACACCAACCATGTGTTAAACCAAACCAAATAGTGCGGAATCCTATTTGATTGGCGATCCAATCAGTGAGAATGCACGTAGACACAATAACGAATTGAATCTAACATCAAGAATCGATGAGAATCGATCTATAATGTTCTATGAACTTGGAGTACAAACTTAGAGGCTTCTGGATGGCTAGGGTACGTCCGGAGTCGAAGTGGATTCAATGCTTACGTTTTTCCACGAATTAGGTGGTATATATAGGTTAGGGTTGCTTATTCGGGTGACTGAACCATTAGCATGGTTCATTCGTGTGATTGAGCCATGCGGTTGATCCATTCGCATAACTGAGTGTTCAGTCGTGCGACTGAGTTAGACGCATGAAGTTGTTCAGGCGTATGAACTATTTAGGCGCATGGACACTCATTCGCATGGCCATTCGGACGCATGACCACTGTTGGGGCGCATGGTCTAGTCGGACGCATGGGAACTTACTTCACCAAGTTTGAGTGTATTCAATATTATAACATTATGCATAACACATCAAACAATCACAAACCTATATAATTAAGTCAATATGCGTTAAACACTCATTAATGAATATTAAACATTAAAGACACAACCAAACATTGTATTTCATTAAGTACCCAATAATTACATAAGTGTAAGACATATTACATTCAGATCAGGATCTAGGTACATATATGTATCAACAAAACTCCCTTTGGACCTAGATCTTTCTATGTCTAACATATTTCATGATTTCCTCAAACTTTTTGTACTTAGCTTCTTTGGTGACTCCTGTGTTTATCTCAAAAACAAAACAGAGTCTTATCACTTTCTGGAACTGTAAAGCTTGTACAATATCCTGTGGGCGTAGAACAGTGGCCACTTGTATAAAGTATAAACATCTTGTGCTGACAAGTTGGTGAGCCATATCGGGTCAAAACCCTTATGGTTTCCATTGAGCCATTCCTGTTCAAGACTATTACGACCTCTCCGTTCTCCAATCGTAGTACCACCATTTGAAATATGGAGTGAAGTCCTGTGGCATCTCACATAGTGGGATCTTAGACATTGTATGTGGTGGACTACACTTCAGCATTACTCTGGTTTACCAGTTATGGCATCAACTTCAGATCCTCTAATGTACCTCGTTGGTTGTTAAGGTTTGAAGTTGACCCATCTGGAATGGTACTCCCTCTTTAGAGCAGCTTCAAACCAGCCTGACATCTTACGAGGGTCAGCATATAGCAAGTTTAACTTTGCTAACTGGTTGAGCTCAAAACCTAGAAGAGTCTTCAGATCATGTGGAAATCTGAAGTACTCTATTCCTTCTCACGTTTAACTGCGTAAACGTTGAGTTCTGCAAAATGTGCCCACGCTATGATCCTGCCTACCACCTTTTGATGTTTCTGACCTTATACAGTTTAGTGTAGACAGTTGATGTTGTAGCTCTACGTTTGGCTTTTATTTCTTCAAAACATGCTGCCCATTCAACCTTTTTGATTTTGACTTCGGCGTCTGAGGCTTGGGCCTTCTCTTTATCCTTTTCTGACTCTTTCTCCATCCTATCCAGAGCCTCAAAAGTGTCACTGACAAGAGTGTCTCCCAGATTAGGAATGGCAGTTACCTCCTTGTCAGTGTACTCTGGATAGGGTTGAGCCGTGACATCTTCTATCTCAATCTCATCGACATCCTAAAGCTCATCATCATTCTTTGTTTGCACAGTTGGAGCATCCTTCACATATTCATCAGGATTGAGTCGGAATATTTCAGCCAGTTGCTCATCGATGAGATCATGAATTATTCTCCTTCTTTAGGAGTGTAATTCACTGATCTCTGACAATCCCCTGCAGATCAAGAATCATCGTGAGTTGAGTCTTGATCTGTTGGAGGGGAGCAACATCATATTCATCTCCTTGAAAGTTAGGATCTGCTTGATTTAAAACATGTAACACATCAATCATTTGACAACAAACAGATCAGTAACATTAATAATAACCATAAACATTAATTACATTAATTAGATACAATATTCCAATACACAAAGTTTCAATAACATAAATAACTATGTATTACTCTTGTCCTGAATAGCTGGTGTGTCAGTAGGATCAGCAGAAGATGATGGGGCTCCTTGGTCTTGATTTTTCTTGTGCGCCTCTCTTGACCTAGAGCTGATGTAGATGCAGCTGCATCTCCTTCGTCATCATCATCATCATGATCACCTTATCACCTGCATTAGTGTCATCCCCTTGATTATCACAGTCATCATATTCATCATCATCACTGTCATCGTCATCACCATCATCTCCATCTCCTTCTCGGATCTTTAGGGGCTCATCTTTGGATCCCTTCAGTCTTAGCATAAGCTTCTTGTTCTGGGCCTCCAAATCTTGTATCCTTTGTATTGAGGATGTATGCATCTCTCTCAGCTCAGTAATCTCTTGGCTCTGGGCCTCTATCCTTTGGGCTAGGGATGCATTAAGCTCCATTAGCTGATTAAGCTGAGAGGCTCGCTGTTCATCCGTCGCCAGCAGCTTCAGCACTAACCTATTAAGGTTAGCCAACTGCTCCTCCAACCCGACAGACGGGTAAGCGGATCCAAAAAAGGTGGGACCTGTGAGGAGGTCCCCACTCCATGGGTTGTGGTGGTGGTAGTGGATGTAGAGAAGATTGGGGTTGGTATTGATGTGAATGGCTGTGGATGAGCTGTAGTGGTGGTGGATGGGAAGTGTGTATCTTGTGTAGTAGGTGTGGAAGTGGTGTATGAGTGGTAGTGGTGGTGGGAGAAAAGGTGGTAGTGGTGGTAAGTGGAGTGGTGGTAGTGATGGCAGGTGGAGTGGTGGTAGGTGGAGTGGTGGTAGGTGGAGTGGTGGTAGTGGTAGATGTGGTGGTGGGAACTGTGGTGGTGATGAAGGTGAGTCGTCTCTTCTTCTTCTTCATGCTGTGGGGCTGAGCCATCCTCTTCTTCCTCGATCCTGTTGAGGAGGATGCTCCCCCTAGAACATGGCTTGGCGGATCGGGAGCATAAGTAGGATCATCAGTAGTCTCTCCAATCCGCCTGGGCGTTCACAAACCGCCCGGAGCCCTCGTTGTTTGGGAATGACTTTACTTCCCACAGTCCGAGTCAGTAGCTCCTCATCTGACTCCTCCTCTTCCTCACCAGGCATGAAATCCTGATGGAACCCTGCAGTTCCGCTCCGTCTCCAGTGGGGGCAGATGCTGGAAATGGAATATCAGTAGTGGGACCCCTTTGTTGAGTGGGTCCATCATCTCCAGCATCTCCGCTATTATCATCAGAGTCATGATCTGGGAGCAGTAGCTGCTCGTCGTTGGAGTCGCTATATGTGTGACGCCACTTACGTCTCCCTAGCGCACATACCCTCATTGGCCAGATGGCCTATCAGTCTCTTCACTTGGGGCTTTACTTGCTTACCCCTATAAACTCTCATACGACCCAGGGTCGTATCATCCCTGATCTCTAGAACCACAGCATCGTGGCTTTCCTTGGGAAGGGATGGATGCTTCTCATTGAAAATCAGCTGTAAGAATCTGGGGTAGATGCAAAAACCCTCCTTACCCTTTGCCTCCAGATTCTCCACAAGGTAAGAGAAGATCATGCTCGAGAAGCTGAAAGGATAATTCAGCACCAGTGCCACATATGCATTCTGGATCTGGTCTGAAAGATCATCAAACCCACCTCTTCTGGAAGCTATGCACTTCAATATGACATGTGCTAAGTACTTGTACTAGGGACACAGGTTGCTTTTATTAAGCACACTTGAGTTGATGTCCCCAACATACTTAATCCTCAGAAAGCATCCCCTTACGGTCAGTGGATGTAGCTTGGTGGGATGATCAGTATCGTCCCCCAGCTCAAGTACTCTTTGGATATCGGCAGCAGTGATCTCGATAGCCATCCCACAGATAGAGCTTCGTATGCTATATGGGTCTTGGGATCGATCAACAGAGGCATTCTCCCAAAATGCCTGGTGTAAAGACCTGTAGGGAGTGCAAGGAGTAGAAATGGCCTTGTGGATCCTTGATCGCCTAAGAAATGTGATGATCTCTGTAAACTCGGCGCCATTCCGAGTAGTATGATCTAGATGAGCACATATGTTGTGCTTAGGGTTGATTGACCATCTAGCAACCATCAATCTGAAATACAAGACACATAATCATTAGGTACTCACATAACACAAAGCAGTTCTAAGTATCTTGTTTGAATTCATTCTGATTCATTCATGCGAATGAATCATGCGACTGTGGTCAATCAGTTATCTTATCCTGCGACTGGACTCATTCGGGTGAATGAGCAGGTGACTGAGTTCAATCGGTTGTCAGATCTGGCGATTGATTCAGTCGGTCGACTAAGCTCATTCGCATGTCCAATTCGGCCGATTGAGCTATTCTTCCGGCTCAATCGTGCGATTGGAGTTCATCCATCTGACGAGTCGCATGACTTACGGTTTGGTTGACTTAGGTTCGAGTCTTGACAAAATCATGAAATTAAACATTATGAAACGGTTCGTTAGACCTGCAATCCCTTAACTAATAACCTAATAACCTTATTTTTAACATTTTACATGGTTTCAGTGGGTTATCAAGCCATTGAGTGGTCTGTTCTTGTTTCAATCACGAATCACTAATTAGGGCACCAATTTCTTCTGATTTGGGTGTGATTTCATCACATTTTACCTGTAAGAAGGCAGACGCACTTCAGAATATCAAGAAGGAGTATTAATTGATGTCTAAAGAAATTTGGGCAGAGTAATGGTATGATGTGCGATTTAAGGGAGATTGGAAGTGGTGAGAAGAATGCGATCGATTGTGGCCCTTTATATACTGACTCTGCGTTCAATCGGCCGACTGGACTCATTCGCTCAGTTCATTCGGGTGAATGAAGCTCAGTCGGGCGATTGACTCAGTCGATCACCTTCAGTCGGCTGACTGAGGCTCAGTTGCACGCTCCCAATTGGATGAATGGCACATTCTGATAATCCATTCGGGTGAACGGGTCTACTCATGTCCATTCGGCTGTTTAATGCATGAGTATGATCCATTGCCTGATTGGTCCATACTCATGGTCTAGTCGGTGAATGGGTCATGCTCTTTAAATTTTTCTAACATCATGACAATTTGACTTTTAGACCCATTTAGACTGTTGAGTTAACATTATGAACACTTGATCATCTCAGACATGATCATTTTAACTTGAAAAACTTTTGATCACCTCAGACGTGATCCTTTTAAACAATTTGTCGCCTCAGAAGTGACCCAATTGTTGTTTGAAAGCACTTGTGGTCATCAGACATGACCTTTTAGATGATAAGGTCCCTTGTCAACTTCCATGACATAGTCCGATACTAACATACTGAATATGACAAACTTTATACAGAAATCAAAGAAATAATACTGAAAACTTAAATAATTAAGATATATTTTTGTGTTTTTGTGAGAGTTAATTCCCAAGATGTAGTTCTAAGGAATAATTATTCTGAGAGAGCAGCCTCAATCATTTAAACCATACATGGATCAATTCAAGTTAGAATCATACAGGATATTCAAATCATTCAGGAAAGTTATTAAAAAAAACTTTGATGCTCTTTGCTTGTTTTTCATGTGGAGTCATTTAGCAAATTTAGGAAATCATACTAGTACGCTTAGGTCTCCACACTGATTTGAACTTTCAAGAATTGTAGCCACAGTGATTGTCAGTATGCTTGTCCTCTTAAATCCATACAAAGACTTTCAACACAGTTTGGTGATCGTTTTAAGGTTTGTTTATTTCAACAAGCATTTGTGGATCCCACACTCATATGGTAATCAACATTCCTTAGGAGATTTTGAGCGGTCTTAGGGTAGTGTTCAAGAAGCGACTATTCATAGAATTTTCAAAGAGAAGCCAATCCTCTGGTCAGTGCCATCGCACAGTAGAGAGGCGGCAAACAACAATGAGTTCTAGAATATATGGGTATGCTTATCCTCAACTCAGTGCCACCGCACAACAGAGAGGCACATAATCTATCTGCTTGTTTGAGCAATTTTTCTTCTTTTAGCACAAATCTCACCAATAACCTAGGTTATCAGTTTGATTGTATTTTCATTTTTCATATGCTTTTGCTCATGCTTTGGTCTTACGCACACTTTTGTGGCGTTTATTTTGCTCGTCACCCCTTATTGGAATCTTGTTGATTGTGTTAACCAGGGATAAGGTGTTTCCCACAGCTAGTCAAACATTTTAGTTTAATCTTGAGATCACAAAACGGTCTAGTCATGTATTGTGTTAAATCTACCGACATATCAGCTGTGGTTTAGCAACCTCTAGGTCTACTTTCTTTGTGTTACTTAGTAGTAGCTAGCTTAACTCTATTTCCTTTTATATTGCTCAGACTACTCAGACTTATACTTGAACTTTGCATCTTTTTCAATTTTGATTTTTAAAGTCCCAAATGGTTGTACTTGTGTACTATCATATTCCACACGTTAATGTGTACTGCATTTTCGGTTTTTGAAGCTTGAAAGAGGCTGCTTATTTCGGGTTTTTGGAGAAGCTAAAGAAGGGCTATCTTTGGTGTTGCATCCTAATAAGCAAGGTGTTTGAAGAGCTTGTGGGTATCACGATTTGAGGTCCTCCACCTTGAAGGATTGCTGCTCATAAACATCATCATCTTCAAAGGACTCAACCCCTTTTGAGCTGCTGAAAGGTAGTTATGGCAGCCCCTATATGGCTGTCCATAATGCTCATTTATATATGTTTAATAGCTTGCTTATTCACATAATATGATCCTTTGGTTTTGGGTTTGTTTTAAACATATATATGTCACCATAAGAACATGAAATTTCAGTTTTATAATCATGTTTCTGAATATTTTTCCGCTGCATTTTCTGAAAGTTTAAGAGGTTAAACTTTGGTTTTATGGACAAACAAACCCAGCAAAAGAAACTAGACGCGACGCATCGAACTATACATGGTCATCTTCAGGAATGACCTCACTTTTCTTTTTAACACCATTGACCTCTCACAGATATAGAAAACGTGGTTTGTCAAAAGCTTTGTATAGAGGTGAGCACATTGAAAATCAGTGTTTATTTTTATCACATCGATTAAGTTCTTTTCAAAATAGTCACGTATGAAGTGATATTTGATTCCGATGTGTTTGGTCTTAGGATGTTGGACTAGGTTCTTAGTGACTGCAATCGTAGCAGAGTTATCAACAAATATAGGAGTGGAAGTGAAATGCAAACCGTAATCCCGCATTTGCTGTTGAATCCATATGATTTGGGAATAGCAGCTTGCAGCAGCAACATATACTGCTTCACAGGTTAACAAGGCAACCGTGGTCTACTTCTTACACTGCCAGGTTACTAATCTTCTCCCAAAGAACTGACACCCTGCTGATGTAGACTTGTAGTTCATCTTGCAGCCGCCATAATCCGAGTCACTATACGCTGTAAGTTCAAAGTCATCATCATGAGGGTACCACAACCCAAGTGTGGGTGTGCCCTTCAAATAACGAAATATCCTTTTGACCCCAATTAGATTATTCACCTTAGGCTTTGCCTGATATCGCAAGCATAAACATGTCGCATACATGATATCAGGTCTGGAGGCAGTGAGATACATGAGAGATCCAATCATCCACGGGTACATAGTGGCATCTACCAGATCACCATTCTCATCGAGTGCTACATCATGGTTTGTAGCTAGTGGAGTGCCAACTGTGGAGGCATTCTCCATGTCAAACCGATTGAGAATATCCCCTACATACTTTGTCTGATGTAAGAAGATTCCATTTGGTGTCTGATCCACCTGTAACCCGAGAAAGAACTTTCTCCCCATGGCACTTATCTCAAACTCAGCCTTCATTACTGCTTCGAATTCTTTGCATAATTCTTCGTTCTTTGAATCGAAGTTTATGTCATCTACATAGATCTGTACTAGCAATAGATCTCCATCTTTTTCTTTGATAAACAGTGTGTAGTTAATGACTCCCCTGCGAAAACCGTGTTTCACAAGATGAGTTGAAAGTTTCTCATACCAAGCCCTTGGAGCTTGATGAAGCCCGTATAGAGCCTTGTCGAGTTTGTAGACTCTATCTCGATGATATGGATCTTCAAATCCCTCGGGTTGACTGACATACACTGTTTCTCTGATTTCCCCATGAAGGAATGCACTCTTCACATCAAGTTGATAAACTTTGATTTTCATATAAGATGCATAGGCAAGAAAGATGTGGATGGCTTCTATCCTTGCCACTGGTGCAAATACTTCATTGTAGTCAATACTTTCAACTTGTCGAAAACCCTAAACAACAAGCTGAGCCTTGTTTCTGATGATCACTCCTTGATCATCTTTCTTACATTTCAAGACCCATTTGGTGCCAATGACTTTAGCACCTTTAGGTCTATCCACTAGTGTCCATACACCTAACTTCTTAAACTGAAGAAGTTCTTCCTGCATGGCACTAACCCAAGCCTCATCATTTAGTGCTTCACTAACATACTTTTGCTCAAACTGAGACACAAAGCAGCGGTATGAACCGTCGTGAAGGTATCCTTTTTCCATCACAGAGGCATAATCAGCAGAGTACAACTGATTTCTAGTCTGAACCCCTGATCGCACATCTCCTATAATATTATCCAAAGGATGATAGACGTTTAGACGTAAGCCAGGGGTTGTCGGAACAACCACCTCAGAGTCAAGATTATGACCATCTGGTTCTGGATCTAAGGCGATAGGAGTCTGAGGTTCAGAAAGTTCAGAAGCATCACTAGCCGATGCTTGTGAACTTGTGGTAGTCGGAACCTGTACATCCTGGTTGATCTGATCATTTTCTTCATTTTCTTCATCAAAGGTGGAGTCTCTCATATCAACTGCTCCCCCTGAGTTGGTAGGATCATGACTTGTTGACTCTTGAGACGGAGTGTTCAACACATCGTACATCATCTTGTTTGCCAACTCGTCTTCTAAAGAAGAAAGAGATATGTTGAAGGACTTGAAGAATCCATCATAGTCGAAGAAGTAGCAGGCCCTTTTCCAGCAAGTGGTGTGATATATCTCTGAACATCAACATTACACCACACCTTTACTTGACCCGTTGAGTTGTTGTAAACTCTCTTGTTCGTTATGTTGTATCCTAAGAAGATCCTTCATCAACCTTTTCACTGAATTTTCCCTCCTGAGTCTTCTTCAGCAGGGTGCACGGAGTGCCAAACGGCTCGAGATATTCCAAGTTAGGTTTACGTCACTGTAATAACTCGTAGCACGTTTTTCCATGGCGTTTTACTACCAGAACTCGATTGAGAGTATAACATGCATTTGCCACTGCTTCATTCCAAAATTGGATAGGCAGTTTCGAGTCTGCCAGCATTATCCTTGCTGTCTCTATCAAGCTGCGGTTCTTCCGTTCAGCAACGCCATTCATCTAAGGGGTATAAGCCGAGGTGAATTGATGCACATTCCCTTTTCCTTGCAATAGTCCTCCATCCTCTGATTCTTGAACTCGGTTCCATTGTCTGAGCGCACCTGTCTTACCTTCAGCTTGTATAGGGATTCCAGTGTAGTTACCAATTCCTTGAAGGATTCAAATGTTTCTGATTTGGATTTCAGAAACATTACCCAAGAGAACCTTGAGTAGTCATCAGTAACTACATAGCAATACAAGTCGCCTGCAATGCTTCTTGTACTGACTGGACCAAACAGATCCATGTGAAAGAGCTCAAGTGGAAGTTCTATAGAATGAGCTTTCTTTTCCTTATGATACTTCTTCGTCTGTTTACCCTTTTTGCATGCAACATAGAAATCCGGGAGTTGGAAGTTTTTGACATTTACTCCCCTCACAAGATCATTCTGGATCAAATGATTCATTTTTCTTGGATTTATGTGACCCATTCTCCTATGCCAGGAGATGGAGTCCTTCTCAATAGCTTTGGACAAGAAACATTGGACTCCACTATCCGTTGTGGATGCCTTTGATAGATCCAAGACATAGAGATCATTATATCTTGAAGCTGACTGGTCCTCCGGGATCATGTATTCCTTCTTTAGTACGTAGCACTTATGGTTGTCAAAAACTACCTTGAATCCTTTATCACATATTTGAGAGACAGAAAGCAGGTTATTTTGTAATTGTTGGACAAAGTTTATCGTATCAAACTTAACCTTCTCATTTCCCACTTCTCCTTGGGTTGTGATATACCCACCTTTGTTTCCAGCAAATGAAACATGCCATCCTTTAATTTGTCTGACATTTGATAAGAGAGCTCTGTTCCTTGTCATGTGCCTGGATGCTCCACTATCATTAATCCACGTGTTAGTCTTAGAACTATAGCGAACACCCTGCACATTCAATGAAAACATTAGTTTATGTTAGGAACCCAAGCCTTAACTGCTTGGGTTTCCCCGAGGCATCACATATCACAAACTCAACCCATTGACCCTTTGAGGTTAAGGATTGATCAAAATTCTATGTGTTCTTATCTTCAAGCACTGAGGAGGATTTTTCTTTCCATAAGCCAGATTTGTTTAAGGCCTATTTGTGATAAACAGACGACTGGCTGATGGGTTGAACTTTGGGTTCACAATCCCTTTTAGGAGGCGTCACTAAGTTCCTCTTAAAATATCTAGATGTAGATGCAGAAAGTTCAACTTTCTTCCTCGGTGTCTGGTAATAAGGACAGTGAGATGCTATGTGACCATACTCTCCACAATTATAGCAGGATCTGCTTTCAACTTTACGGTTTATTAGTTTTGGTGGAGATATACTTGTCACACGGTCAACCTTATTGTGTTTGGACCGAGACAATACTTTGTTAGATGTATGAGTTGGTTTTACAAAATTAATTGCATTACTTGGTTTTACATCTTTAATCTCTTGTTTCCCTGAACTGTGACATGATGCACATAATTGATTAGATTTTATAATCTTCTTAGGTTCTTGTTTAACACACGGCATCTTTCCTATTGCCTTTGAGTGGCCTTCTTTTGTTTAGGGTCGGATTCACTTGATTTACTTACGGAATCCGGATCACTAACAAGAGGAGTAGACACCATGTGATCCTTGATGGGGTTATTGTTAATTGGTTTAATTTTGGTGTTCATCAAGGTCTCAGGTGGTGGTGGAACTACTTTGTATCCCAGTCCCTCCCATTATTTCTCTCTCTTACTAAGTGTTGGACAATGTGTGATGAGCTTGTCCAACTATGCAGTTTTTGTTTTAATGAATTGACTTCTACTTCTAAAACTGCTTTTTGCTTCTTAGTCACCTCAAGAGAGTTCAGATAGTACCTAATGTCATTTGCTTGGTTAAATGCAACTACCTCAGTTTCCCTAAGCTGTTTATTTAATAGGTCTATCTTTTCCTTGTTACTGTGCTCGTTTTGTTTCAATACTCTATTTGCTTCTGTGCATAGTTCCAGATCCTTTACTAAGCTATCATTATGATCTAATAGCCTCGCAAATTTTGAATCTATAACTTCTCTAAATTTATTACATTCTAAGCAAGCATGATTATTAAATAGTTGGTCAGTAGTACTTACCTGGGATGTAGAAGAAGAATGAGCCATGAGTGCTGGCTCGGTTGTCTCTGGTTCTGGTGATTCAGATGATGATGCATTTGCAGATTTTTCTTCTTCAGGCAGGGAGTTGACCACATTTGCAGTATCTTCAAAATTTGACATTGCGAGCTCTACTGCTATATCTCCTTCACTTGCAGAATCGTCATCAATATCCTCCACACTAGCTATATTTGACTCTCCTGGTGAGACGAACCGAAAGCTCCAGTCCTGTCCTTCATCTTCATTAGCAGTTAAGGCTTTTGGATCCTTACTTGATGAGTCAGCATTATTAGCTGTGGACTTGTCTTGACGGTTAAATGACGAGAAGGGATTTCCATTACCTGTCTTCTTTGGTTTTATGCACTCTCTTTTGAAGTGTCCCTTCTCACCGCAGTTGAAACATGTAACCTTTGACTTATCAAACCCAAAGGTTGTGTCTTTTGTTGCAATCTGGTTCTGTCCGGTCTTTTTGACAAACCTTTTAGCTCGTCAGACAGCACTTGCCAAAGCCCACATTATGTCCATTCGTTCCAACTCCATTTCATCCACCTGCTCATAATCTTCATCTGCCAGGTGGTAGTTACCTATCTTTCGAGCAATTAATCCATCGTAGGATTGAACCACTGCAGCTAAAAGGTCCATATGTTCTCTAGCCACCTCCACAGTTACATTCCCGAGGTTGTCGGTTTTAAGTTATGCTGCATTAGCTTCAGGTATCATATATTGGGTGCTAGACGACCTTGACATTTGGATCCTGAAGTTGAGGGTTGTGCTGGAACTCCTGCGCTTGAGATGAAGGCGGTTTGTAGTGGTGCTCCAAATGTCTTGACTGAAGGAGTAGCATTGTAGAGTGCAGGATTCTGATCGTAGTTTGCCTTTTGGGCTCGATACTTCATCCTAAGCTCTTCTTCTCTCAGTTTTAGAATGAAGTCATTTATGTCTAACTTTGAGAGCATTCCATTCTATCTGAGATTTGAAACAAACGAACCCCATTTTTCTGGTAATCCATTAGCAAAGTTGGATACCTTATCTTCCATCAAAGTAACCACTCCATGAGTGTGCATCTGATACCACTTGTTAGGATCTGGTATTTGACCAAACACCAACTGATTAACGTGTTAAACCAAACCAAATAGTGCGGAATCCTATTTGATTGGCGATTCAATCAGTGAGAACGCACGTAGACATAATAACGAATTGAATCTAACGTCAAGAATCGATTGAGAATCAATCTACAACGTTCTATGAACTTGGAGTACGAACTTAGAGGCTTCTGGATGTCTAGGGTATGTCTGGAGTCGAAGTGGATTCAATGCTTACGTTTTCCATGAATTAGGTGGTATTTATAGGTTAGGGTTGCTCATTCAAGCGACTGAACCATTAGCATGGTTCATTCGTGCGATTGAGCCATGCGGTTGATCCATTCGCGCAACTGAGTGTTCAGTCGTGCGACTGAGTCAGACGCATGAAGTTGTTCAGGCGTATGAACTATTTAGGCGCATGGACACTCAGTCGCATGGCCATTCGGACGCATGACCACTGTTGGGGCGCATGGTCCAGTCGGACGCATAAGAACTTCACTTCACCAAGTTTGAGTGTATTCAATATTATAACATTATGCATAACACTTCAAACAATCACAAACCTATATAATTAAGTCAATATGCGTTAAACAACTCATTAATGAAATATTAAACATTAAAGACACAACCAAACATTTGTATTTCATTAAGTACCCAATAATTACATAAGTGTAAGACATATTACATTCAGATCAGGATCTAGGTACATATATGTATCAACAATGGTTGTGTTTCTAAGGCTTATAATGCATGATTTAAGCTTAGAACATGATAGATGGTGTTTGGGGACCGACTTATGATGATAAGTGTGCCCTAGGCTGCTCATATGCCCAAATAGTAGTCCATTCGCCTAAGTTTAGAAAATCTGCTTAAGTGTTGATAAATGCAGATGAGCATTGACAAATGCGGATGAGAAAGTCAATGCGGATGAGAAAGTTAATGCGCATGAACAAATACGGATGAATAGGTTCATGCGACTGAACAAATGCGGATAACAAACTTAGTGCTGATGAACAAATGCGGATGAGTAAATTCGTGCGACTGAACAAATGCGGATGAACAAAGTTAATGCAGATGAAAAAATATGAATGAGTAAGTTCATGCGACTAAACAAATGCGAATGAACAAAGTTAATGCAGATGAATAAATGCGGATGAACAAAGTTAATGCGGATGAATAAATGAGGATGAGTAAGTTCATGCGACTGAACAAATGCGGATGAACAAAGTTAATGCGGATGAGTTTCATGCGACTGAACAAATGCGGATGAATAAAGTTGTTGATACATGTATGTCCCTAGATCATGATATGAAATGTAATAGATCTTGTTTATCTGGTTTGGATGTAATTTGATATAATTAATGAAATGATATTGATTGTTTATGATTTGTAATGTCTAATATTTCATTAATGAGTCGATATTGAATTGGTTAATTAGGTTAGTGATTGTTTGAATGGTTACACATGATGTTTATTAATTAATACATTCAAACTTAACATAATGAAGTTCTCATGCGAATGGCCCATGCGAATGGACCACACACATGAATAACTTCATACGATTGACTCAGTCGCACGACTAAACCAGGAGACTGGATCAGTCGTATGATTGACACATAAGATTGGCTCAGTCACACGACTGAACACTCAGTCGTGCGGATGGATCAACCGCATGGTTCAATCGCACGACTGAACCATACTTATGGTCCAGTCGCACGAATGAACAATACTAACCTATAAATACAACCCAATTTATGGAAAAACGAGAATTAATTCGATTACGACTCCAGACGTACCCTAGCCGTCCTGAAGCCTCCCAATTCGTTCTCCAAGTTCATAGAACACATTAGATCGATTCCCAATCAATTTCTAACGTTAGTTTCAATTGTTTATTGATTCTTCGTGTGTTCTCACTGATTGGATCGCCAATCAAATAGGATTCCACACTATTTGATCTGGTTTACACGCTAATCACTAGGTATTTCATTCAAATAGCAGGTCCTAACAATTGGTATTAGAGCTTTGGCTCTTGAGTACGTGTGATTCAATCAATATTGATAAAAATTTTGTGTTTTTGCACTAAAAACGCAATCTTTTGTGTCAAAACTGATCTTGGACGTTCCCTGCTCATCAAAGTTTGGTTTCTACGGACTTAGGCGATTAGACCTTGCGAAATTTCGAATTTTTACGGCTAAAACACGTTTAACCTAGAAATTTTCGCAAAACAGCAGCTTCAGTCGCACGAGTTAGCCATTCGCACGACTGGACCTCATTCGCATTGCTCAGATGCACGATTGGACCTAGTTGCATCTCCATTCGTACGATTGAACCATTCGTTCGCAGTGTTCATACGCATCAGCTTCATTCGCACGACTGAACCGATCGCTTAGTTCGGCCACACGATTGAACCAATCGCATAGTTCATTCGCACGGATAGCCCAATCGCATCCTTCAGTCACACCAGTTGACAGTTTGTTTTAGTAGACTTAAAGTTATTCGCCATGGAAGATCAAATGTCAGCATTTACTGCTGGGAAGGACTCTAGGATCCAGAACCTGCTTTTAGTTGAGAGTGAGGTGGGTAATCATAATAAACCATCAAAGCTCTTAACGTTAGATGAGTTTCCCCACTGGAAACAACGTTTTGAGATCTACCTCAATGGAGTGGATCCGAATTTGTGGGAAGCTATCGAGATTGGGTATAGTACGCCGGTGGGAGCCGATGGAGTAAAGCTAACCTTAGGAGGGATGACAGACGCGCAGAAAGTTAAATATAATGCAGAGAAGAGGGTTTATGCATTGATTACACAGTCTATCCCTAAAGACATTTTCCACCAGTACTCAGGGAATAAGCAGTCCAAGAAACTATGGATGAGCTGGAAAAGAGGTACGACGGGAATGCTTCGTTGAAGGCAATCAAGGCTAAGGAGTTAAAGAAGGAATTCGATAACTTCTCATCGATGGGAAACGAGAGTTTGGATGATGTTATAGATAGATTCTACCATCTGATGAGTGAACTGCATACACATGGGGTGGCTACTACCATGGAAGAGAAAGTTACTAACTCTGCAGACGGATTGCCAGAAAAGTGGGTTTCAATCATGTCTAACCTGAGACAGAATGGAATGCTGGCAAAGTTGGATATAAATGACTTCATTCTAAAGCTGCGAGAAGAAGCTCTTAGGATGAAGTACAGAGCTCAGAAGTCTTCTATACTCAGAATCCAACTTTGTACAATGCCACGCCTCAAGCTAAGACATCTGGAGCACCTCTCCAGACTGCATTTGTGTCTAGCTCATCGGTCCTTCACAGCTTTGTACAGATCAACACGTCGGGGTCTTCATGTACCCATCATATTGGATCTGAAACAAATGCTACTAGATTGAAGACCGAGAATCTCAGTAATGTGACTGTAGAAGTAGCTCGAGAACACATGGATCTTTTGGCTGCAGTGGTTCATTCTTATGATGGACTTGTTGCTGGGAAGATTGGAAACTGCCATCTGGCAGACGAGGACTATGAGCAGTGGACGAAATGGAGCTTGAGAGAATGGACATAATGTGGGCCTTAGCTAGTGCTGTCCGGAGGGCGAAGAAGTTTGTAAAAAAGACCGGACAGAACTTGGTAGCTACTAAGGATACCACATTTGGCTTTGACAAGAGCAAAGTGACCTGCTTTAACTGTGGAGAGAAGGGGCACTTCAAGAGAGAATGTTTTAAGCCAAAGAAGACGGGTAACGGGAACCCATTCTCGTCCTTCACTCATCAAGACAAGCAAGCTACTAGTTCTACTTCATCAAGCAAGGATCCAAAAGCCTTGACTGCTCATGATGATGAAGGACAGGACTGGAGGTTTAGGTTTGTCTCTCTAGGGGAATCAAACATTGCAAGTGTAGAAGACATTGACGATGATTCCGCGTGTGAAGGAAATCTAGCAGTTGAGATAGCGATGTCAAATATTGAAGAGACAACTGCAACTGAGGTCAGCTACAAGCCTAAAGAGGAGACTACCATAGCAGAGACAGAAAAGATAGAATCACCCGAACCAGAGACATCTGATGCTACGTTGATGGCTAACTCTTCTGAACCAACTCAGGTAAGTACCACTGACCAAATGTTTGATAATCATGCTTGTTCTGATTGTAATACGTTTAGAAATAGCATAGATGAGAAATTTGCTAGGTTATTAGATCATAATGATAACTTAGTAAAAGGTTTGCAACTGTGCACTGACGCTAATAGAGTATTAAAACAAAATGAGCATAGTTACAAAGAAAAAGATAGACCTTTTGACTAAACAGCTTAGGGAAACCGAAGTAGTTGCATTTAACCAAGCTAATGACATTAGGTACTATCTAAACTCCCTAGAAGACACTAAGAAGAAAAAGGCAGTTCTAGAAGTAGAAGTAAACTCATTAAAACACAAACTGCACAGTTGGACAAGTTCATCACACATAGTCCAACACTTAGTGAGAGAAAGAAAGAAACACGGGGAGGGTTTGGGTTACAAAGTGGTTCCACACCACATGAGACCATGATGAACACTAAGAGTAGACCAGTAAATAATAACCCCATCAAGGATCATGTGGTGTCTACTCCTCTTGTTAGTGATCCAGATTCCTCATGTTCATCTATTGAATTTGGAAACAAACAAAAGGAGGCCACTTCAAAGGCAAAGGGTAAATTGCCTTGTGTTAATCTGGAAAAAGAATTTGAAAAGGTTAACTTAAAATCAAGGTCAAACAGAGTCAAATCAGAACCTAAAAAGACTTCTAAGGTTAACCTTTCACATGTTTTAAGTCAAAAACCAGTTAACCAAAAGGAAAAAGATGTTAAACATCTTAAAAAGGTTAACTTTGTTAAACAAGAGAAAACATCAAAAGAACCAGAGTCAAAACCTAAAGTGAGTGATGTTACTAAAGTGTCAAACACGTCTCCACAAAGAAAGTTTAATCATAAAGTTGATAGCAGGTCGTGCTACAACTGTGGAAAATGTGGACACATTGCTTCCTATTATCCTTATTATCAGACACCTAGGAAGAAGATTGAACTTTAGGATCAAAACCTAGGTCTTCTAAGAGGAGTTCTTTAACTGAACCTATAAGAACTAGTGAACATAAAGTTCAATCAGTTAGCCAGTCGACTGTTTATCACAAACAGGCATTGCACAAATCTGGCTTATGGAAAGAGAAGTCAACCTCTGTGTCTGGTAATGATGACAAGAAGGAACCTGAGCTACCCTCACTCTCTAAGGGTCAATGGGTGGAATTCATGATGTGTGATGCCTCTGGGAAACCCAAGCCAGTAAAGGCTTGGGTTCCTAACCTAAACTAATCCTTTACATTGTATGTGCAGGGTGTTCACTACAGTGCTGAAACCAACACGTGGATTGTAGACAGCGGAGCATCCAGGCACATGACAGGAAACAGGGCTCTTTTATCAAACGTAAAGCAAATAAAAGGAGGGCATGTTTATTTTGCGGGAAACAAGGGAGGCTATATTACAGCTCAGGGAGAAGTTGGAAATCAGAAAGTTAAGTTTGATAGGGTGAACTACGTCCAGCAACTTCAAAACAACTTACTTTCTGTTTCCCAAATCTGTGATAAAGGTTTTAAAGTCATATTCGACAACAAGAAGTGTTACGTCCTAAAGAAAGATTACGTGATTCCGGAGGACCAAGTGCTGATGACAGCTTCAAGATATAAAGACCTTTATGTTTTGGATCTCTCAACAACTTCTACAACGGATCATGAAGTTCAGTGCTTTCTATCAAAAGCCACTGAGAAGGACTCCATCTCCTGGCATAGGAGAATGGGTCACATCAATCAACGGAAGATGAATCACTTGATCCAGAAGGATCTTGTGAGAGGAGTTAATGTCAAGAATTTCCAACTTCCTGATTTTTGCATAGCTTGCAAGAAAGGCAAACATATGAAGAAGTCTCATAAGGAAAAGAAAGTTCATTCAATAGAACTTCCTCTTGAACTTCTTCACATGGATCTGTTTGGTCCAGTCAGTACAAAGAGCATAGTAGGCGACTTGTACTGTTTTGTGGTTACTGATGACTACTCAAGGTTCTCTTGGGTAATGTTTCTGAAGTCCAAATCAAAAACATTTAAGTCATTCAAGTAGTTAGTAACCACACTTGAATCTCTCTACAAGCTGAAGGTTAGACAAGTACGCTCAGACAACGGGACGGAATTCAAGAACCAGTGGATGGAGGCTTACTGCAAGGAAAAGAGAATTGTACATCAATTCACTTCTGCCTACATGCCTCAGATGAATGGCGTTGCTGAGAGAAAGAACAGAAGCTTGAAAGAGACTGCACGGACTATGCTGGCAGACTCGAAACTGCCTATCCAATTTTGGAATGAGGCAGTTGCTAATGCATGTTATACACTGAATCGAGTTCTGATTGTCAAGCGCCACAGAAAGACATGTTACGAGCTACTACAAAGACGCAAACTAAATTTGAAGTATCTCGAACCATTTGGCGCGCCGTGCACACTTCTGAAGAAAACACAAGAAGGTAAATTCAGCGAGAAGGCGGATGAAGGAATCTTTCTAGGATACAACATATCGAACAAGAGGGTTTACAACAAATCAACGGGTCTAGTAGAAGTGCGGTGTAATGTTGACGTTCAGAGATATACCACACCACCTACTGGCAAAGAACCCGCCTACTTTTTCGACTATGATGGATTCTTCAAGTCCTTCAACATCCCTCTCTCTCCCTCGGATGACGAGTTAGCTACACGGATGATTTATGATATCTTGAATACACCAACATCTAGCTCACAGGGAGAATCATCTACTCAGTCAGGGGGAGTAGTCGAGGACAGTGACTCCTCCTCTGAAGATGAAGCTGAAGAAGATGACCAGAATAGTCAGGAGGAACAGGTTCCAGTTCCTGAAAGTCCACAAGCATCTACCAGTGATGCACCTTCGACTTCGGAGCCTCAAACTCCAACTACCTCAGATGCAGAACCTATGTTCTAATCTTGGCTCTGAGGTAGCTGTTCCTACTACTCCAGGATCACGTCTAAACATCTATCATCCCTGGATAATGTCATTGGGGATGTCAGATCAGGAGTACAAACCGAAATCAGCTGTACTCAGCTGATTATGCCTCTGTTATGAAAAAGGGTTACATTCATGATGGTGATTATCGGTTGTTTGTCTCGCAGTTTGAGCCAAAATACGTAAGTGATGCATTAAACAATGAGGCATGGGTGAGTGCCATGCAAGAAGAACTTCTTCAATTCAAGAAGTTAGGAGTATGGACTCTGGTAGATAGACTAAAGGTGCTAAAAGTCATTGGCACCAAATGGGTCTTGAAATGCAAGAAGGATGACCAAGGGGTCATTATCAGGAACAGGACTCGATTGGTTGTTCAAGGATTTTGCCAAGTCGAGGGGATTGACTACAATGAAGGTTTTGCACCAGTGGAAAGGATGGAAGCCATCCGTATCTTCCCTTGCCTATGCATCGTATATGAAGATTAAAGTCTATCAATTAGATGTGAAGAGTGCATTCCTTCGTGGGGAAATTCGAGAGAGACAGTGTATGTCAGTCAACCTGAGGGATTTGAAGATCCTTATCATCGGGACAGAGTTTACAAACTCGATAAGGCCTTATACGGGTTTCATCAAGCACCTAGGGCTGGTATGAGAAACTCTCAACTCATCTTGTGAAACACGGCTTTCGCAGGGGAGTTATTGACTGCACACTATTCATCAAAGAAAAAGATGGAGACCTACTGCTAGTACAAATCTATGTCGATGACATAATCTTCGATTCAATGAATGAAGAATTATGCAAAGAGTTTGAAGCAGTTATGAAGAAAGATTTGAGATGAGTGCTTTGGGGGATATGAAGTTCTTCTCGGGTTACAGGTGGATCAGACTCCCAATGGGATATTCTTACATCAGACCAAGTATGTAGGAGACATTCTCAATCGTTTTGACATGTAGAATGCTTCTGCTACTGGGACTCCACTTGCTACGAATCACGATATAGCCCTGATGACAATGAAGATCTTGTAGATGCCACAATGTACCGAGGAATGATTGGATCCCTATGTATCTCACTGCCTCAAGGCCTGATATCATGTATGCTACATGTTTATGTTCTAGATATCAGGCTAAGCCTAAGGTCAACCATCTGATCGGGGTCAAGAGGATATTTCGTTATCTGAAGGGTACACCCACACTTGGGTTGTGGTATCCTCATGATGATGACTTTGAGCTCACGGTGTATAGTGACTCGGATTAGGGGTCTGCAAGATGAATTACAAGTCTACATCAGTAGGGTGTCAATTCTTTGGGAGAAGATTAGTTACCTGGCAGTGTAAGAAGCAGACATTGGTTGCATTGTCAACCTGTGAAGCCGAATATGTTGCTGCTGCAAGTTGCTTTGTCACAAATAATCTGGATTCAACAGCAAATGCGGGATTATGATTTAAAGCTTTCTCTCTCTATCTTTTTGTGATAACTCTGCTGCAATTGCAGCAGTAACTAAAAATCCGGTACAACATCAAAGACAACACATCGGTATTAAATACCATTTCATAAGAGACTATTTTGAAAAAGAACTTAATTGATGTGGTAAAAATTAATACTGATTTTCAATGCGCTGACCTCTATACGAAAGCATTTGATAAACCACGTTTTCAATATTTGCTAGAGGTCAACGGCGTTAAAAAGAAAAGTGATGTTATTCCTGATGATGATCATGTGTAGTCCGATGTTGTTTAGTTAATTTTCTTTTTATTTTTTATTTTATTTTACTTAGTTATTTTAGTGTGTTAAATTAAACTCATGTTATTTTGCTGTTTATTAAAATCCTAAAATAATTAAACCAGTTATGATTTAGTATTTTAGGGGGAGAATAAGTCAGCAAGTAACATTATTAAAAAAACGAGGGAGAAGGAGTGGAAAGCTGATATAAGGTAGATCGTATCTGTGATACCGATTCAAACCCTTTGGAATATGATAGTACACAGGAACAAATCAAGAGGACTTAAAAAAAATAATTTAGAAAAGATGCAAAAATTCAAAGTATAAGTCTGTGTAGTCTAAGCAATATAAAGGGAAGATGATAGAAAACTGGTAACTCTGAAGGTAACACAAGGAGAGTAGACCTAGAGGTTGCTAGACCACAATTGATATGTCGGTAGATTCAACACAATAGATGATTACCTACTGGTGATCTCAGATCAAACTAAGTTGTTCAACTGACTGTGGGCTTCCATCTTATCACTGGTTAACACAATCAACATTTCCAATAAGGGGTAATGAGCATGTAAACGCCACAAATGTGTGCGGATGACCATAAATATATAGCAAAGCACGAAAAAATGAAAGAAAAATGCTATCAAGCTAATGACTTATGTTGTTGGTGCATTGTGTGCAAATAAATTAAGCTGCTCTAACAAGGAATAGGTTGTGTGCCTCTCTACTGTGCCATGGCACTGACCTGAGGATAAGCATAACCTAGATATTCTAGAATTCATTGTTGTTTGCCGCCTCTCTGCTGTGCGATAGCACTGACCTGAGGATTGGCTTCTCTTTGAAAGCTCTAAGAATAGTCTCTTCTTGTAAAAATACCTGTAGACCGCTCAAAAGCTCCTGAGGAATGTTGATTACCATATAAGTGTGGGATCCACAAATGTTAGTTGAAATAATTAAACCTAAATCTATCACCAGTCTGTGTCAAAAGTCTGTGTCAAAAGTCTGTGTATGGATTTAAGAGGAAAACATATTGACAATCATTGTGGCTGCAATTCTTGAAAGTTCAAATCAATGTGGTAATCTAATAATTCCAGTATGATTTCCTAAAAGTTGCTAACGACTCTGGATGAAAACCAAGAATAGAGCATCAAAAGATTTTGATAACAAGTCCCAAATGATTTGACTTGCCTGTATGATTCCAAAATTGAATTGGTCCAGGTGTGGTCAATCTAAGTTGAAGCTGCCTATTCCGGAACCAAATCACGTAGATTTCCATCTTAGGATTTATCTCTCACAAAAAGCCAAAAACAAGTTTTATTTTTTTGTACGTTAATTTAGTCTTTTTAATTCACTTAGTCTTTTAGTTTTTTTTTGTTTGCCGGACTACATCATGAAAATCGGTAAGGGATCAACTCACTAAAAGGATCATGTCTGAGATGACCACATGTGTTTTCAAAGTTTAAAAGGGTCACGTCTGAGGTGACTAAATTGTGTAAAAGGATCACGTCTGAGGTGATCAAAAGTTTTTCAAGTTAAAATGATCATGTCTGAGATGATCAAATGCTCATAATGTTAATTTCAACAGGTAAAAAGGGTTTAAGTGCTAAATGTTCATAAGTGTAACCCATTCGCACTACTGGATCATGAGTATGGACCAACCATGCGAATGGCTCCCATTCGCACGACTGGACATGAGATTGAGCATTCATCCAAATGGCTTATCAGAATGTCCCATTCGACCGAATGGAAGGGGGCGAATGAATCAGCCGACCGAGTGAGACTCAGTCGGTTAACTGAGGGTGCGAATGAAAGGGCACGAATGAGTCAGTCGACTGACTGATACTCAGTCGGCCAACTGAATGCGACTGACTAGGCCAATCGCACGACTGAGCCTCAGTCGCCCGAATGAACTGAGCGAATGAGGCCAGTCGGCCGATTGAACTCAGCTTCAGTATTTAAAGGGCCATAGTCGATCGCATTCCACTCATCACCCTCAATCGCTCCTAAATCGCACCAAGTATCGTTACTCTGCCGAAATTCTTTAGACCTTGTTTTTACATCTTTATTGATCTTCTGACGTGGGTTGTCAATTATACAGGTATATTGCAATGAAATCTTACCGAAATCAGAAGACATTGAATCCAAATTTGTGATATTCGAGTGAAACAAGAACCGGACTGAAAAATGCCCTAATAACCAACATAAAATAAGCAAAATGTTAAAATGAAGTTTAATAGGTTATTAGTGACAAGATGGCGAGTCTAATGGACCATTAAACCATGTAAAATCACTTGTTTTGGTCAAGATTCAAACAGCAGGCGACTGAACAGTGGGACAGGCGACTGGTCGTCCGGATGAACTCTAATCGCACGATTGAAACTTGCGATTGGATCAATCGGCCGAATGAACAATGCAAATGAAATCAGTCGGCCGACTGAACCAATCGCAGACTCAGTCAGCAGATTGAACCCAGTCGCATGTCTCATTCACCCGAACGAGCTCAGTCGCATGAAAGAACAACCAACTGACTTCAGTCGTATGATTCATTCGCAAGAATGAATCAGAATGAATCTAAACATTATACTTAGAACTGAATTTTGATGTATTATGTACTAATGGTTTCGTGTCTTGTGTTTCAGGAAAATGGCTGATAGATGGTCCATTAATCCAAAGAACAACATATGTGCTCACTTGGATCATACTACTCGAAACGGAGTCGAGTTCACAAAGATTATAGCTTTCCTTAGACGTTCCCGGATACATAAGGCTATATCTACACCTTGCACGCCCTACAGGTCATTACACCAGGCATTCTGGGAGAATGCCTCAGTTGATCGCTCTCGTGAGCCGTACAGTATACAGAGCTATTCTGGATCATGATATCGAGGTTACTGCTGCTGATATCCAGAGAGTTCTTGAGTTTGGGGACGATACAAATCACCCCACCAGATTACATCCACTAACTGTGAGAGGCTGCTTCATCAGGATCAAGTACGCTGGGGACATAAACTCGGGTGTGCTCAACAAGAGCAACCTGTGTCCCCAGTACAAGTACTTGGTGCATGTGATCCTAAAGTGCATTGCTTCAAGGAGGGGTGGGTTCCATGATCTATCAGACCAGATTCAGAATACCTACGTGGCACTGGTGCTGAACCACCCTTTCAGCTTTTCGAGTATGATCTTCTCTTATTTGGTGGAGAACCTGGAGGCAAAGGAGAAAGAAGGATTTTGTATGTACCCCAGGTTTCTACAACTGATCTTCAACGAGAAGCTGCCACTTCTTCCCAAGGAGAGTCATGATGCAGTTGCTTTAGAGATTATGGATGACACGACCTTGGGTCGGATGAGGGTGTATAGGGGCAAGCAAGTGAAGCCCCAGGTGAAGAGGTTGATTGGCCATTTGGCCAATGAGAGATATGTGGCACGGGGAGACGCAAATGGCGTCATGATGACAGTGATTCTGATGACGAGAGGCTACTGCTCCCAGAGCATGACTTTGATGATGACGACAGTGGGGACGCTGGGGATGATATGCCTACTCCACCGAGAGGCTCAGTTTCTCATGTTATACCTCTAGTGTCCGCCCCAGCTGGAGACATAGCCGAGTCTACTGGTTTCCTTCAGGATTTTGTTCCTGGTGAGGAGGAAGAGGAGTCGGAAGAGGAGCCCTTGACACGTACTGTGGGAAGCAAGGTTGTTACCATAGAACATGGGCTAAGGGCGGTTGGTGAACACCCAAGAGACTCAGGAGAGACAGCCACTGATCCGAGTTATTCACCGGAGTCAGCTAGCAGGGTTGTAGGGGGAGCATCCACCTTAACGGGAACAAGGAGGAAAAGGATGGCTCAGCCCCATGGTCAGAAGAAGAAGAAAAGACCACTCACCTTCGTTACCACCTCAGCCACCACAACCACCACAGCTACTACTACCACCACCACACCTCCCACCACTGTACAGATTCCATCTACCACATATCTTTCACTCCCACATCACCTCCACTATTTCACAGACCCATCTTCACTACAGCCACCACCACCACCACTACCCACCAAGCTGGATTCTTAGCCCATCCATCTCATACTTATGGATCACCTCTACCTCCAATTGGGGGTAGAGGAACAGCTGTCTGCGCTCAATAGGATGGTGATGCGCCTATTAGCTGCAAATGTGGAGAAGGCGGCTTAGATCCGCCAGCTTGCTGATCTTACTATTGCTCAGTCTCACTAGATAGAAGAGCAGGCTGGAGTGATAGAGGAACAGGCCCAACAAATGGCTGCTCAGAGCCATGAGATAGCCCAACTCCAAGCACATAGTGTCACATCAAACAAGAAGATAGAGGAGTTGGAGGAGGCGAAGAAGACGGTCATGTTAAAGCTAATGGGATCTAAGGAGGAGCCCTTGAAGATCAAAGAGGGAGATGGTGATGATGGTGGTGATGATGATGAAGATGATGATGAGGATGATAAGGATGAGACAGAGGAGGATGAGGGGACAGAAGAAGAAAGGATAGAGGAGAAGGATGATGATGATGATACAGCAGGAGGAGATGCGGCTGCATTGGCCTCTGCTTCAGGTCAAGAGAGGATGTCCAAGAACAGACAAGACCAACCAGCTTCTTCCTCTGCTCCACCAAGTGACGAGACGATGATACAGGACAAAAGTAAAGATTAGATGTTTATGCATTTAATTACTTTTGTATTTGAATCATGTATTGAAACCTATGTATTCAATGTTTAAATTGAGTTTAATGCATTTATGTTTTGATTAATTACTAATGGTTGATATGTTGAATGTGTAAATCAAACAGATCCAAATTACCAAAGGGCTGAGTTTGATGTTGCTCCCCTTCAACAGGTCAAGACTCAGCTAACAATGATTCTTGATCTGCAAAGGATCGTAAGGAGATCGGTGAGTTATACCCCTAAAAAAGGGGAAATAATTCGCGACCTATCAAACGAGCAACTCGCAGAGATCTTCAAGCTCAATCCAGATGAGATAGTGAAGGATGCTCCAACATGCGACTCGACCAGTGACGAAGAGCTCAACGATGTTGATAAAATCGAGATTGAAGATGTCACTGCTGAGCACTACCCTCAGTACGCTGACAATGAGGGAAATGTGGTCCCCAATCTGGGTGAATCCCTTGTCAGCGATACTTTTGAGGTGTTAGACAAGATGGAGCAAGAGTCGGAGAAAGTAGAGGAAACGGCCCAAGCCTCAAATGATGATGTCGATATCCGAAAGGCTGAGTGGGCTGCGTGTTTTGAAGAAGTTAGAGCCCAACGCGCTGCACCAAAACATGATGCCTACACCAAACTCTACAGAGTCAAGAAACATCATAAGGTGACTGGCAGGATCATAGCGTGGGCGTATTTTGAGGATCTTAACGTATATGCAGTTAAGAGGGAAAAGGGCATAGAGTACTTCAGATTCCCACATGATCTGAAGACTCTACCAGGTTTTGAGCTCAACCAGCTAGCCAAACTAAAGCTTTTGTATGCTGACCCGAGGAAGATGTCAGGCTGGTTCGAGGCTGCCCTAAAGAAGGAGTACCACACCAGGTGGGTTAACTTCAGACCCCAACAGCCTACAAGGTTTATCAGAAGGTCTGAGGTTGATGCCATTACTGAAAAGCCAAGATAGTGTTGAATTGGAGTCCTTCGCACACAATGTCAAAAATCCCACTCAGGGAAATGCCACAGAACTTCACTCCACACTTTAAGTGGTGGTACTACGATTGGAGAACAGCTGAAGCGGTCATAGTCCTAAACAAAGAGGCCAAATGGATACGATCAGGGTATTCGACCCATGTGGCTTACCAACTTGTCAGCAAATGATGTCTACACGCTATACAAGTGGCCACTGTTCTATGATACGCAATATATTGTACAAGCCCTCCGGTTCCAAAATGTCATAAGACTCTGCTTCGCGTTTGAGATTCATGCGGGAGTCACAAAAGAGGACAAGTACAAGAAATATAAGGAGGTGACGCACAAAATAAGACATCAGAGAGATCTAGGTCGAAGGGGGAGTTTGTTGATACATGTATGTCCCTAAATCATGATATGAAATGTAATAGATCTTGTTTATCTGGTTTGGATGTAATTTGATATAATTAATGAAATGATATTGATTGTTTATGATTTGTAATGTCTAATATTTCATTAATGAGTCGATATTGAATTGGTTAATTAGGTTAGTGATTGTTTGAATGGTTACACATGATGTTTATTAATTAATACATTCAAACTTAACATAATGAAGTTCTCATGCGAATGGCCCATGCGAATGGACCACACACATGAATAACTTCATACGATTGACTCAGTCGCACGACTAAACCAGGAGACTGGATCAGTCGTATGATTGACACATAAGATTGGCTCAGTCGCACGACTGAACACTCAGTCGTGCGGATGGATCAACCGCATGGTTCAATCGCACGACTGAACATACTTATGGTCCAGTCGCACGAATGAACAATACTAACCTATAAATACAACCCAATTTATGGAAAAACGAGAATTAATTCGATTACGACTCCAGACGTACCCTAGCCGTCCTGAAGCCTCCCAATTCGTTCTCCAAGTTCATAGAACACATTAGATCAATTCCCAATCGATTTCTAACATTAGTTTCAATTTTTTATGATTCTTCGTGTGTTCTCACTGATTGGATCGCCAATCAAATAGGATTCCACACTATTTGATCTGGTTTACACGCTAATCACTAGGTATTTCGTTCAAATACCAGGTCCTAACAAAAGTTAATGCGGATGAACAAATGCGGATGAACAAAGTTAATGCGCATGAACAGTGTTGGACCAAAAGAACCAATGAGCCAAGATCAGAAAACCTCTAAGTCCCACTCGGTATCACAACAACTGCTGAAAGCCTCATCAGTAGTTTGACAAGTGCTGAAGACTTCAACAGCTGAAGATCAAGTGCTGAAGACCTTAACAGCTGAAGAACCAAAGTGCTGAAGTACAACAGCTGAAGAACACAAGTGCTGAAGCTGAAAGACCAAAGTACTGAAGTACAACAGCTGAAGAGTTCACAAGTGCTGAAGATCAACAACTGATGTACAAAGTCTGAAGACAAAGACTGAAGACATCAGCTGATGATATCTACTGAAGTCATCAGCTGATGAATCGCCTGAAGGTCAAAGTCTGAAGATCAAGTACTGAAGCCTCAGTAGTTTGTCACAACTGCTGAAGAGTACTTCTTCAGTAGTTGTGATATCAGTAGTTTTATTTTCTTTGTTTCAGTAGTTTTGTAAAACGACTGAAGAGCTTGTTCTTCAGTCGTTGTAGTTTCAGTTGTTTTATATTTTGTACTTAACTTGCTGATATGTTCTCAGTAGTTGTGAACATTTCAGTAGTTTGTTAAGAATTAGTTATTTCTGTATTGGATCTGCCAGTTGTCACTTTCCGTGATAACAGCAGTGACTGTTGCACTCTATATAAGGAGTGACAACCTATTGTAATGAATGGAATGAAATGATGAATTGAATGGAATGAATGATTGATTCGATTAGAAATATTCTCATCTATAAACATTCCCAGAAATCAGAAATACATACTCTCCCATAACTGTATGCGATCTTAATGCTCACATATATTGTTAGCTTGCTACAATTTGTCTAATTCGTGTTTGTATTCCGCTGCGTTATATTCTGTTACATCAAACCTGTGATCACTGATCCTGTCAAATGGCATCAGAGCAGGTTAATCATTGATCGATCTAATAATTGATCATTGAAACTGCTATTCAAGATCCAAGTTTGATTGAATTAGCTTTTGTTTTTGCAAGAAACGGTTATAGAGATTGAATTTTTCTGTATTTCTGCTCATTCATCCTGAGATCTTTTCTTGGTTCTCATTGAGTTTGTTGTGGTTTGTCTAAAACTTCTTTTTAAACTTGAACTAAACTGTTTTTGAACTGAAAATGACCACTCCCTCCAATGATCCTCACAATACTGGTTCCTCAACCAGCCTCCTATGCTGGTTAGGAATGAGTATAACATATGGCAAAGACGTATGCTCCATCACCTGTCTGTTAACAGCGCAGGGTGTTGGACATCTGTGGTACATGGTCCACACAAGCCTATGGTGAATAACCCGGAAACCAATCAAATGGTTCCGAAGAGGAGGGAGCAATACTCAGATGAGGATAAAAAGTTGCTTGAGATTGATGCAAAAGCCCATGGTATTCTGGCCATGGCTTTGCCCAATGAAATCTATTCTGGGCTAATGCATCATGAAACTGCCCATGACCTCTGGATTGCTTTGAAAGAACAATTTGGAGGAACAGATGAGGTCTTGGCAAATAATAGAGAAATTCTTGCCCAACAATATGAGACATTCTCTCATAGAAAGGGTGAGACACTGACTCAACAATATGAACGGTTTTCTTGTTTGATCTCTGAACTAAAGATGGTCAAACTTGAATACACCAATATTCAGATGAATAACAGATTCTCAGATCACTGCCTGAGAGATGGGACACATATACTATTGTCCTACGCTCCAGTGCAAGTTTGGACAAACTATCTCTCACCCAACTCCATGGGAAATTGCTCACTTTTGAGAGAGAGATAGAACAGAAGAAAGCTGTCTTCATCTGGAAAGCTCACTGAAGACTTTATACAAGGCAACACTGCCTTGGTGGGTCATGAGTCAGAATATGCTGCATCTGAATGCCAGTATGATGAGCATATTAATTTCTCTTCGAGCACTTCTAATTCTGCATTTGTAAGTGTTGATGGTCAGTTTACGGGAGGTAATAATGACAATTTATGTTTCATTATGGATGATCTCAAGGGGATTGCTGATGATGACTTAGAAGAGATGGATATTTTGAGCCAAATGGCCTTGATAAATATCAGATCTCAGAAGTTCTACAAAAGAACTGGAAGAAAATTCCCAGGACTCTCTGGCAAAACAAAGTTGGTTTTGACAAGAGCAAGTTGAGGTGTCACAAATGCCAACGGCTTGGACACTTTGCAAGAGAGTGTAGATCAACTGGATCAAACTCTACTGCACCCTTGTGACTTTTCCTGGCAACAGTCAACAAACAGAGGGCAACATCCTGTCACATCTAGTCATCATCCTCAACAACAATCTCCGGCATATTTTGTTCCTCAGGGTCAAATGCCTTATCAGTACCCTTGTTATTACATGCCACAGTCAAGTCAAGTTCAAGTTCCTATGACACCACAACCTCATGCATTACCAGAACCTCAGCCTCCCTATCTCATCAACAACCTTCATCTCAACAACACAGCTTCTTCACCCAGGAGTTGTTGACTGGAGCAGTTTACCAGATGACTTGTCTGGTCATGATCAACTGTTCTCAGGTGCTGGTCAACATGGTGGTGACAGTCCCTTTGGGAATCTAGCTCTTATGGCTTTGGAGTCTGCTGATACCTCATCTTCCAATGCCTCTACACCTCAGGTATCACAGGTATCCTCTGAGGCAAAAGCCAATTATGTTCTGAACAATGCATAGCAGCATTTGCTTCCATTAGAGAAGCAAATGTAGCTTTAATTAATAAGAACATTGAGCTAGAACAAGTAATTTCCAAAAACAAAGCTGAGTTTGAGTTTGTGCTCAAAGATAAAAATGATGAGGTTTACAAACTGAATTGCAAAATAATTGATGATAAGGCTAGAGAAGATGTACTTTTAGAGAAGTACAAAGATCTCAAAGAAACCCTTGCAGTTACCCAGGTCGAGTGTGATAGATGGGTACAATCATGCAAAGGTTTTGAAATGCTTCTTAGTAAGCAATCTGCTTCAAATGTGAAGTTTGGAATTGGTTACAATCACACTGCTCCACCTACGGATTTTACCCCAAGAGCAGAGGTAGAATCTGATGGTGAGAGTGATAACCAATCCATCAAGTCATGTGATCTACCTTCTGATACAGCACAATCAGAAGTAGCAGTCAGTATCAAGTCCTCTTGAACCTATCAGCTGATGTTGATGGTCCAAATGCTGACATCACATGATCAATAAGTTGATCAACTCAGGAGTCAATCCTGAAGGTCCTGAAAGGACTGGAGAGCAGGATTCAACTCCTGAAGTTCAAACTTCAACTGTTGTCAGTACTGAAGAGAAGAAAACTGGCAGTAGAAAGAGTTTGAAGACTACTAAAGATGCTGTCAAGAAAGCAACCAATGCTTCCAAAGCATTGAAGAACAAGTCTTCTGTTGCTTCACACCATCTTTAGTTGATGATCAACCTAAGATGAAGAGAAACCATGTGAAGTATGTGGTTTGTTCAATCATCTTACAGATGATTGTTGGTACAAAAGAGGTTCCAAACTCAAACAAAGGAAGAAATTAATGAGAAAATGGTAAAAATGAAAACTGAGTTTGAGACCACATTTGTATCAGCAACATCAAATCCTGTAACCCTTAAGTCCTTAAAGCAATCAAAAAGGAAGGAGTTAAACAGGTGACAGCTGAGGGTGCTCAAAAGAAGAAGGTACAACATAGGACCTTATCTAACTCCACTAGCAATGTGTCTGATGAGCTGAAAGCTTTATCACAAAATCAGACACAGCTGGTGATGATGGTACAACATCTGTTGGGTAGAGTTAACCAACTAGATTCTCCTATGTTGAAACCACAGAAAAGGAGGTCTAAGCCAAAGGACTCCTCTTCTGCACCATCTTCTTCCTCTCAGGCTGTTGTTACAAATAAACATGCTAGTTTACCATCTATTGATGAGACCAGGCCCAAAACCAAAAAGGTTTGGGTCTCTAAAACTAACTGATTGTTTATTATTGCAGGGTTCTTCAACATGCCAAAATAGCATCTGGTATGTAGACAGTGGGGGATCTATGCACATGACTGGGAACATCTCTCTTCTTCATGACTACTCTCAAGGAAAGAAGGGATTTGTCTCTTTTGGCAATGATGCTAGGGGTTACATCATCGGTAAGGGCTTTGTCTCCAATGGAGAAATCAAATTTGATGATGTTAATCATGTGGAAAATCTCAAGTACAACCTCTTGAGTGTCAGTCAAATGTGTGTGATAAAGGCCATGTTGCCCTTTTCACAAGTCAAAACTGTAGGATTCTGTCATCCAAAGTTTTGCCCTTGATTGACAAGGTGTTGGATGATCACACTCTCCTGAAAGCCAACAGGACAGGAAGAGTGTATGCCTTAGATCTCTCTAAGAAGATAGATCTCAAAGGCAATCCTTGCCTATTTTCCAAAGCCTCTTTTCAAGAATCTAAACTATGGCACAGGAGGCTTGGTCATGTTAATCTCAAAAACATGAATCAGCTTAGCCACAATAGTTTAGTCAGAGGCTTACCAATAAAGGAGTTCCACTGTGATGAAACATGCACTGCTTGTTTAAAAGGAAAACAGCACAAGGTCTCATTTCCTCCTATTGAAGTGTCCAAGTCCACTGCCTGCTTGCAATTACTGCATATGGATCTATTTGGTCCTGTGAGAGTAATGAGCATGGCAAAGAAGAAATACTGTCTGGTAATTGTGGATGATTACTCCAGATTTGTATGGACTTTCTTTCTACACTCAAAGGATGAGGCTGCTCAGAAGATTATCCACTTTGTGCTGTACATTGAGAAGCAGTATTCCCTTCCAGTCAAGTGTATTAGGAGTGATAATGGAACTGAGTTCAGAAATCATACACTTGATGACTTCTATCTCTCAAAGGGAATCAAAAGGCAGTTCAGCATTCCTAGGACTCCGGAACAAAATGGAGTAGTGGAGAGAAAGAACAGGACTCTCATTGAAGCTGCAAGGTCCATGCTGGCTGACTCAGGTTTGCCATTGACCTTTTGGGCCGAAGCTGTCAACACAGCTTGTTATGTGCAAAATAGAGTGTTAGTAAATCAGAGGTTGATGAAGACTCCATATGAAGTTCTCCATCATTTGGCTCCTCTGATTTCATTTTTCAAAGCTTTTGGGTGTCCCTGTTTTATTCTCAACACAAAGGATCAACTCCACAAATTTGATCCTAAGGTGGATGCAGGATACTTTGTTGGTTATTCATCTACTTGCAAGCATACAGAGTCTTCAACTGCAGAACAAAGATGGTTGAAGAAACTCTACATGTTAAGTTTAATGAATCTCCAAAGGACAAGATTCCACAAAGTCCTGTGGAGTTATTTGATTTGGACATACTGCAATATGTTCCTATCAAACTCCTGCTGTTGCTCCTGTCAACAGTTCACCACCTGGTGGTACTGCTGATGATGATGATGATTGCAGTACTCACCTCTTCAGGTTTAGTGATCAGCTGCCTGATTCAACTAGACCTGATGTTCCTGTAGCGCCAGTAGCACCATCCACAACAAATGCTGATGAGATTTCTTCGAATTCAACTTCCTTTGATTACCATCCACTGATTGGTTTCAAGGAATGATTCACCATCACCATCTGTTGCTGCTGAACCGCTACAAACACTTGCACAGATCTCATTGTGTATCAAGATCTGAAGAATCACCCCATGTCTCAAATCATTGGTGATATCACTGCTGGAGTATCAACAAGAAGTCAATTGTCAAATTTCTGCTTCAATGCTCTCTTCATCAGTCAGCAAGAGCCAAAGAATTATCACATTGCTTTAAAGGACAATGGATGGGTTGATGCCATGCAGCTTGAGCTTCTTCAGTTCAAGAAACAGCAAGTGTGGGAACTGGTTCCTCTACCTCCAGGTAAGTGTGCAATAGGCACTAAATGGGTGTTTAGGAACAAAACTGATGAAAATGGGCTTATTGTTAAGAACAAGGCCAGACTGGTTGTTCAGGGGTTTGCACAAGAAGAAGGTATTGATTATGATGAAACCTTTGCCCCTGTAGCCAGACTGGAAGCAATTCGATTGTTTTTAGCTTATGCTGCTTATCAAAAACTTAAAGTCTTTCAAATGGATGTCAAAAGTGCATTTTTGTATGGAAAGTTAAAGAAGAGGTTTATGTATGTCAACCTCCAGGCTTTGAGGACAATAAACATCCTAATTGGGTGTATAAGCTTGATAAAGCTCTTTATGGGTTAAAACAAGCTCCAAGAGCCTGGTATGAGACATTGTCAAACTTTCTTCTGGAAAACAATTTCACTAGAGGCTCCATTGACAAGACTTTATTTATTAAGAAAGCTGGGCAGCATAATCTACTTGTTCAAATTTATGTAGATGATATCATTTTTGCATCCTCTGATCCAAAGTTGTGTGATGCCTTTACAAAGTTGATGCAACAGAAGTTTGAAATGAGTGCCATGGGAGAATTACAGTTCTTTCTGGGTTGCAAATCAAACAAAAGGCTGATGGAATTTTATTCATCAATCCAAATATACAAAAGATCTTTTGCAAAAGTTTGATTTACAAAACTGTAAGCCCTGTTCTACTCCCATGAGCAGCACCACACAACTGGACTCAGATCAGAAGGTAAAGTGGTTGATGAACACTTTACAGATGTATGATTGGGTCCTTGATGTATTTAACAGCTTCTAGACCAGATATTATGTTTGCTACATGTGTTTGTGCTAGATTTCAGGCTGCACCTAAAGAGTCTCATCTGATTGCAGTCAAGAGGATCTTTAGATATCTGCAAGGCACTCCATCTCTAGGTTTATGGTATTCTACCAGACATTCTGGTAAATTAGTTGCTTTTTCTGACAGTGACTATGCAGGGTGTAAGTTGACCAGGAAATCAACTTCTGGTGGATGTCAATTCCTAGGCAACTGCTTGATTTCTTGGCAGAGCAAGAAACAGACCTCAGTTGCTACATCCACTGCGGAAGCAGAGTACATTGCTGCTGCAAGCTGTACATCTCAGGTACTCTGGCTTCAAAACCAACTTTTGGATTATGGCATTACAGAGACTAAGACTCCATTGTTAATGGATAGTGCTTCAGCTCTTTGCATTGTCAAAAATCCAGTCCAGCACTCTAGGACCAAACATATAGAGATCAGACATCATTTTATAAGGGATTGTTTTGAAAAAGGTCTGATTGATCCTAAGTTTGTGCCCAGTGCTGATGAGCTTGCAGACATTTTTACTAAGCCTTTGGATAGTTCATCTTTCCAAAACCTGGTGTAAGGCTTGGTATGCTGCAGCTAGAATAGGTGACAACTACTGATGATCTCAGTAATTCATATGATGATCATGAGTGCCTGTCACATATAAGTACTGATGAGCTCTTTTAACCTCAGTAGTTTTTATAACTACTGAAGGCTAAAAGTTCTCACAAGTACTGAAGTACTTCATCTGCTCTAAACTACTGAAGTAGTTACAACTACTGATGCAGTCATAACTACTGAAATCAGTAAAAACAGATAAGTACTGATGTCCTATGAAACAACTGAAATCAGCCATAAAGACTGATGAATGTGTTGAGGACAGTTTGAAACAGCTGAAAAGCTAAGAATTGATTGACGAAAACAGCTGAAGAGAACTTTCCCTCAGTCGTTTGTACCACTGCTGTTTCATTTTAAACAACTGAAGCAAAACCACGTCTTCAGCAGTTTTATAACTACTGATGACCAATACCAAGTCTTCAGTTGTTTACAACAGCTGATGACAAAACCACTGTCTTCAGTAGTTTCATAACTACTGATGACAAACACCATGTCCTCAGTTGTTTCAATCACCTGAAGTCAAAACCACGGTCTTCAGTAGTTTTCTAAACTACTGATGCCTAACACTGCGACTTCAGCTGTTTCAACGTCTGAAAGGATAATACCATGTCAACGGTCGTTTAAAACTACTGATGACTAACACCACATCCTTCAGTCGTTTCCTCCTCACCCGTACCCTATAAATACCCTTAACCTGAGCTCTCCATGCTTTATCTTCTTCAAACCTAACGTTCCTCTCCAAAAAAAATTTCCATGGCGTCTATGCAAATTAAACCGCGACACAACTGTGTTGCCTACCTCACAAAATCGCCGATCTGGACTAAGTTCGATACTGCTATCGATCTTATGGTTCAGTCCCAATACAACAAGGCATTCCTTCTGAACCCCGTTTTACATACCGAATCCTTGAACCAATTTTGGATGAACGTTAATGTCACTACTGAGGAGAGCAACACACGATCCCTCCGGTCAGTCGTCAACCACAAAGAAGTAGTGATTACTCCTGCAACAATCCGTAAAATTCTTCAACTGAGTGATGCTACCTCTCCTGCTGGATATCCGAAGGGCACCATAGATCTATCATTTGCTCAGCATGGATATCAAGTGATCTCAATGCCACCACCATCATGAAGAAACACTTTAATGACGCTGAGCGCCTGATCTTTCACATGGTCAATGTATGTTTGGCCCCTAAGACATCGTCTTGGGATCAATGTCCACCAAATGGCAGCAGGTAATGTATTCTATCCTTGAGCAACAACCACTGAATTTTTCAGAATTAATATTTTCAGAGCTCAAAGATATGGCTCAAAAACTAACTGCCAACCGTTGGATACTCTATCCACGGTTCATAATGGCCATTATAATAGACCAGCTTAATGCTGAGGGACTTGTTGGCTTGGAGTCCCTGCTACGGCTGTTTTGCCAGAAGTATACTCCCGGCACAACTCCGACCGGACACTCAAACTGGCTGCCAAGCTGCGAAAACCCACGCAGCTGGAACCCACAGCCACCACCTCCAAATCCAATGTCCCCACCAAACCACCAAAAAGAAACCCAAATGGCTACTCAGGGAATTGAGTCCCCTGAGGATGCTCCTGCACAACAAACGCAGGATATATCCACTAGTCCAAACCCCCTAGTGGATACATGACTCCTCCAGTCACAGCCGCTCAGGCTTCCTCTCAACAGGAGCCTGCAGCAACCCAAGGGGCACCTACTTATCTGGAGATCTTCCTCACTTGAGGAGATTGCCATTGAAGAGCACCATCCACCCCAGGTGCACACTGCTTCTACCCCCGTACCCCAAACAACCGCCCCTCACAGCCCAACTTTAATAGTTGCTCAAGTGCTGACTCAATTGCACTCCTCACCCCTCCCCAGAAACCACTTATTACTGGAAATACTCTACAATTGAGGGGGAGGAACACAGTGCACCTGAGAACCCACAGCACAGGGGTTTCCCATTCTATCTCCTGGTGTAGAGAGGAGCTTAGAATATCTAGTGAGGCTGCCACCTCCTCTGACTCAGCACATGACCAGAGTGAGGCTGGTAACATTGCTAAGACCTCCCTAGAGGCAACTGCTGATGATGGACATTGTCCTGAGGCTGGAAGTCCCCAGTACAAACAAGGGGCACATGCACCAACTGGTCTACACCCAGTGCATGTACATCCTGCTCTAAGCAGGAGGTCAGGTGATTCAGTATCAACTGATGATGACCTGAGCTTCTTCTACGATGTAGTCGCTCAAAACACCATTCTAGAGGATGAGGTTAGCAGACTCAAAGAGCTGCTGGCCAAGATGTCTCAGGATGCAAGTCCATCTGCCACCCTCATACACCCACAGATGGCACCTTCCCTTGAAGGTTTCCCAATACAGAGCCACCCCAAAATCAACCACCTGCCTCCGCTTCAGGCCCTACTTCTCAGGAACAGAACCCTCCTGAGCAAATAGGTGCTGCACTCAAAAATTCCCTCCCTCTCATCACCCCCTAATCACTGATATAGTGATCAAAGCCCTTGATGAGAGGCTTTCCTCAACATTACAGCCCTTGGTTGATGCTGCTGTCCACAAGACTCTTTCTGCGGTCTCAACCCCTTCCTCCAATGCAACCAAAAAGGGGAGAGTCCTGCAGTGAAAGAACAGAAGAGGAAAAGATCCGAGGAAAGAAGGAAGCGAAGCAAGCCCAAAGGAGGAGAAAGAACAGCAACCCATGCTCACCTACAAGCGAAAGAAAGGTGCTGATGAGCACATTGCTGAAGATAAAGCCTTGGAGCTACTGATAAAAGAGGCTGATGCCGAACACAGTAGATCAAGGACAACATCATTGATCAGCTGTTCAGGCAAGGTCATGACACCAACAAACTTGACTCTGAGATTCGACGACTAGAGATTGAAGAAATCCCAGAATAGATGGGCAAGTTATGAAGTGTTAGAAAGAGAAAGGCTAGAAATCATGATAAGATTTATTGCAAAATATCTTGGAAGATCAATGATTGAGATCAAAGCTTGGTCCAGGGACAGTATCTTGGCAATCACACACCAGATCTGTTCTCTGAAGCATACACTAAGGGGCTGTTATTTGAAGCTTTGAATGAGTGGTGCTGGGAGCAGGACTGAGCTAGCAACAGCAATCAAAAGCCACACTCACCTCAAGGATGCTAGCACAGCCTGTCAACATTCCCACACCAAAACCACCCAAAACACAACCCACCACCAACCAACTCCCTTACCCTCAAAACCCATAGCCGATGATATACCCTTGAAGAAGAAGAGAAGGATATTGAGGCTAGAAGAAGATGAAGAAGATGATGAAGACAGGCTGCCGCTATCAGCTGTGATTCAGTTGCCTAAGGCCACAAGTCACTCCTCAGCAATTACTCCTGAAGTCCAGAGACAAATGGTTAAAGTGAAGCTAGAAGAAGAAGAGCTTCATAAACAGCATGATGAGGAATTGCTGAAGAGAGTTGACAAAGCTTATGCAGCCACATCTTCCATCATCAATATGAAGGAGCAAGCCCTCAGACTTTACACTCTCAGGCATACCTTTCAATATCAAAGGAGAGTGAGGATTTGGCCTGATCCCAGGGTCTCACAGAATTCATAAGAACAATATACCTCGGAGATACATTGGCCAGGTGAAAAAGATCGTAGATGAAGTGATCTCTCTGGTCTTTGTAGTTTCACCCTGGGAAATCCTAGAAGACTTCAAGAAGGCCTACAAAGCTAATCTAACCCCTCAGAAGATGCTGGAAAACAAAATAGTGAAAAAGGGTTAGTTTACAAGAGGATTGAGGAAGTCAGGAAAAATGAGCTCCAGTTGTTCCTAGAGGGTAATCACCCGGATGAGTTTGCTTACAGAATAATAACCTGTGGAGCTAAAGAATGGGAAACAGGCCAAATACCTGTCTGAGTATATATGGGTCCGTAATCTTGTTTGGAGAAGGCAGGTGCTGAAGAGCTAACCATGAGAGTCAGAACAAATCACCACCTTCCTTGAGGCCCTACACAAGAGAGTACGTACAGCCATCATTATGGGGAAGTGACATCTCATGAATTGGATACAACTCTTGTGTCCATTCCCAAACACAGTTCCCATTCATACTCTGCCCAAACAATATTTGAGTTCTTCCAGCCCGGGCTGCCTACATGGGCATCTTCTCTACTGATCAAGAAGGAAAAAGACACAACATTTTGTGCCATCGATCAGTGGAGGATATAATTTAGAGGTTTTGGCTGCATTGGTTCAGGTGATGTTGGTGGCACCAAAAACCAATGAGCCAAGAGTCAAAAAAACCTCTACTAAGTCCCACTCGGTTTATCACACAACTGCTGAAAGCCTCATCAGTAGTTTGACAAGTGCTGAAGACTTCACAGCTGAAGATCAGTGCTGAAGACCTTAAAGCTGAAGAACCAAAGTGCTGAAGTATAACAGCTGAAGAACACAAGTGCTGCAAGCTGAAGACCAAAGTACTGAAGTACAACAGCTGAAGAGTTCACAAGTGCTGAAGATCAAACTACATGAACAAATGCTACAAGTTCACAAAGAAGACTGAAGAATCAGCTGATGATATCTACTGAAGTCATCAGCTGATGAATCGCCTGAAGGTCAAAGTCGAAGATCAGATTACTGAAGCCGTCAGTAGTTTTTCACAACCACTGCTGAAGAGTACTTCTCATAGTTGTGATGATATCATGTAGTTTTATTTTCTTTGTTTCAGTATGTTTTGTATAAAACGACTGAAGAGCTTGTTCTTCAGTCGTTGTTAGTTTCAGTAGTTATTTTAGTACTTTGTACTTAACTTGCTGATATTCTCTAGTATTTGAGAACATTTCAGTAGTTTGTTTGTTAGAATTAGTTATTTCTGTATTGGATCTGCCAGTTGTCACTTTCCTGTATAACAGCAGTGACTGTTGCACCTCTATATAGGAGTGACTACCTATTGTACTGATGGATGAAATGATGAATTGAATGGAATGATGATTGATTCGATTAGAAATATTCTTCATCTATATAACATTCCCAGAATCAGAAATACATACTCTCCCATAACTGTATGCGATCTTAATGCTCACATATTGTGTTAGCTTCTACAATTTGTCTAATTCGTGTTTGTATTCCGCTGCGTTATATTCTGTTACATCAAACCCCTGTGATCACTGATCCTGTCAAACAGAAAGGAAATGCGGATGAACAAAAAAGAAGTCAGATGAAACAAAAAGAAATGCGAATGAGTAGAAATGCGGATACATGCAATGGACATAAGAATGCGGATGACACACTTAGAATATTTTCTGACTTTTTGGGGAAAAAGTTTTAATTCGGCCTTGACTTGGTTCGATTCGTCGGGGTCTGTGTAGTTGACTTTTTGAGATCATTGGTGATGTGATGGGCATTGTATGATGATGTTATGATGTATAATTGATGCTTATGCATGATGGTATGTATGATGTATATTATGCATGTATGATGATGTGTGATTGATGATGTGTGACTGATGGTGTTATGTTTATGTATGATTGCATGTTATGTTCTGTTATGTTCCCTATTACGTGTGATGATGTGACTTTACGTGGTTTGATATTGTTAATGAACGTAAAGTATTATCTTAAAGAAGTGAAAGATTTAATATAATGAAAGAGGAACATAATGAATGAATGGATGCATTAATGAAAGAGAAAGTGATTAAAAGCCTTGCAAGCAACTAAAGGGAGGTTCACAACTCATTGAGAGTTGTTACCTTGTGTGTGTCTACATCGTGTGATTTCGGCTAACTCATAAGGGTTCATACACACAGTAAGAGTTCAGTCTTAGTGACTGCTCCAATAACGTGTGATTTCCTAATTTTTGTGTGTTATACATCGTGTGATTTTGGCTAACCATAAGAGTTCACACATAGGGGGAGTGTCCAACTATTTGTGTATCTACAGTGTGTGATTTTGGCTTACTCATAAGGGTTCATACACACAGTAAGAGTTCAGTCCCCATGACTGCTCCAATAACGTGCGATTTCCTAATTATATGTGTTATACAACATGCGATCTTGGCGAAGCCATAAGATTTCACACACATAGGGGGAGTCTGTCCTAGTGACCACTCCATACGTGCGATATGTGCAATATCTGCAATACGTGCGATATGTGCGATATGTGCGATATGTGCGATACGTGCGATATGTGCGAGACGTGCGATACGTGCGATACGTGCGATACCTGCGATACGTGCGATATGTGTGATAGGTCTAGAATGTGTGAAATGTACCAAATGAACGATGATGAAGATAATAATTAATACCTTGATGTATGCGCGATGTGTGATCACCTGCAAAAGTAAAGAACGGTTTTAATGAAAGAAACGTATGTTTTATTATAAAACTAGAACTCACTCAACAACGCTGACTTATTATGCATTTTCTAGTTGGAAGGTAAAGTTGCCGAGGATGGCACGGGGTGGCTACTTGGCTCTTTTGGATGACATTCTTTTGTTTAATGTTTTTGCATTGTAATGCGAACAAATGAAATTGTGTAACAAATGTTGTATTAATTTGCAAAAGCATTTTTAATGAAAATGTTGTTTTTAATGTTTCCACTGCAACGTTTATTTCAAGTTAATATAATTTATATGTTTTATGAGCGATGATTGGAAAGCTGTAAGCGTCCCAGGAACGAGGCCTTACACATAAACTTGTCTAGATAAGGCTTGCATACTCGATTCATGAGATCCATAACAATAGCAGGAGCATTGGTTAAACCAAAAGGCATAACCATGAACTCATAATGTCCATATTGAGTACGGAACACAGTTTTTGGGATATTGTCATCATGAACTCATAGTTGATGATAACCAGAACGTAAGTCAATCTTTGAGAAAATGGCAGCTCCTTGAAGTTGGTCAAAAAGATCACTGATACAAGGAAGAGGGTAGCGATTCTTGATGGTAAGTTCGTTAAGCTCACGATAATCAATGCACATATGAAACGATCCATCTTTCTTCTTCACAAACAGAATAGGTGCACCCCAAGGCGAAGAACAAGGATGAATAAAACCCTTGTTGGGCAGTTCTGGAAGTTGACTAGCTAGCTCTTGCATTTCTGATGGTGCAAGTCGATATGGTGACTTAGCGACGGGATTTGCTCCCAGGATCAAGTCAATTTTAAATCTGACTTCATGCACGGGAGGTAAACCACTAAGTTCATTGGGAAATACTTCAAGAAAATCTCATACAATCAAAACATCCTTAAGGTCATTCCCTTTGACTTTCGTGTTGACCACATAGGCCAAGAAAGCCATATAATTCTTACTTAGGCATTTTCATGCTTGGGTACACAACATGAGTTTGAGTCCTTTGGAGGATTTTTCACCAAATACTTTCAATGTATCCCCCGAAGGCAAAGGTATATGAATGCATTTCTCGAAGCAAATAATCTCAGCATGATGTTTGGCTAACCAATCCATGCCAATGATAACATCAAAACTTCCAAGTTTCATAGGAATGAGGTCGATAAAGAAATCATGTGTGTTGAGGCTCAAAATGCAATCACGAAAACGACATCAACGGTGATAGGTTCTCCATCAACGACTTCAATGGTGAGAGGTATTACTAGTTTCGTATGTGGCTTAGCAAGAATATACTCAAACTCTAACAAGACAAAACTTTTAGTGGATCCAGAATCAAATAGGAAGTAGGCATAAGAAATATTAATAAGGAACATACCTGTTCAGTTTTAAAGATACATAACGATACAGGTAAAACATCAAAAAGGCTTAGATTATAAAAGTTGGGGTTGAATTTGACATACCATTTACCACATTGTTGTTTGCTTGTGCTTGATTACATTTATGTTGAAAGCACGTCCTCGAGCTTGTGGAACGTTACCTGCAAGACAAGGGCATTATGGGTGAAATTGACTAGGTTCCCCACAATTGTAGCAAACACAATTAGCAACCATCGCAGAATTGTTTGGTGCACGGTGACAAGTAGCCACCAAGTGTCCATACTTACTGTACAAAGTACGGATGCGGCACAGAGCATCCCTCGGATGATGGTACCTATAGACATTCACATGGGTAGAGGACCAACATAGGCCCTAGCTATAGGTGCTTGTGCCACAAGAACAAGTTGTCTTTGAGTTGCTTGGGTACAGCCACAACAAAGTTATGAGCTGGTGTGAACTTGCGTTTCTTGTTGTTGTTAAGATGATTCAGTCTTAGTCTCCTTAGCAGCTTCAGTGTTGGACCAAAAGAACCAATAAGCCAGATCAGAAAACCTTAAGTCCCATAAACATCAAAACAACTGAAGTGGGCTACAACAGCTGAAGACAAAGTCCGAAGACAAAGTCTCAAGACAAAGTCTGAAGACAACTGCTGAAGACAAAGTCTGAAGACAACAGCTGAAGACAAAGTCTGAAGACAACTGCCGAAGACAAAGTCTGAAGACCAAGTTCTCAGAAGTTGTCACAACAGCTGAAGTAGTTCTTTTCAGTAGTTGTGATGGTTTACTTTTCAGTAGTTTGTAATCAGTAGTTTTATTTTATGTAAAACATCTGAAGTGTTTACACTTCAGATTTTATAACTTCAGTAGTTGTATTGTTAGCTTGTACTTAGCTTTTTGTGAAGGTGTCCTCAGTTGTTGTGGACATCTTCAGTAGTTTAGTTTACTTTCAGTTGTTTGTATAATTCAGTTAGCTGTCACTATCAAGTGACATCAGCTGATGTCACATTCCATTATAAAAGGAATGTTGACCTAATTTCTTGCGATTGGAAGCGTGTGCGTGAATGAAAACATTCTCTTTGCAGAAAACTTTCTCTCTCTATAACCGTCACTGTTTGATTGAATATTCATATTATTCTTGCTTAAATTTCGTGTAATTCTTGTGCTATTCCGCTGCAAATCTTAATCTAATTGATCAAACTAGATCCCGATCCTTTCAATTGGTATAAGAGCCGGTTAATCATTGATCGATTTAACAATTGATCATTAAAATTGCTCTTTTGATATCTAAGTTTGATCGAATTAGCAAATCTGCAAGAATTGGTTATAGAGTTTGATTTTCTGTTGCTTCCGGTGAATTAATTTGAGATTCGTCTTGTTTCAAACTATGTTGTTGAGTTTTTGAGCTAGATCTGTTAAGAATCTCATTGAACTTGTTTGAATTGGTGAAAATGGCTACATCAATCAATGATCCTCACAATACTGGCTCCTCAACAAAGCCTTCGATGCTTGTTAGGAGTGAGTATAACATATGGCAACGCCGAATGCTCCATCACCTCTCTGTCAACAGTTCAGGTTGTTAGAAATCTATGGTTCATGGACCATATAAGCCTATGGTGAGTAATACGGAAACCAATGAGATGGTTCCGAAGAAGAAAGAGCAATACTTAGATGAAGATCTGAAACTGTTTGAATTTGATGCTAAAGCCCATGGAATTCTGGCCATGGCACTGCCTAATGAAATCTATTATGGACTTATGCATCATGAATCTGCTCATGACCTCTGGGTTGCTCTGAAAGAACAATTTGGAGGAACTGATGAGGTCTTGGCAAATAATAGAGAGATCCTTGCCCAACAGTATGAGACATTCTCTCATAGAAAGGGTGAGTCATTGACTTAACAGTTTCAGCGATTTTCCTGTTTGATATCTGAGTGGAAAATGGTTAAACATGAATATACAAACAGTCAGATGAACAATAGATTCCTCAGATCCCTGCCTGAGAGATGGGACACATATACTATTGTCCTACACTCCAGTGCAAATCTGGACAATCTATCTCTCACCCAACTTCATGGGAAACTGTTAACATTTGAAAGAGAGATAGAATAGAAAAGGAAACTGGCTTCATCTGGGAAGCTCACTGATGATTTTGTACCAGGGAATAATGCTCTGGTCGGTCATGAGTCAGAATATGCTGCATCAGAAAGTTCTTATGATAAGCATATAGATTTCTCTTCAAACAGTGGAGATCCTGCTTTTGTGGTGTTGATAGTAATTCAGGGTGTAGTAGTGATAATTTATGCTTTTTCATGGATGATTTGAAAGCAATTGTTGATGATGATCTAGAAGAGATGGATATTTTGAGCCAAATGACATTAATCAATATCAGATCTCAAAAATTTTACAAAAGGACAGGTAGAAAATTTCCTGGTCTCTCTGAAAAACCAAAGTTGGTTTTGACAAGAGCAAGTTGAGGTGTCACAAGTGCCATAGACTTGGACATTTTGCAAGAGAGTGTAGATCATCTGGGTCTAACTCTTCTGCACCCTTTGTGACCTTTCCATGCAATAGCTCACAAAACAAAAGGCAACACTCTACCAGTTCTGGTCATCATTCACAAATTCAATCATCTCCTGCATATTTTGTCCCTCAAGGTCAAATGCCATATCCTTATCCCTGTTTTTACATGCCTCAGTCCAGTCAGGTTCCTGTACCCATAGCTCAACAACCACATGTCGTACCTGAGCCTCAACCATCTCAATCAAATCAACAATCTCAATCTTAATCACATCAAAGCTTTTTCACACCTAGAGTTGTTGACTGGAGTAGCTTACCACATAATCTTTCTCGTTATTCTGAACAAGTGTTTTCTGGTGCTGGTCAACATGGTGGTGAAAATCCTTTTGGAAGTCTTGCTCTTATGGCCCTGGAGTCTATTGATAGTTCATGCTCAAATGCTTCATCATCACAAGTACCACAGGTATCTTCTGAGGCTAAGGCCAAGTTGTGTTCTGAGTCATACATAGCTGCTTTTGCCTTAATTAGAGAAGCAAATGTAGCTTTAATTAATCAAAATCTTGACCTAGAGAAAGTGATTTCCAAAAGAAAAGCTGAGTTTGAGTCTGTTTTAAAGGAAAAAGATGATGAGATTTACACATTAAAATGCCAAATCATGATGAAAAGGCAAAAGTAGAGGTCATTTTAGAAAATCATAAGAATCTCAAAGAAACACTTGCAGCTACTCAGGTAGAGTGTGAACGCTGGGTAACATCTTGCAAGGGGTTTGAAATGCTTCTCAGTAAGCAACAGCTTCAAATGTGAAGTTTGGGATTGGGTATAATCACACTGTACCTCCTACAGATTTTACTCCCAAGACAGAAGTAAAATCTGAAGGTGAAAGCAATTCCCAAACCACATCAACATGTGTCTCATCCTTAAGTGATAATCCAAAATCAGAGGATGAAGTCAGTATTAGTACCTCAGCTAATCAATCTGCTGATGGTCTCACTGCTGATAAACACATGATCAAAGAAAAGCTGAGCACTTCAGGTGTTGTGTCACAAAGTATTCAAAGTACTAAAGGGCAAGTAACAACACCTAAAGAGCATTTCAAACCAAATGAAAACAAACATGGTTGGACAACTGTTGAAGAGTCTATCAGGAAATCTAAAGGTACTAATAGAAAACTTTTGAAGAACAAATCTCAGTTGTTACAAATCCTTCAGTACTTAACATAAGTACTGAGAGGAAGAAAGTACTGAAGAACACACCTTCAGTAGTTTCATCTTCTTCAGCAGTTGAACAACAGAAGATGAAGAAAAAGTGAAATATGTGGTCTATTCAATCATCTCACTGATGAATGTTGGTATAGAAGGGGTTCCAAATTCAACAAAGATAAAATAATTAAAAAAGAAAATTACTAAAATGAAAGATGAATTTGAAACCAAGTTTGTGCCACAATCATCTCAATTGATAACCCAAAGTTCTTACAAAAATCTAAAAGAAGGAAGAGGTTATCATAAACAGCTAAAAATATCCTCATGGAATATCAAAACACCAGACTAAGTCTGTGTCTTTCAAAAAGGAGGACATGGTGAGTCACAGGAACCAATCAAAAACAAGTACTGATGTGTCTGTTGAACTGAAGGCTTAACAACCAATCAGACACAACTGTTATGATGGTTCAATATCTGTTGGGGAGAGTTAACCAAATAGATGTACCTGTGATTAAACCACTAAAAAGGAAAACTAAGCCAAAATCAAAGGAATCCTTTTCAGCACCATCTCCACCTTCAAAGGTTGTTAATCATGACAAATCAGTTAGTATAAAATCTTTGATGAGAACACCCAAAACAAAATGGTTTGGGTCTCAAAAGCTAACTAGTTTGTTGTGACAAATGCATGGTTCTTCAGCATGCCATAGAAGCATCTGGTATGTGGACAGTGGAGGATCTATGCATATGATAGGGAGCAGTTCTCTCTTTATGACTACTCTCAAGGAAAGAAGGGATTTGTATCTTTTGGTAATGATGCTAAGGGTTACATCATTGGAAAAGCTTTGTGTCAAATGGTGAAATAAGATTTGATGATGTTAACCATGTGGAGAATCTCAAGAACAACTTGTTGAGTGTCAGTCAAATGTGTGATAAAGGGCATGTTGCACTTTTCACCAGTCAGAACTGTCGGATTCTGTCTTCAATGTTTTGAGAATGATTGACAAGATATTGGATGAATATACTCTCCTTAGGCCAACAGGATTGGAAGAGTATATGCCTTAGACTTATCAAAGAAAATTGATCTAAAAGGCATCCATGTCTGTTCTCTAAGGCCTCTCCTTAGGAATCTGAACTATGGCACAGAAGGCTTGGTCATGTGAATCTTAAAAACATGAACCAGCTTATCCATCATGGTTTAGTGAGAGGTCAGCCATTAAAGGAGTTCAAATGTGATGACAACTGTTCTGCTTGTTTAAAAGGAAAGCAACACAAAGTATCATCCCTCCAATAGAAGAACCAAATCCAATGCCTGCTTGCAATTACTGCATATGGATCTTTTGGTCTAGTAAGAGTGAAGCATGGCAAAGAAAAAATACTGTCTGGTAAGTGTGGATGATTATTCCAGATTTGTATGGACGTTCTTACATTCAAAAGATGAGGCTGGTCAAATCATCATCTACTTTGTGTTGTATGTGGAAAAGCAGTACTCCCTCCAGTCAAGTGTGTGAGGAGTGATAATGGCACAAAATTAGAAACCACACACTTGATGAATTCTATTTATCTAAGGGAATCAAGAGGCAGTATAGCATTCCAAGAACTCCTGAACAAAATGGAGTGGTGGAGAGAAAGAACAGGACCCTATTGAAGCCGCAAGGTCAATGTTGGCGATTCTGGTTTGCCACTAACCTTTTGGGCTGAAACTGTCAACACAGCTTGCTATGTGCAAAATAGAGTGTTAGTAAATCAGAGGTTGATGAAGACTCCTATGAAGTGTTACATCATTTGGCTCCTCTAATTCCTTTTTAGAGCATTTGGGTGTCCCTGTTACATTCTTAACACAAATGATCCACTTCAGAAGTTTGAATCAAAGGTGGATGCAGGGTACTTTGTGGGGTATTCATCTACTTGCAAGGCATACATAGTTTTAATTGCAGAACAAAGATAGTTGAAGAAACCTTGCATGTAAAGTTTAATGAATCTCCAAAGGACAAAATTCCACAAAACGCTATGGAGTTATTTGATTTGGACATACTACAATATGTTCCTTATCAGCCTCTAGCTGTTGCAGATTCTGTGAATCCATCATTCCTACAACTAGTCATCCATCTGATGGTACAATTGCAAGGTTTAGTGATCACCTGCCTGAGTGTACTAACCTTGATGTTCCTGTAGCTTCAGCAGTTCATCCACAACAAATGCTGATGAGATCTCTCATCCTCTACTTCATTTAAATTGCCATCTCATTCTAGGTTTCAAGAGTCTAGATCAACATCTTTTGCTGCTGAATCTCCTACAAAACACTTGCACAGATCTTATTGAGTACCAAGAACTGAAGAATCACCCCATGTCTCAGATCATTGGTAACATCAATGTTGGTGTCTCAACTAGAAGTCAATTGTCCAATTTTGCTTTTATGCTCTCTTCATCAGTCAGCAAGAGCAAAGAACTATCATATTGCATTAAGAGAGAATGGATGGGTTGAAGCCATGTAACTTGAGCTTCTTCAGTTTCAAAAGCAGCAAGTGTGGGAACTAGTTCCTCTACCCCAAGGTAAGTATGCAATAGGCACTAAATGGGTGTTTAGGAATAAAACTGATGAAAAAGGTCAAATTGTCAAGAACAAGGCCAACTGGTTGTACAGGGGTTTTCACAAGAAGAAGGTATTGATTATGATGAAACTTTGCCCCTGTAGCCAGACTGGAGGCAATCAAATTGTACTTAGCTTATGCTTTCCATAATCTTAAAGTTTTTCAAATGGATGTCAAAAGTGCATTCTTATATGGTAAAATAAAGAAGAAGTTTATATGTGTCAACCACCAGGTTTTGAAGATCATAAACATCTAGATTGGGTGTATAAGCTTGATAAGGCTCTTTATGGGTTAAAACAAGCTCCTAGAGCCTGGTATGAAACACTGTCTAACTTTCTTCTTCAAAATAATTTCACTAGAGGCTCTATAGATAAAACTTTGTTCATTAAGAAAGTAGGCATGCATAAGCTCCTTGTTCAAATTTATGTAGATGATATTATTTTTGCATCCTCTAATCCATAGTTGTGTGATGCCTTTACTAAGTTGATGCAACAAAAGTTTGAAATGAGTGTCATGGGAGAATTACAGTTCTTTTTGGGTTTGCAAATCAAACAAATGGTTGATGGAACTTTCATTCATGAGTCTAAATATATAAAGGATTTGTTGAAAAAGTTTGATTTACAAAATTGTAAGCCTGTTCTACTCCCATGTGTAGCACCACACAACTGGATGTTGATCAGAAAGGTAAAGCAGTTGATGAAACTCTTTACAGATGTATGATTGGTTCCTTGATGTACCTTACAGCTTCTAGACCAGACATTATGTTTGCAACTTGTGTCTGTGCTAGATTTCAGGCTGCACCTAAAGTATCCCATATGATTGTAGTCAAAAGGATCTTAAGATATTTGCAAGGAACTCAATCTGTAAGACTTTGGTATTCCACTGGGCACTCTTGCAAATTAGTTGCTTTCCCTGATAGTGACTATGCAGGGTGTAAATTAACCAGAAAATCAACCTCCGGTGGATGCATATTTCTAGGCAATTGTTTAGTTTCTTGGCAGAGTAAGAAACAAACTTCAGTTGCTACATCCACTGCTGAAGCAGAGTACATTGCTGCTGCAAGTTATACATCTCAGATACTCTGGCTTCAGAATTAATTACTGGATTATGACATTACAGAGACTAAGACTCCTTTATGATGGACAGTGCTTCAGCTCTTTGTATTGTTAAGAATCCTGTCCAGCATTCTAGGACCAAACATATTAAGATCAGACATCATTTTATCAGGGATTGTTATGAAAAAGGTCTGATTGATCCAAAGTTTGTTCCTAGAGCTGATGAGCTTGCAGATATATTTACTAAGCCTTTGGACAGTGCAACTTTCCAAAATCTAGTGCTAAGGCTTGGTATGCTGCAGCTTGAATGATTTGACAACTACTGATGATCTCAGTTCACAAGTACTAATGAGCATTAGTATATAGCTATCAAAAATAAGTACTGATAAGTTATTTTATCTTTAGTAGTTTTCATAACTACTAAAGACTAAATTACTTAAAAGTACTGAAGTACTTTATTTGTTAAAAAAATCTGATGTAGTTACAACTACTGATGTGGTTAGAACTACTGAAGTCTATTTTAACAGATAAGTACTGATGACTAATGAAACATCTGAAAATCAGATAGTCTGCTGAGTAAGTGTTAAGGTCAATGAAGCAACTGAGATCTGTGAATTGACGACAACAACTGATGAGCAATTTTACTCTTCAATTGTTTCAAACAACTGCTGTTTCATTTCAATACAACTGAAGCCAAAACCAAGTCTTTAGTAGTTTCAAACCACTGATGACTAACACCAAGTCTTCAGTTGTTTACAACATCTGAAAGTTAAAACCATGTCTTCAGTCGTTTTCTAACAACTGATGACTAACACCAAAACTTTCAGTTGTTTTATTTCAGCTATTTCATAACCTATAAATACCTAACCCTAACTTCAAACTTTTCATAAGTCATTTTCCGAACGTTCATCTTCCATTATGGCGACCATGCAAATAAAACCACGACACAACTGTGTTGCCTACTTCACAAAATCGACCTTTTGGACTAAGTTTGATGCTGCCATTGATTGATGGTTGATTCCCCATATCAAACTACCTTTCTTCTGAATCCAATCATCTATCCCAATACCCTTCGCCAATTCTGGACAAATGTCACTGTCCATACTGGTGAGAATGATGTCGCGATCACTCTCCAGTCGTTTATAAACCAGAAGAAGGTGGTCGTCACTCCTGCTATCATTCGCCAAACCCTAGATCTGAATGATGCCACCTTCGTCACCAAATACCCGAAGGGCATCACTAATCTATCATTCATCAACCATGGGTATGAGGGCGAGCTAAGTGCTACCACCATTCTGAAGAAGCACTTCCATGATGCTCAACGCCTAATATTTCATATGATCAATGTCTGCCTTCCCCCAAATCCTCTTCATGGGATCAAATATCATCCAGGTGGTAGCAGGTATTGTATTCTATCCTTGAACGCCAAAGCTTAAATTTTTCTGAAATTATATTTTTGGAATTAAAAGATCTGGCAATGAAACCTGTGGCTAACAGATGGATATTATATCCAAGGTTTCTTATGGCCATAATCATAAATCAATTAAAATCTGATGGACCTGTTGGCCTTGGAGTCCCTGCTGTGGTAGTTTTGCCAGAGGTATACTCCAGGCACAACTCTGACCCACAACTCAAAGAGGCTGCCAAACTGCTAAAACCCAAGCAGAAGGAACCCACAGCCTCATCCTCCATATCCAAAGTCCCCTCCAAATCACAATCCAAACAAACCGAAAAGGCTACTCAGGGAGTTAAGTCCCCTGATGATGCCCCTGTAACGCAAAGGCAGGATGAAACTACGGGTAGTAATCCCCCTGTAGTTTCCATGACACTACCAGCTGAAACCCCTCAAGTATCCTCTAAACAGGATCCTAATGCAACCAAAAATGGGGAAACCACATTACTGGAATCTCTCTCACTTGAGAAGATTGCCATTGAAGAGCACTGTTCACCCCAGGTGCAATCTTCTTCATCCTTATCTCCCACTGAAGCCATCCCTACAAGCCCAACTATGGTTATTGCACAAGTGCTGACTCAACTACATTCCTCTAACCCTCCCCAGAAACCTCTTACCACTGGGAAAACCTCAACAGTTGAGGGAGAGGATTATAATGTCGCTGATAACCCACAATACAGGGATTACAAAGTTCAATCTCCCTGTGTAGAGGAGGAGATTCGAACATCTGGTGAGGCTGCCTTTTCTCTTGTTTTAGCACATGACCAGGATGAAGGTGGTATCATTTCTAAGACCTCACCAGAGGCAACTGCCAATGAAGGACATAATCCTGAGGCAGGAAGTCCCTAGTTCCAAGAAACAGGGGCACATGTGAATACTGATCTACACTCAGCACATGTTCATCCTGATTTAATCAGGAGGTCAAATGATTCAGCAAAGACTGATGATGACCTGGGCTTTTTCTTTGATGTTCTAGCCCACAACACCATTCTTGAGACTGAGGTATGCAGACTACAAGAACTGCTTGCCAAAATGTCACAGAATCAAGTCCATCTGCCTAAATTCACCCACAGATGGCAGCTTCTTCTGAAGCTCTCCCAAACACTGAGCCACTCCCAACAACTATGCCACCAGCCTCTGATTCAGGCACCATTTCTCAGGGACAGAACCCCTCCCAGCAAATGGTTGCTGCCTTTCAATCCTTCTTACCTCTCATCACTAAGATTATGCATCAAGCCATTGATGAGAGGCTTTCCTCAAATCTTTAACCTTAGTTGATGGTGCTGTTTCTAAGAGACTTTCTGACATCCAAACTCCTGAACCCAATGCAACCAAAAAGGGGAGTCTAAGTCAGTGAAAGTAGACAAAAGAAAGAGAGTTGAAGAGGAAAAAGAAAAAGAGAAGAAAGAAAAGGAGATGATCACATACAAGAGAAAGAAGAGTGCTGAACAGACTGAAGATGAGAAAAAGTTAGAAGAACTGATCAAAGAAGCTGATGAGCAACATAGCAGATCTATGGATAAAATCATTGATCAACTCTTCAAACAAGGTTTTGACACAACCAAACTTGAATCTGAAATCAGAAGGCTAGAGATTCAAGAGATTGAACATAGATGGGCAAGTTGCAGTGAGAAAGAAAGGGAAAGGCTGGAAGCTATGACAAGATTCATATCAAAGCATTTGGGAAGATCAATCATTGAAGTGAAGTCATGGTTCACAGACAGTATTTTGGAGATAACCACGAGAATCTGTTCTTCTAAAGTATTAAACAAAGGATTGATCATTATAGCTCTTGATGAAGCTGGTGCTCGGAAAAGGTCTGATATGGCAAAGTTATCCAAAGCTTCACTTACAACCAAGATGCTAGAGCAGCTTGTGCAATCTCCCACACCAAACAACCAACTTCACAACCCTCAAAATCAACTCCTTTACCCAAGAAACCTACTCAAACCACTACCAATGATGCACCCAAGAGGAAGAGAAGGGTGTTGAGGATAGAAGAAGATGATGATGATGAGGATGATAGTCTGCCAATCTTTGTTGTTCTTAAAATAAAGATGCCTGAGCCCAGGAGTCAACCAACAACAATCACACCTGACATCCAAAGGCAAATGGTAAAAGTCAAACTTGAAGAAGAAGAACAACACAAACAACATGATGAGCAGCTGTTAAGGATGGTTGATAAAGAGTTTACTAAGTCTTCATCCATACAAGCTATAAAGAAACATGCTCATAGATTTTATGCTCTCAGATTCACATTTCAATATCAGAAAGAGAGAGTGAGAATTTGGCCTGACCCCAGAGTAAGTGACAGAATTCATAAAAAGAATATTCCAAGTCGATACAATGGCCAAGTAAAGAAGACTGTAGATGCTGAGATAATGCTAGCCATTGTAGTGTCACCCTGGGAAATACTTGAAGACTTGAAGAGAGCTTACAAGTCTAAGATGACTCCACAAACTTTACTAGAAAACAAAATGGTGAAGAAGGGGTTGATTTACAAGAAGCTTGAAGAAAAAAGAAGAAATGATCTCTAGTTGTTACTTGAAGGTACTCATCCTGATGAGTTTGCATACAGAGAAATAACTACTATGGAGCGGAAGAATGGAAATAATGTTAAGTACTAATCAGAGTACTATGGGCCTGAGTTCTTCTTTGAAAGTGAAGCTAAAGAACTCATAATGGAAGAACAAGTTGTATTCCTTGAGGCCTATGTTAGAGAGTCTTGCAGACTCATCATTGGGAAGTAGGTCTCATGGATGGGGTAACAGCTCTGTGTCCAATTCCCCAAGACAGAGTTCCCATTCATCCTTAGCTAATCAAACTTTTTGAAACCTCTTCCCTGGCCTGAGCTTAATTTGGAGATTTCTAAGCTGATTCAGAAAATGTTTCTGCCAATAAGTGGGTCTTCAATAATCTTAAAGGTTTTGGCTGCATTGGTTTAGGGGGAGTTTGTTGGACCAAAAGAACCAATGAACCAGATCAAAAAAACTTTAAGTCCCACAAACATCAAAACAATTGAAGTGGTCTACAACAGCTGAAGACAAAGTTTGAAGACAAAGTCTGAACACAAAGTCTCAAGACAAAGTCTGAAAATAATTGCTGAAGATAAAGTCTGAAGACAATAGTGAAGACAAAGTCTAAAGACATAGTCTGAAGACAAAGTCTAAAGAGAACTGCTAAAGACAAAGTCTGAAGACCAAGTCTGAAGACAACTGCTAAAGACAAAGTCTGAAGACGAAGTCTGAAGACAAAGTCTGAAGACAATTGCTGAAGACAAAGTCTGAAGACAACAGCTAAAGACAAAGTCTGAAGACATAGTCTGAAGACAAAGTCTGAAGACCAAGTCTGAAGACAACTAATGTTGTCTTCAGACTTGGTCTTCAGCAGTTGTCTTCAGACTTTGTCTTCAGCTGTTGTAGACCACTTCAATTGTTTTGATGTATGTGGACTTAAAGGTTTTTCTGATCTGGCTCATTGGTTCTTTTTGTCCAACAAACTCCCCCTGAACCAATACAGCCAAAACCTTTAAGATTATTGAAGACCCACTTATTGGTAGAAACATTTTCTGGATCAGCTCAGAAATCTCGAAATTAAGCTCAGGCCAGGGAAGAGGTTTCAAAAAGTTTGATTGGCTAAGGATGAGAGTCTTACAAACTCATCATTAGGAAGTAGGTCTCATGGATGGGGTAACAGCTCTGTGTCCAATTCCCCAAGACAGAGTTCCCATTCATCCTTAGCCAATCAAACTTTTTGAAACCTCTTCCCTGGCCTGAGCTTAATTTGGAGATTTCTGAGCTGATCCAAAAAATGGTTCTGCTAATAAGTGGGTCTTCAATAATCTTAAAGGTTTTGGCTGCATTGGTTCAGGGGGAGTTTGTTGGACCAAAAGAACCAATGAGCCAGATCAGAAAAACCTTTAAGTCCCACAGACATCAAAACAACTGAAGTGGTCTACAACAGCTGAAGACAAAGTCTAAGACAATTTGTCTGAAGACAAAGTCTGAAGACAAAGTCTGAAGACAAAGTCCGAAGACAAAGTCCGAAGACAAAGTCCGAAGACAAAGTCCGAAGACAAAGTCCGAAGACAAAGTCCGAAGACAAAGTCCGAAGACAAAGTCCGAAGAAAAAGTCCGAAGACAAAGTCCGAAGACAAAGTCCGAAGACAAAGTCCGAAGACAAAGTCCGAAGACAAAGTCCGAAGACAAAGTCCGAAGACAAAGTCCGAAGACAAAGTCCGAAGACAAAGTCCAAAGACAAAGTCCGAAGACAAAGTCCGAAGACAAAGTCCGAAGACAAAGTCTGAAGACAAAGTCCGAAGACAAAGTCCGAAGACAAAGTCCGAAGACAAAGTCCGAAGACAAAGTCCGAAGACAAAGTCCGAAGACAAAGTCCGAAGACAAAGTCTAAAGACAACTGCTGAAGACAAAGTCTGAAGACAAAGTCTGAAGACAAAGTCTGAAGACAAAGTCTGAAGACAAAGTCTGAAGACAAAGTCTGAAGAGAACTTCTGAAGACCAAGTCTGAAGACAACTGCTGAAGATAAAGTCTGAAGACAACAGCTGAAGACAAAGTCTGAAGACAAAGTCTGAAGAGAACTGCTGAAGACAAAGTCTGAAGAGAACTGCTAAAAACAAAGTAAGAACCAATAAGCCAGATCAGAAAAACCTTTAAGTCCCACAGACATCAAAATCACTGAAGTGGTCTACAACAGCTGAAGACAAAGTCTAAAGAAAACTGCTGAAGACAAAGTCTGAAGACAACAGCTGAAGACAAAGTCTAAAGACAAAGTCTAAAGACAAAGTCTGAAGACAAAGTCTGAAGGGAACTGCTGAAGACAAAGTCTAAAGGGAACTGCTGAAGACAAAGTCTGAAGACCAAGTCTGAACCACAATGGAAGAACAAGTGTATTCCTTGAGGCCTATGTTAGAGAGTCTTACAGACTCATCATTGGGAAGTAGGTCTCATGGATGGGGTAATAGCTCTGTGTCCAATTCCCCAAGACAGAGTTCCCATTCATCCTTAGCCAATCAAACTTTTTGAAACCTCTTCCTTGGCCTGAGCTTAATTTGGAGATTTCTAAGCTGATCCAGAAAATGTTTCTGCCAATAAGTGGGTCTTCAATAATCTTAAAGGTTTTGGCTGCATTGGTTCAGGGGAGTTTGTTGGACCAAAAGAACCAATGAGCCAGATCAGAAAAACCTTTAAGTCCCACAGACATCAAAACAATTGAAGTGGTCTACAACAGCTGAAGACAAAGTCTGAAGACAAAGTCTGAAGACAACTGCTGAAGACAAAGTTTGAAGACAACAGCTGAAGACAAAGTTTGAAGACAAAGTCTGAAGACAAAGTCTGAAGAGAACTGCTGAAGGCAAAGTCTCAAGACCAAGTTCTCAGAAGTTGTCACAATAGCTGAAGTAGTTCTTTTTCAGTAGTTGTGATGGTTTACTTTTTAGTAGTTGTAATCAGTAGTTTTATTTTATGTAAAACATCTGAAGTGTTTACACTTCAGATGTTATAACTTCAGTAGTTGTAATGTTAGCTTGTACTTAGCTTTTTGTGAAGGTGTCCTTAGTTGTTGTGGACATCTTTAGTAGTTTAGTTTACTTTCAGTTGTTTGTATGATTCAGTTAGCTATCACTATCAAGTGACGTCAGCTGATGTCACATTCCTTTATAAAAGGAATGTTGACCTAATTTCTTGCAATTGGAAGCGTGTGCATGAATGAAAACATTCTCTTTGTAGAAAACTTTCTCTCTCTATAACCGTCACTGTTTGATTGAATATCATATTATTCTTGCTTAAATTTCGTCTAATTCTTGTGCTATTCCGCTGCAAATCTTAATCTATTTGATCAAACTAGATCCCGATCCTTTCATTTAGGTACCACCTTCTCAACCTTCTTATCACCCTTGACAGACATGGTGTAACGCCGGTTATTTCAAAGACAAAGAAATAAAGAATAAAATGAAGAAAAAGAAAGAAAATATATTTTACCCTAGTTGAGGGGTAAAAAGTGACAAAAACGACAAAATCTTTGAAAAGTTGGTGAATAAAGGTGATGGCCGCCCATCACCCTCTCTTCACTCCTAATCCTCAGATATTTTTACAGAGAGAAGGAAGGAGAGTAGAAACTCTCGGTTTTAGAAAGAAGAACAAGAAAGGATTTGAATTCAAGGTAAGAATTCATGGTTTTATGGTGTTCTTAACTGGCCTTGCCTCGGGTGTATGCTTATATGTGTTTGTATGTGCGGTTGTGTGTGTTTTTAGTGGGTATCTAGGTGGTTGAACTCAATTGCAAATGAGTATGGAAGAAGCCATACTCAAGAGCTGCAAAGGTGAGTTCTAGAATCCCACTTTTACATGTTTTAACTGATTTTGGGGCTGGATATGCATGATTGAACTTTTAAAAAAACTGGGTTTTATACCCATATGATTTACTATGTGTATGTTTCTGTTATGATGTGATGTTGGGCTATGTTCATGCTTGATGATGTTATGGTTATGTCTCTAAGGCGTAGAAGGTAAGATTTAAGCTTAGAACATAATAGTTGGTGTTTGGAAAGTGAAATCTAATGTTTAGGGCTCAAACATCTAAGTTTTTGAATCTGCCCAAGTGTTCAAAAGAAATGTGGATGAACATTTAATGCCGATGAGAATTGTTCACTAAGTAAGTCAATGCGGATGAGTATGGAAGACATGCGGATGAACAGTTAATGTGGATGAGCATTGTTCACTAAGTAAGTCAATGCGGATGAGTAGGGAAGAAATGCGGATGAACAGTTAATGTGGATGAGCATTGTTCATAAGTAAGTCAATGCGGATGAGTATGGGAGAATTGCGGATGAACAGTTAATGCGGATGAACATTTTTCATTAAGTAAGTCAATGCGGATGAGTATTGGAGAAATGCGGATGAGCTGTTAATGCAGATGAGCATTGTTCACTAAGTCAGTCAATGCGGATGAGTATTGGGGAAATGCGAATGAGCATTAACCACTAAGTAAGGGAAATGCGGATGAGTACTAAAGAAATGCAGATGAGTACTGATGAAATGCGGATGAACTAAGCAAATGAGGATGAACAAAAAGGACAAATGCGAATGAACACTTAGAGTACTTTTATGACTTTTGAGGAAAAAGTGAAATATAGGCTTTGACTTGGGAGGTTCCTGGTGGCTATGTAGGTTGACTTTTTAAGGTCATAGATGATGTGATGGGCATGATTTGATGATGTTATGATGTATGATTGATGCTTATGCATGATGGTATGTATGATGAATGATTGATGCTTATGCATGATGGTATGTATGATGTATGTATGATGCCCTGTATGATGATGTTGATTGTTTATGTTTGTGTTCCTTGTTATGTATGATTATTTTCCCTTGGCTTTACATTGAATGTTAATGAATGAAATAAAAGTATTATGTAACGTAAAGTGGATGATAATGAAAAGAGGAACATGATGAATGAATACATGCATTAAAGAACATTGGCAAGTAATGTTAGTCTTGCAAGCCTTGTATGTGGGAACACGCCCAATGAAGGTGTTAGTCCAACGGTGTGTGGGTTAGCTACCCCAGAAGGATGCACACTGGGGTCCGTCTTTACGAACGACCATTTGTATAGAACCTTTTTCGCTTACCCTAGATACTGTGGCCAAGCTGCTGTGCGCCATGACAGAAGGTCTATGATAGACCTCGGCCCAGTATCCACTTATGCATGACGGTGGGTATATCACATGACAATGGTGATGGTTTGCAAGAGCATGAAACGTAGTTTAACCATTTAAACTATCATAAAACGCAGCGGATATATATAACTTTTAAACACCTTTAAACTGAAAAACATGTTCTTAGATGTCCATATAAGTGTAAGAAGCAACCCATTAACCAAAGGATCATTTATGTGAATAATCAAGCTAAGAACATGAAGAAACATACATAAAATCACAGCTACATAGAGCTGTGAATACATCTACCTTCTGCAGAAAAATCGACCAAAGAAAGGGGTAGAGAATGCTTGTGAATCGGCCAGAGTCCAAAGAAGGCCTCCTCAAGCTTGTATACCCCAAGCTTGTATTCAAACACCCTTCTTGTTAGGGAGAACACCACAAATCAACTCTCAAAGACCTCCCTTTTCTGCCTAATTTCCGAAAATTTTGAGAGAGAAAGAGAGAGAGAGATGAATGCAATAATAATCTGAAAAATGGTTGTGTATGTGACTAGTTAAGCCTTTGTGTTTTCAAGAACACATGGTCCAATGGCAAGGCAAGAGGGGGGCGGCCAACATCATTTAAAATGAGAGTTCCCTCTCAATTTTATAACACAATCAAATGTTAACTAGCCACTTAACTAGATATATTATGTATACAACTAACCCATTTAATTGTATAATATATATACTACCATTATTAATTTGTAATGTTATTCAACTAATTTAAATAGCATTACAAATAATATTATTGAACAAAATATCCAAATAAATTGTCCATCTCATTTGCAACTTGTTTAGAAAACCCATTTTCTAAATTGGTGTTAATATTCATTATATCATGTAATTGAATATTAATAGGTGTTTGTTAAGCTTGTTGTTGGGTATAACCCGACTTGGATCATAATGTACTAACCACATCAATATTCTAAGTGTCTTGGGCACACACAGAATCTTACAATCTCCCACTTGCCCAAGATTCATAGAAGATTGATGCAAGCAGTAAATACCGCCTAACAACGGTTTACTACCCTTAATACGTATGACTTATAGCCATTCAATAACATCATCCCCTTTTCAAGTACCTTACTTGAAATGATTTAGGTGAATCAATCATCTACCCTTTTGTTACAAATGTCATGTTAAATCCAAGAACATAGAACGATCATCTCTTGTTGATTTAACTTATCAGGCCTTAGACATCTAACTCTCAACGAATAAGAGGAACAAATTCCATCTTGACTACATATGTTTCTCACAAACACCTCGTGTCATATCTGAACACACTCTTGTGTACTGTCCACTATTTCAGGATAGTGAAGAATAGCTCAAGGTATGACACTTAGTGAATATCAAAACCCAATATGTATCTCAGGTCGGAGGATACAAAATGATATTCGCCTTTACTCAAATATACTTATGATCAATCAATAAGATTCCATGTAGTAAAATTTGAGATGCGGGTTAGTCCAATATTTGTGTCCCACAAATATCTATGAACCTTGGTAGCAACTCATTGCTCTATATTCATCCTTATGAATATCAACCAATCCAAGTCATAATAATCTTACCTTCAAACTTGTTCCCACAAGTATGAATGACTACGGACATTTAGAGTAAATATTTTACTCATGGATTAAACATGCTAAGTAGGAATATTATTTGAAACATTATAACCAAATAACTTTATTCAAATAATAGAAAATTCCACATATCCAAATACAAAATTTACAGATCAAATCCAATCACTAGAATATCGAAGTCCCATGGCACAAGTATGACCTTCATGCTTTGCCTTTTCAAGGAGCTTCGTGAGAGGATCCGCAACGTTTTGATCCGTGTGAACTTTGCGAATACATATCTTTCCCTTTTCAACTTCATCTCGTATGTAGTTGAATCTCCGCTCAATGTGCCTAGTCTTTTGATGAGCACGGGGTTCCTTGATTTGAGCAATCGCACCCTCGTTATCACAAAAGATCTCTAGGGGGTCCTGAATGGAAGGGACAACCCCTAGATCGGCAATGAATTTCTTCAACCATGCAGCTTCTTGGGCTGCCAATGAGGCGGCGACGTATTCTGATTCTGTAGTTGACAGAGCCACACATCCTGTTTGGAGCTCTTCCAAGAGACAGCTCCTCCATTCAGAATGAAAATGTATCCCGATTGAGACCGTGAATCATCACGATCGGTTTGGAAACTCGCATCCGTGTAACCTTTTACAACGAGTTCCTCGTCACCAGATCCATAGATTAGGAACATATCTCTTGTTCTCCTTAGGTACTTAAGTATGTTCTTAACAGCCATCCAATGACTGTTTCCAGGATTTTGTTGGTAACGGCTTGTCATACTTAAGGCGTATGACACGTCCGGTCGAGTGCATATCATTGCATACATGATGGATCCAATAGCAGATGCGTATGGGATTGCCTTCATTTTATCTTGCTCATCCTTTGAGCTTGGACATTGAGTCGTACTCAACATCGTTCCTCTTTGAATAGGTACGGTACCTTTCTTAGAGTTTTCCATCTTGAACCTTTTCAAGATTTTATCAATATATGCACTTGATTCAAACCAATCAACCGCCTTGATCTATCCCTATAGATCTTTATTCCCAAAATATAGGCGGCTTCACCAAGATCCTTAATGGAAAAACACTTCCAAGCCAGGTTTTTACACCTTCCATGGTTGGAATGTCATTTCCAAATAGTAGTATGTCATCAACATACAATACTAGGAAAGTTATTGTGCTCCCACTAGCCTTCTTATACACACAAGCCTCATCAGCGTTTTTGATGAAACCAAATTTCTTTACTTCCTCATCAAAACGGTGATTCCAGCTTCTCGATGCTTGTTTTAATCCATAGATTGATTTCTTTAACTTGCATACTTTATTAGGATGTATTGGATCGACAAAACCTTCAGGCTGAACCATATAGACATCTTCCTCAAGATATCCATTTAGGAAAGCGGTTTTGACATCCATTTGCCAAATCTCATAATCATAATGAGCAGCTATGGCAAACAATATCCTTATAGACTTTAGCATCGCAACAGGTGAGAAGGTTTCATCATAATCAACCCCTTGAGTTTGAGTGAAACCTTTTGCTACAAGTCTAGCTTTATAAGTATCCAAGTTTCCATGCATATCGGTTTTCTTCTTGAAAACCCACTTACTTCCAACTATCTTGGAGTTAAGAGGTGGTACAACCAAGTCCCATACTTGATTGTCATACATGGATTGCATCTCAACGTTCATGGCTTCAAGCCATTTGTCACAATCCGTGTTGGACATTGCATCATGGTATGTGGTTGGTTCATCAGAATCTATCACATAGCATCCATCCATGAAAAATCCATATCTTTCAGGTGGATTACTAGTTCTACCACTTCTGCGAACGTGTTGTGTGTATTGATCAACCACTTGATCATCCTCAACATCCTTATGTGAGTGCTAGTTTCAACCAAACGTGCATCGGGCTGTGGTTCTTGATCTTCCTCAAGATCCACTGTTCTACTGCTAGCTCCTTCCATAAGGAATTTTGCTTCTAAGAACTCACCCTTTCTGGCAACAAACACCTTTTGTTCCACTGGATCATAGAAATAATATCCCATAGAATCTCTAGGATATCCAATAAAGATACACTTGGTGGATCGGACATCCAATTTGTTTAGGGTGGGAGTCTTAACATAAGCCTCACATCCCCAAACCCTTAAGTACGATAGGGATGGAACTCTTCCATGCCATATCTCAAAAGGTGTCCTTTCTACCTTTTTGGTTGGGGCCATATTTAGAATACGGGCCGCGGAGAGCAGAGCGAAACCCCAAAATGATAGAGATAATGTGCTTCTAGCCATCATAGATCGGACCATATCCAATAAGGTTCGATTCCTCCTCTCAGACACACCATTATGTTGTGGTGTTCCAGGTGGAGTGAGTTGTGAGACAATCCCACAAGTCCTAAGATGATCTTGAAAGGCATCACTTAGGTATTCACCTCCTCTATCGGTACGAAGAATTTTAATGGACTTGTTGAGTTGATTTTCCACTTCATTTTTGAAGATTTTGAACATTTCAAAAGCTTCGTCTTTGTGTCTAACAAGTACACATACCCATAGCGACTATAATCGTCGGTAAAGGTAATGAAGTATCTTTCACCATTCCTAGTCATTGGCTTAAAAGGACCACATACATCCGAATGTATGATTCCTAATAAATCTTTTGCCCTTTCGGTAGTTCCATTAAAGGGTGCCTTAGTCATCTTACCTTGTAAACAAGACTCACAAACATCAAATGAATCACATTCATTTGTTTTTAAAAGACCATTCTTTTGAAGTGTTTGTAAACGTTTCTTGTTTATATGACCAAGGCGACAATGCCAAAGATAGGTATCACTTAAGTCCAACTTGAGTTTCTTGGTGTTAGTTTGGTACAATGAACTATTTAAAGTATTTTCATGAACCAATTCATAAATACCATTAATTGGAATAGCTTTAAAATAGAACATACCATTTAAAGAAACATGAATATCATTTTCAATAAAAGATAATACATAATCATAATGTCTTAATTGGGATACAGAAATAATGTTCCTAGTCAAACTAGGAGCATACAAAACATTCTTCAAAATAACTTCCAAACCACTTGGAAGTCTTAGGATGTAGTCTCCACGAGATTCAACTAAGACTTTAGTTCCATTTCCCATGAAGAGGCTAACATCCCCTTGTTTGAAGTCCCTACTTCTTGTGAACCCCTGCAACAAATTGCAAATGTGAGTTCCACATCCGGTATCCAATACCCATGTGTTAGAAGATGTAACATTAAGATCAATATGAATCATGTATATTGTACCTGAGGTCTGCCCGGCATCCCTCTTGGCTTTCAACTCTTGGAGATGGACAGGACAATTCCGTGCCCAATGTCCAATCTCCCCACACTTGAAGCATGGGTCATTTGTAGCAACCTTTTGCTTCTTCTCTTGTGGTTTGGGTGGCATCCTTGCCACCCCCTTCCCTTTTCCCCAAGCGGGTCCCTTACCCTTGGCAACCTTTGCCTTGGGTGCGGGACGAGGCTTTTGTTGTTCCCACCTTCATTAATGGTGAGAACGGGTAAAACCCTTTTACCCATGGCCGCCTCGGCCGTTTTGAGCATTGAGTGAAGCTCACCAATGCTTTTATCCCAAGCATTCATGTTGTAGTTCAACACGAATGTCTCGAACCTCTTGGTAAGGCCATTGAGGATTAAATCCGTGGCCAATTCCTTCGAGACGGGACAATTAAGCCTCTCGAGGCGATCAATATGACTTTTCATCTTAAGTACATAAGATGAAACAGATTGGTTGTCGTCCATACGACATGCATGGAGTGCTCGAACCGTTTCGAAACGCTCAACCCTCGCTTGCTGTTGGAACGTTTCCTTCAGCTGGGTTATCATGTCATAAGCCCCGTGGTGTTCATACTCCTTTTGGAGATCCGGAGTCATGCTTGCTAGCATGAGACAAGACACTTGGACGGAGTCCTCAGTGTACTTTAGCCAATCATTGAAGGCCTCCTCATCATCCTCGCTAGGTTGATCGGGGATAGGGTCGTCTAAAACGTACGATCGTCTCTCTTGCTTGAGAACAATTCTCAAGTTTCGATACCAATCGATGAAGTTGTTATGATTTAGACGTTCCTTTTGGAGGATCGCTCGTAAAGATTGGTTGGACGCGGATGAGTTATCGGAATTATCATTATAAGAGGCCATCTACAAAATTTAACAAAGTTTTATTTAGTATTTTTGATATTGTCATTTTAATAATTAATGCCTATTAAGGTCAATAATATATATTAAAATCTAGAACCCAACATTACATTTAAATTGTGGTTAGGTGACCTTTATCCCACGATTTAATTAATAAGGTGGTCAACGATTGACGGTTGCAACCATTTGCAACTTCTAGAGGTATGGGATCGACTCTTGAACATCATATGTAAAGTCGGCATGTAAATCCCATCAACACCATTTGGAAACCACATTGTAGGTGATCCATTTAACATGGTTTGCAAATCAAGACATCCTACTTACACCCACGTGTGAGCTTGCCAAAGCAAATGGTTAGGTGACCTTTATCCCATAAGTAATGCATTCTCACCTCAAATCACAAGTTCCCTCAAAATGGTTAGGTGACCTTTATCCCACTAAGAGTTCCCAAGTGACTCAAGTGTTGTGTAAAAGGACGGTGTTGATCTCGTTTTGGAATATTTAGAGGTTACATAATAGTAGTTTAGAAAACTCTATGTACTTGTATTTGCATGCTTTCAAATACAAGGTACCCTATGGTCCTTTGATTAAAACCAATTTTAATCATTAAAATCATTAAACCATTTTAATAACTTTTATTTGCCTTAAGAACCATCAATTTTCAGATTGTTATGTTTATTAATTAGTTTGTTATGCATGTCAAAACATCAACCAAACAATCAAACAATAAACAATCAACCAAGCATAAAACATAAACAACCATATATGCATAACCATAGCTACTATTGTGACCACACTTGTTTGCCATCACCAGTGTGGTCATTAGGTCTTTCCTAAGGGTTGAATGTAACACAAAATTTAAGGTCTTTATAGACCCCACTTGAACTTGCATCCATATGCTCCAAGTCTTTCTCTTTGTGTCTTCCTCTTGTGCTTCCTTCTAGTGCATCTCCAAATACAAAATTTATATCCTAATACAAATTTTCTAATAAAGGAATTGCACTTAATCTATCTATTACATTTCAAATGAATGAATAAATAAATTACATCTCAAAGAAAAACACAAAAGAATAATATTACAACCCAAATGTAAAACAACCAAAATCAACCATCCATTCCAAACCAAAGCAACATAGGGTCATGGCTAGGTTATGCACATAATCAACAACCAACATATCATTAAAATAAAATGATGAATCCCCACAAAACCCATGAATTTTCAGCCAACATAAACTGAAAATTTTGGGTTTAGATGTTGTCCAAACAACACAACAAAACAACATATGTATATATCTTTCAAGATTTAACTATAAGCATGTATAATATGACCTTGAAAGATGGGATTCAACAAAACAGAAAAAAACAGCCCCAAACCGGTTTAAATCCATCCTTTAAAACCAATTTTAAAGAACAAAACTAGCAAGACATCCACATAACCGGCTCATGATGCCATTGATGGGTTTGCAAGAGCATGAAACGTAGTTTAACCATTTAAACTATTCATAAAACGCAGCGGATATATATAACTTTTAAACACCTTTAAAACTGAAAAACATGTTCTTAGATGTCCATATAAGTGTAAGAAGCAAACCCATTAACCAAAGGATCATTTATGTGAATAATCAAGCTAAGAACATGAAGAAACATACATAAAATCACAGCTACATAGAGCTGTGAATACATCTACCTTTCTGCAGAAAAATCGACCAAAGAAAGGGGTAGAGAATGCTTGTGAATCCGGCCAAGAGTCCAAAGAAGGCCTCCTCAAGCTTGTATACCCCAAGCTTGTATTCAAACACCCTTCTTGTTAGGGAGAACACCACAAATCAACTCTCAAAGACCTCCCTTTTCTGCCTAATTTCCGAAAATTTTGAGAGAGAAAGAGAGAGAGAGATGAATGCAATAATAATCTGAAAAATGGTTGTGTATGTGACTAGTTAAGCCTTTGTGTTTTCAAGAACACAATGGTCCAATGGCAAGGCAAGAGGGGGGCGGCCAACATCATTTAAAATGAGAGTTCCCTCTCATTTTATAACACAATCAAATTAACTAGCCACTTAACTAGATATATTATGTATACAACTAACCCATTTAATTGTATAATATATATATACTACCATTATTAATTTGTAATGTTATTCAACTAATTTAAATAGCATTACAAATAATATTATTGAACAAAATATCCAAATAAATTGTCCATCTCATTTGCAACTTGTTTAGAAAACCATTTCTAAATTGGTGTTAATATTCAATTATATCATGTAATTGAATATTAATAGGTGTTTGTTAAGCTTGTTGTTGGGTATAACCCGACTTGGATCATAATGTACTAACCACATCAATATTCTAAGTGTCTTGGGCACACACAGAATCTTACAAATGGTACACCTGAATTTACCCTTAGGTACGGTGGCCAGACTGTTGTGCGCTATGACGGGGGGTCTATGATAGGCCCCGGCCTAGTATCCGCTTTACGCATGACGATGGGGTAATGTTCATGGTTTTTGATGGAATGAAAACAGACAATGAGAACATATGAACGAAAGTAACGAAAGTGAATGATAATGACGTAAGATGAATGAACGAAAGTTAACGAACGAATGATGAAGATAATAATGATATTATCTATGTGTACGTATGATGTGTGTTCACATGCAAAAGTAAAGAACGGTTTTAACGAAAGTAAAGTGTCTTTTATCATAAAACTAGAACTCACTTAGCAATGCTGGCTTTTTTATGGATTTTCCAGTTGGTAGGTGAGCATTGGTGAGGATGGCGCGGGGCAGCTACTTGGCATTTTGGATGGAATTCTTTTGTTAATGTTTTTGCATTGTAATGCGAACAAATGTAAAGGTGTAATGAATGATTGTATTAACTTGCAAAAGCATTTTTAATGAAATGAATAGTTATTTTGATGTTCTGCTGTGATGTTTTATGAAATTTAAATGTAATTATATGTTTTATGTGCAACGATTGACCAGCTGTAAGCGTCCCGGGAACGGGGCCTTACAAGTTGGTATTAGAGCCAAAGTTTAAGTGAAACGGGTAAATTTTAAAAGTAAACCTTAACTTAAACTGAGTATGGGACGGAAAGGGAAGGGATGCCAGTCCGAGTAGTTGCGTGCCATTAGGTATTTTCTTAATGATTAACCGGTATTACGTGCGCATGTTATGTGGTTTATGTGCTGCTTGTAGATTTAGATACTGATGTAGTTAGGATAGGTAATGCTCGAGGTATTAAGAGTAATGTAAGTGGCTAATCAAAACTGGCCACTATAATTAGGGACTTACTATACTTGAAATAAGCTGAGCTATTCCTTTGAATGACCGTGTTGGTGTTTGAATCTTTTAGTGAGTGTGTTAGAGGATGGTCGGTGGTAGATCATCTACAGCTTCGCGTGGTGGTGGTGGACGTGGTGCTGAACCACGGGTCATGAGAGGAAGGCCTAGAGTCGAAAAGGTGGTTCATGAAGAACAAGAGAACCCTCATCCAGAGGGCGGTGATGAGAGTGCTAACTTAAAGGCCTCAGTGAAGGAGGCTGTTGTCGAAGAGGTGCACTAGGTCATGCTGACAATCTTACCGTCTGTGGTGACCGAAGTTATCAAGGCTGTGAGGGAAGGAGAAAGGAAGGAGAAAAGCATACCTACGGGTGAAAGAAGACAACCGAGACAGAGATGGTTTTGTCTGATGACGAAGAAGAAGAGGAAGAAGAAGAGCCTGTGTCGGAGGTGACACGAGGCTGTAACTACGAGGCGTTTCAACGATGCAAGCCCCTTACTTTTGATGGTTAGGAATTGCCGCTGCTGCTCACTGATGGGTGAGAGAAATGGAAGTTGTTCTGAATATCAGCGAGTGTCGGGAAGATCAGAAAGTGAAGTTTGCTGCCCATTCTTTCATGGACTCAGCTTTATGCTAGTAGGACAATATTGTCCAAGCTGAGGGTAGTCAGGCTATTGATGGAACAAGATGGTTTAAGCTGAAAAACTTGGTGATTAAGGAGTTTTGTCCTCATCGGGAAATGGACAAGGTTGAGAGAGAGTTCCTCTAGTTGGAGGTAGGAACGATGACACATCACCAGTACACCACTAAATTCAATGAGATGGCACGTCTGGTGCCAGACCAAGTGACGCCTTTGTCATGAAAGATCAAGATGTACATCCAGGGCTTGCCAGCAGATATCCGTAGGCACATGATCACCTCCCGGCCGAGCACGTTTAGTCGGCGGTTGATTTGGTAGGGAGGTTGTATGATGAGAGAACCGTGGTGGTGGCCAAAGGTAGCAAGAAAGGTGGTAGTGATTGGAATTGGAATGGAAAAAGGTTTGGTCGGGGTGGTGCCCCGACGAGTAACAAGAAGGCACGTGTGGATGACCGCTGTGTGGTAACATCTGGTGCGGGGTCGAAGAAGTGTGGTAGATGTGGGAAGGAGCATATTGGAGGATGTAGGCTGGGATCGAACTTATGCTTCAAATGTGGGAAGACAGGCCATATAGCAAAGGACTGTCGTACGATCCAATGTTTTAATTGTGGCACGGAGGGCCACATGAGTAGAGACTTTAAGAAGTCGAGGGCTGAGGGTTCTGGGGTGAAGAAGACTAGAGGTGAAGGACCGAGGGCGAGTGCCAGAGCGTTTATGATGATGCAGGAGGAGGCTAGGACGGACCCTCATATTGTGTCAGGTACGTTTCTAGTAAACCAAACTTTAGCCACTGTGTTATTCGATTCTGGTGCTAGTAAAAGTTTCATTTCTGATGCTTTCTGTGCTAAATTTCATGTTAGGTTGTTGCGCCTTTGGTTCGTGTTATTCTTTCCTTGACCATTTCAAGTTGCTTGAGTTAGTCATGATGGTGCTATTCAGTTCAGCAACCATGGTCGGTATGACTGCAAAAATTTGACGAGCAATCATAGAGGCTAACTTGTGGTCGGAACTTCCACACTATCCATGGTGACGAGACATGCTGGATATTAAATAAGTTAGTCATAGGAATTTGGAGGTAAAGAATAATAAATCAAATAAGGGTTATTCAAGACTTGTAAAACACACACGAAATGATTCCATTGGGTAACACATTACCCTTTGGAAACGTTGACAAGTCAAGGTAAGTTGTCCCATTTGCCTTAGAAACTTGTGTATGTTGACCATAGTTTATCACTTATCCCATAAATCCCCAAGTAAGCATAACTAGTCCCGTAGGATTTATGCGAAATGCTTACCTTAGCCCAAAGTCTTTTTACAGGAAAATCCAGAACACAGGTGTCTAGTCTCACACAATATTTCTTAGGTTCATGGAATAAAAACCTTGATAAGATTCTCATAGATTAGACATAAAGTCTAAAGATTTAAACCTTCGAGTGTATGATCCCACGTGACGTCGAGAATAAGTTTAAGAAATTTCATTTGTCAGGGAGAACGCTTAGAAAATTGAGGTCGACGGTTACCGAGTTTAGTCGAAACCCATTGTCAACTTTAAACTCAAATTAAAGTGCACTTAAGGTTCGAAACGTAATCACAAATTCAATTGGAACAATTTGGGGATCAAAATCACGTGTTTTTGTGGGTTTTTGGGCACGCTGGAGCTCGCCGAAGGGTGGCCGGGGTTGTAGCCGGAAAAACAGGGTGTTTGGTGTTTATTATTTACACAAATGGTCCTTTGGTTTATAATTAATTATTTTATGTTTAAAACATTCTTTAAAATTTCAAAATTTACATAAATACCCCTATACTTAATTAACCTTTAAGTTTTAAGTATTTTATAACTTATTAATTACTTAAATTTTATAAGTTACTATTTCTATTATTATTTTTAACTTATTTTGTTATTAATACTATTTTTATTATTATTATTATTATTATTAACATTATTATTATTATATTATTTTTAAACTGTAACACTCGGTTATTTTTTATTGTCAAGAAGAAAGAATAAAGTGAAGAAAAAGAAAGAGGAGTTATAAAACCCAAATAGGGGGATTAAAAGTATCAAAAAGGACAAAACCATCAAAACGTTGGTGAATAAAGGTGATGGCCACCCATCACCCTCTCTTCACACTTAACATTCGGATTTTCTTTAGAGAGAGAAAGCAAGAGCTGAAAAACTTTTAGGTGTGAAGAAGAACATGAGCAGAAGGTCGAATTCAAGGTAAGAATTCGTAGTTTTATGGTGTTCTTGACCAGGCTTTGCCTCGGTTATATGCTTATGTGAGTTTATGTGTGTTTGGGTGTGTTTTTGGTGGGTTTCTAGGCAATTGAACTCAATTGCAAATGGGTTTTTGAAGAAGTCATAACCAAGAGGCTGTTAAGGTGAGTTCTAGGACCCTTTTTACGTGTTTTAAACTGCTTTGGGGCTGGAAATGCGTGTATAAAACTTTTTATAAAAATGGGTTTTTACTTGTATGCTTTATGTGTGTGTGTTGCGGGTGGGATTTGAATTTGGCAATGTGTATGTTTAATGATGTTATGATTATGTTTCTAAGGCTTAGGATGTATGGTTTAAGCTCAGAATAGGTTGTATGATGATTAGGAACTGAATTATGATATTTAAGTGTGATATAGACTTCCCATGAGCCTAAATAGTGGCACATGCGCCCAACTGAAAATAACTGCCTAAGTGTTTCCATGCGCCCAAACATCATGCGCCCAAACAGTACCCATGCGCCTAGATATAGGCTGAAATCTACTAAGTGTCATACGCCCAAGATTCCATGCGCCTAAGATTCCCATGCGCCCAGGCACTCATGCGCCTGCATAGTGCCCATGCTCCTAAAGTATTGCCCAGAAAGACTTGTTGCCCATGCGCCTCAATAGTGACCAAGCGCCTAGAAGTTCCTCATGCACCTAAGTGTTCCCTATGCGCCTGAAAGGCTATGCGCCTGTGTTGGACCAAAAGAACCAATGAGCCTGATCAGAGAAACCTCTAAGTCCCACAAGACATCACAACAGCTGAAGAAGACCTAATCAGCTGTTCTACAAAGTCTGAAGAATACAACTGCTGAAGTACTTCTGAAGTACTGAAGACAAAGACTGAGACAACAGCTGAAGATCTAAAGTCTGAAGACTTCAACAAGTACTGAAGACAAAGACTGAAGATCAACAGCTGAAAGACAAAGTCTGATGTTCAAGTACTAAAGACATCAGCTGATGCTAATAGCTGATGACAACAGCTGAAGAGGGCTTCTTCAGTTGTTGTGATGGTTTTTCTTCATCAGTAGTTTTCTTTTCCTTTCAGTAGTTGTTTCCTTTTCAGTACTTGTAAACAACTGAAGAGGTTGTTCTTTAGTTGTTGTAGTATCAGTAGTTTTATGTTTTTCAGTAGTTGTAAATAAGATGTTTAACACTTAGAAACATTTGTAAGAAGATGTCAGTTGTTGACATCTTCAGTAGTTGTTAAACATCAGTAGTTATCAAACGGTTACATGTCACTTTCAAGTGACATCAGCCTACGTCACTCTTTCCTTTATAAGGAAGGATGACTCACCTGTAATCGTGCCTTTGAGGCCGACAATCTTAATGCAATATTCCTTTTGTCGGATATTTCTCTCTCTATAACAAAATTCTTTTATCGTTTTATATCGAATGTTCTTGCTTGAATTTGTCTTATTCTGAGCTATTCCGCTGCTATATCTGTTCAATCGATTAAACCAAGAGGCTGAGATCCTAACAATAACAAATGGTATCAGAGCAGGTTAATCATTGATCGATCTAACAATTGATCATTGAAACTGTTCAATCGCTCTAAGTTAATCGAATTAGCAAATTCGCAAGGAAATGTTATAGAGATTGAGAGTATATCGCTTCTGGCCGTTTTATTTGAGGTTCTGTGGGTTTTGAGCTAAATTTATTGAGATTTTACTTGAATCTGTCTGATTTTCCACAATGACTACTTCTTCGAATGATCCTTTCAATACTGGATCCTCTACCAAGCCTCCGATCTTGGTGAGGAATGAGTATAACATTTGCAAAGAAGATTGCTCCATCACCTGTCTGTCAATAGCTCAGGTTGTTGGACATCTGTGGTACATGGACCACATAAGCCAATGGTGAATGATCCGGAAACAAACCAGTTGGTTCCAAAGAAGAAGGAGCAATACTCCGATGAGGACAAGAAGTTGTTTGAAATCGATGCAAAAGCCCATGGAATTTTGGCTATGGCTATTCCTAATGAGATTTACTCTGGGCTTCTACATTGTGAGTCAGCTCATGACCTCTGGAAAGCCATCAAATAACAATTTGGTGGTACTGATGAGGTTTTAGCAAACAACAGGGAAATCCTCGCCCAACAATATGAGACTTTCTCTCATAGAAAGGGTGAGACTCTGACTCAACAATTTGAGCGGTTTTCATGTTTAAACTCTGAATTGAAAATGGTTAAACATGAATATACCAGGAGTCAGATGAACCATAGATTCCTAAGATCATTGCCTGAGAGATGGAACACATATACCATTGTTCTACGCTCAAATGCTGATGTTGATCGCCTATCTCTCACCCAACTTCATGGGGAAACTGCTTACATTCGAGAGAGAGAGAGATAGCAGAAAAGGAAATTGGTTTCATCTGGCAAGCTTACTGAGGATTTTGTCCAAGGGAACACTGCCCTGATTGGACATCAAGAGTCAGAATATGCGTCATCTGAAAGCCAGTATGATGAGCATATTGATTTCTCTACAAACACTTCTGAGCCTGCCTTTGTGAGTGTTGATAGTTATTCTGCTAGTAGTAATAGTGAAAATCTATGTTTCATCATGGATGATCTCAAGGGGATTGCTGATGATGACTTAGAAGAGATGGATATTTTGAGCCAAATGGCCTTGATAAATATCAGATCTCAGAAGTTCTACAAAAGAACTGGAAGGAAATTCCCAGGACTCTCTGGCAAAACCAAAGTTGGTTTTGACAAGAGTAAGTTGAAGTGCCATAAATGCCACAGGCTTGGGCACTTTGCAAGAGAATGTAGATCATCTGGATCTAACTCTCCTGCACCTTTTGTGACTTTCCCTGGCAATAGTCAACAAAACAGAGGGCAACAACCTGTCAATTCTGGTTATCATCATCAACCACAATCTCCTGCATATTTTGTTCCACAGGGGCCAATGCCATATCCATACCCCTGCTATTACATGCCACAACCAGGCCAGGTTCAAGCACCCACTGCTCAGCAACCACATGCACTCCCTGAGCCTCAACCATCCCAATCTCATCAACCTAATCAACTTCCACAACACAGCTTCTTCACACCAGGAGTTGTTGACTGAAGCAGCTTACCAGATGATGTGTCTGGTAATGAACAACTGTTCTCAGGTGCTGGTCAACATGGTGGTGAGCATCCTTTTGGAAATCTAGCTCTCATGACTTTGGAATCCTCTGATGGATCATCTTCAAGTACCTCTTCAACAAAGGTATCACAGGTATCCTCTGAGGCTAAGGCCAAATTATGTTCTGAACTTGCATAGCAGCATTTGCCTCTATTAGAGAAGCAAATGTGGCTTTAATCAATAAAAATGTAGAGCTAGAACAAATAATTTCCAAAAATAAAGCTGAGTTTGAGTCTGTGCTGAAAGAGAAAACTGATGAGATTTATAAATTAAAATGCCAAATCTCTGATGATAAGGCTAGGGAGGATGTACTTTTAGAGAAGTACAAAGACCTCAAAGATACTCTTGCTGTCACCCAGGTAGAGTGTGATCGATGGGTACAATCTTGCAAGGGCTTTGAAATGCTTCTTAGTAAGCAAACATCTCCAATGTGAAGTTTGGAATTGGTTATAATCACACTGCTCCTCCTACAAATTTTGCTTCAAGAGCAGGAGTAGAATCTGATGGAGAAAGTAATGACCAATCCACCTCATCATGTGATTCACTACTTGATAAAGCACCATCAGTAGTTGAAGTCAATAGTAATCCCTCTATGAACCTATCAGCTGATATTGATGGTCAACTGCTGACACTCACATGATCATGAGTTGATCAACCCAAGTGTTATCCCTAGAAGTACTGAAGGTACTGGAGAGCAGGGGATAACATCTGGAGTTCAAATCCCAATGACTGACAGCACTGAGAGAAGAAAACTGTCAGTAGGAAGGATTTGAAGCCTACTAAGGAAGTTGACAAGAAGGCAAAAAGTGCTTCTAAACTGCTGAAGAGCAAGTCTTCAGTAGTTTCATATCTTCAGTTGATATCAACAGAAGATGAAGAAGAAACCATGTGAAATATGTGGTCTATTCAATCATCTTACATGATTGTTGGTACAAAAGGGATCCAAACTCAAACAAAAGGAGAAATTAAAGAAATCTTGGCTAAAATGAAAACTGAGTTTGAGTCCAAGTTTGTACCAGCAGCATCAAATCCTGTTACTCCTATGTCCAAAAAGAAATCTAAAAGGGAAGGAGTGCAACAGGCAATAGCTGAGGTTGCTCAAAAGAAGATGGTGCAACACAAGAACTCATCATCAAACACCAATACCAATGTGTCTGAAGAGCTGAAAGCTCTTTCCTAGAATCAGACACAGCTGGTAATGATGGTTCAACATCTGTTGGGAAGAGTTAACCAACTTGATGGCCCTGTGTTGAAACCCCAGAAAAGGAGATCCAAGCCAAGGATTCCTCTTCTACACCATCTCCTTCACCTCAAGCTATTGTGCCCAATAAACCTGTTAGTTTACCATCTATTGATGAGACCAGGCCCAAAACCAAAAAGGTTTGGGTCTCCAAAACTAACTGATTGTTTATTTAATGCAGGTTCTTCAACATGCCAAAGTAGCATCTGGTATGTAGACAGTGGGGATCTATGCATATGACTGGGAACAACTCACTTCTTAATGACTACTCTCCAGGAAGGAAGGGTTTTGTTTCCTTTGGCAATGATGCAAGAGGTTACATCATCGGGAAGGGCTTTGTTTCCAATGGGGAAATAAGGTTGATGATGTCAACCATGTGGAAAATCTCAAGTATAACCTCTTGAGTGTCAGTCATTGTGTGACAAAGGCCATGTTGCCCTTTTCACAAGCCAGAACTGCAGGATTCTGTCATCCAAAGTTCTGAGTTTGATTGACAAGGTATTGGATGCTCACACTCTCCTGAAGGCCAAGGACAGGAAGAGTGTATGCCTTAGATCTTTCCAAGAAATAGATCTCAAAGGCCATCCTTGCCTATTTTCCAAGGCCTCTCCTCAAGAATCTAATCTATGGCATAGAAGGCTGGGACATGTTAACTTCAAGAACATGAATCAGCTGATACACCATAGTTTAGTAAGGGAATGCCTATGAAGGAGTTCAAGTGTGAAAACAACTGCACTGCTTGTTTGAAAGGAAAACAACACAAGGTTTCATTTCCACCTATTGAAGAACCAAAGTCCACTGCCTGCTTACAACTTCTTCACATGGATCTCTTTGGTCCTGTGAGAGTGATGAGCATGGCACAGAAGAATACTGTCTGGTAATTGTGGATGATTACTCCAGATTTGTATGGACTTTCTTTCTACATTCAAGGATGAAGCTGCACAGAAGATCATAAACTTTGTGTTGTATGCTGAGAAGCAGTATTCCCTCTCAGTCAAGTGTATTAGAAGTGACAATGGAACAGATTCAGGAACAATACACTTGATGAGTTCTACCTTTCCAAGGGAATAAGAGGCAGTTTAGTATTCCAAGAACTCCTGAACAGAATGGAGTTGTGGAGAGAAAGAACAGGACCCTCATTGAAGCTGCAAGGTATGTTGGCTGATTCTGGACTGCCATTGACCTTTTGGGCTGAAGCTGTCAACACAGCATGCTATGTGCAGAATAGAGTGCTAATAAATCGAGGTTGATGAAGACTCCATATGAAGTTCTACATCATTTGGCCCCTCTCATTTCATTCTTTAGAGCATTTGGGTGTCCCTGTTTCATTCTCAACACAAAGGATCAGCTCCAGAAATTTGATCCTAAGGTGGATGCAGGGTACTTTGTTGGTTATTCATCAACTTGCAAGGCATACAGAGTCTTCAACTGCAGAACAAAGATGGTTGAAGAGACTCTACATGTCAAGTTCAATGAATCTCCAAGGACAAGATTCCACAAAGCCCTGTGGAGCTCTTTGATTTGGACATACTGCAATATGTTCCTTATCAATCTCCTGCTGTTGCTCCTGTCAACAGTTCACCACCTGGTGTTACTGCTGAAGATGATGATGATAGTAGTAATCACCTCTTCAGGTTTAGTGACCAACTGCCTGAGTCCTCTAAACCTGATGCTCCTGTAGCTCCAGCAGCACCATCCACAACAAATGCTGATGAGATTTCTGCATCCTCAACTTCATTTGAGTTGCCACCATCTTCATGGTTTCAAGAATCTGCATCAACATCTGCTGCTGCTGAAGGTCCTACAAACACTTGCACAGATTTGATTGTTTACCAAGAGCTGAAAAATCACCCAAACTCAAATCCTTGGTGATATCATGCTGGTGTTTCAACCAGAAGCCAGTTGTCCAATTTCTGCTTCTATGCTCTCTTCATCAGTCAGCTAGAGCCAAAGAACTATCATGTAGCTTTGAGAGACAATGGATGGGTTGAAGCCATGCAGCTTGAGCTTCTTCAGTTCAAGAAACAGCAAGTGTGGGAGCTTGTTCCTCTACCCCCAGGTAAGTGTGCAATAGGCACTAAATGGGTGTTTAGGAATAAAACTGATGAAAATGGGCTAATTGTTAAGAACAAGGCCAGACTGGTTGTGCAGGGGTTTGCACAAGAAGAAGGTATTGATTAGATGAAACCTTTGCCCCTGTAGCCAGACTGGAGGCAATTAGATTGTTTTTAGCCTATGCTGCACTCCACAATCTTAAAGTTTTTCAAATGGATGTCAAAAGTGCTTTTCTATATGGTAAATAAAAGAAGAAGTTTATGTGTGTCAACCACCAGGCTTTGAGGATAATAAGCACCCAGAATGGGTATATAGCTTGATAAAGCTCTTTATGGTTTGAAACAAGCACCTAGAGCCTGGTATGAGACCTTATCAAACTTTCTTCTACAGAATAATTTCACTAGAGGCTCCATAGATAAAACTTTATTTATTAAGAAGGTGGATCAGCATAAGCTACTTGTTCAAATTTATGTTGATGATTATATTTGCATCCTCTGTATCCCAATTGTGTGAGGTTTCCAAAACTTAATGCAACAGAAGTTTGAAATGAGTGCAATGGAGAATTACAGTTCTTTCTAGGTTTGCAAATCAAACAAAAAGCTGATGGAATTTTATTCATCAGTCTAAATACACAAAAGATCTTTTGAATAAGTTTGATTTACAAAACTGTAAACCCTGTTCTACTCCCATGTGCAACACCACACAATTGGATGTTGATCAGAAAGGTAAAGGTGTTGATGAAACCTTTACAGATGTATGATTGGTTCCTTGATGTATTTAACAGCTTCTAGACCAGATATTATGTTTGCTACATGTGTTTGTGCTAGATTTCAGGCTGCACCTAAGGAGTCTCATCTGATTGCAGTCAAGAGGATCTTTAGATATCTGCAAGGTACACAATCTCTAGGCTTATGGTATCCACTGGACATTCTTGCAATTAGTTGCTTTCTCTGATAGTGACTATGCAGGGTGTAAGTTGACCAGGAAATCAACTTCTGGTGGATGTCAATTCCTAGGCAACTGTTTGATTTCTTGGCAGAGTAAGAAACAAACATCTGTTGCTACATCCACTGCTGAAGCCGAGTACATTGCTGCTGCAAGTTGTACATCCCAAATACTCTGGCTTCAGAATCAACTTTGGATTATGGCATTACAGAGACTAAGACTCCATTATAATGGATATGTTCAGCTCTTTGCATTGTCAAAATCCAGTCCAGCACTCTAGGACCAACATATAGAAATTAGACATCATTTTATAAGAGATTGTTTTGAAAAGGGTCTAATTAATCCTATGTTTGTGCCTAGTGCTGATGAGCTTGCAGACATTTTTACTAAGCCTTTGGATAGTTCAACTTTCCACAACCTGGTGTTAAGGCTTGGTATGCTGCAGCTAGAATAAGTGACAACTACTGATGATCTCAGTAATTACTGATGATCATTGGTAACCATGTCACATATAGTACTGATGAGTTATTTTACCCTCAGTAGTTTTTATAACTACTGAAGGCTAAATGCTTTAAGTACTGTACTTTATCTGTTCTAACTACTGATGTAGTTACAACTACTGAAATCAGTAGAAACAATAAGTACTGATGTCCTATGAAACAACTGAAAACAGCAAAAAGGCTGATGAGTAAGTGTTGAGGACAGTATGAAACAGCTGAAAGGCTATGAATTGACGACAACTACTGATGAGTACTCTCTCTTCAGTAGTTCACAAACTGCTGTTTCTTCATAAACAACTGAAGCAATACCATGTCTTCAGTAGTTTCACAACTACTGATGACTAACACCAAGTCTTCAGTTGTTTACAACAACTGATGGCACAACCAGGGTCTTCAGTAGTTTCACAACTACTGATGACTAATACCAAGTCCTCAGTTGTTTCAACATCTGAAGTCCAACTTGTCTTCAGTAGTTTTTAAAACTACTGATGCCTAAATCAGAGACTTCAGTTGTTTCAACGTCTGATTGTAAACACCATGTCTTCAGGTTTTATAACTGCTGACCACACCAATACCATCAGTCGTTTCAAACCTCTGAAAGTTAATACCACGTCATCAGTTGTTTCAAATACTGATGACTAACACCAAAACCTTCAGTCGTTTCATAACCCGTACCCTATATATACCTGATCCCTCTTTCAGATTTTTCATTCTTTCACGACCTAAAATTTCAAAAGCTCTGAAAACCTTTCACCTTCATTAATGACCATGCAACTCAAGCCTCGACACAACTGTGTCGCGTACCTCACTAAATCGCCCTTCTGGACCAAATTCGATAATGCTATAGATCTTATGGTCCAATCACCACTGAAAACGGCTTCCTCCTAAATCCAATCATTTATGCCGATTCGCTACATCAGTTTTGGACGAATGCAACTGTTAATGGAGAATCTATCCATTCGTCCATCAACTCTCATAAGGTGCTCATCTCTACTGCTACCATCCGCCACATATTACTATTAGATGATGCTGCCTACCCTGTTGGATATCCTAAGCGCCAACTTGATCTTTCATTTGGACAACATGGATATCAGGCGATCTTAGTGCTTCGACAATCCTGAAGAAACATTTTCCAGATGCTGAACGCTTGATATTTCATATGGTAAATGTTTGCCTGGCCCGAAGACTTCTTCTTGGGATCAACTGTCTTCCAGATGGCAACAGGTACTGTTCTCTATCCTTGAACAAGAACCACTAAACTTTTCTGAAATAATTTTTCTTGAAATCAAGGATATGGCCACAAAACCACTTTCTAACCGTTGGATACTATATCCTCGGTTTATAATGGCCATAATAGAGAATCAGCTTTCTGCTGAGGGACTAGTTGGTCTGGGAGTCCCTGCTTTGGCTGTATTGCCGGAGGTATACTCCCGACACAACACTGACCAAACTCTTAAACAGGCTGCCAGCTGCGCAAACCCACGCAGCTGGAACCCACAGCCTCCACTTCCACATCCAAAGTCCCCTCCAAACCCACAAAGAAGAAGCCTAAGAAAGCTACTCAGGGAGTTGAGTCCCCTGAGGATGCTCCTGCTGCACAAAGCAGGTTATCTCTACTGGAAATACCCCCCAGTAGAGACTATGACTCCACCAACCGAAGCCGCTCAGGTTTCCTCTCAAAAGGAACCTGATGCAACCACTCAAAGGGAAGCCACACTGCTGGGATCCTCCTCACTTGAGGGGATTACCATTGAAGAGCACCACTCGTCCCGGGTGCACACTGCTTCCACACCCTCTCCTGATGCAACCGCCCCTCAAAGCCCTACAATAATTGTTGCAAAAGTGCTGACGCAGTTGCATTCCTCACCCCCCACCCAGACACCAATCACTACTGGGATAACCTCAACACCTGAGGGGGAGGATCACAATGCTTCTGTCAACCCACAGCATAGGGGTTATCATGTTCCATCTTCTAGTGTAGATAAGGAGGTGCGACCTTCTGGTGAGGCTGTCACTGCTTCTGACTCAGCAAATGATCAGGATGTAGTTGGTAACATCTCTAAGACCTCACCAGCGGCAACAGCTGATGAAGGACATAGTCCTGAGGCTGGAAGTCCCCAGAACCAAGAACAAGGGGCACATGCTATAATTGATCTACACTCAAGGCATGTTAATCCTGACTCTGTCAGGAGGTCAGGTGATTCAGTATCAACTGATGATGACCTGAGCTTCTTCTATGATGTAGTTGCTAAAAACACCATCCTAGAGGATGAGGTTAGCAGACTCAAAGAGCTGCTGGCCAAGATGTCTCAGGATGCAAGTCCATCTGCCACCACAATACACCCACAGATGGCACCTTCTTCTGAAGGTCCCCTACACACTGAGCCAATACATACTTCCAAGCCACCAGCCTCTGCTTTTGGCACTGATTCTCAGGAACAGAACCATCCTGATCAATCAGTTGCTAACCTTCAAAATTCCCTACCTCTCATCACTCCCATGATCACAGATATAGTGATCAAAGCCATTGATGAGAGGCTTCCTACAATAATACAACCCCTGGTGAGGAGTGGTGACTAAATCCCTTTCTACTGCTCAAACCCTTGCACCCAATGCAACCAAAAAGGGGGAGAGTCAGTCAGTTAAAGGAAAAAGGAAGAGGACAGATGGGGAGAAGGAGAAAGAATCAGAGAAGGTAAATGAGAAGGAGAAGGAGAGTGAGAAGAGAGCTGAAGTGAATGAAAGTCAAAAAGACTTTCATGTCACATATCAAAAGAGGAAAGGAGAGTCTGAGAAGGAGAAGGAGCTGAATGATATGGTGAAAGAAGCTGATGCCAACCATAACCGTTCAATGGATAAAATCATTGAACAGTTATATAGGCAGGGTTTTGACATCCAACAACTAGACTCCGAGATCAGAAGGTGGAGACAGAGGAGATCAACTCAAGATGGGCTAGTTATGATGCCTTAGAAAGAGAAAGGCTGGAGATAATGATTAGATTTATAGCCAAATACTTGGGAAGATCTCTGATAGAAATAAGGGCCTGGACCAGGGACAACATCTTGGCAATAACCACCAAGATTTGTTCGTCTGAAGCATACTCCAAAGGTTTAGTGATTGAGGCATTGAATGAAGCTGGGGTTGGAACCGAAAAGAACTGACAAAATTTACTAAAGCCTCCCTTACAGCCAAAATGCTAAAACAGTCTGAAAAGCCTCTATCCTCAAAATCACTACCTCCACAACCCACTAAAACAACCCCTTTACCCCTAAACCAACCATCCAACCACAAAACCAATCCTTTACCCCCAAAACCCACTGCCAGTGATGTACCTAGACAAAAGAAAAGAAAGGTACTGAGGGCTGATGAAGATGAAGAGGAGGATGAAGACAGACTGCCACTCTCTGCAGTTATCACTTTGCCTAAGGCTAATCCAATGTCCATCACTCCTGCTTCTCAAATGCATGATGTGATGATAAAAATTGAAGAGGAACATGCAAAGACATGATGAGGAAATGCTGAAAAGCATTGACAAAGCATATGCCACATCCTCTTCAATGATTAGCATGAAGAAAGAAGTCTTAAGATTGTACACCCTTGCTAATACCTTTCAATACCAAAGGAAAAAAGTAATGATATGGCCTGATCCTAGGGGGCACACCAGATTGTCAAGAAAGAAATTCCTTCAAAATACAAGGGCCAAGTGAAGAGGTTGTCGACGAAGACATCACTGTGGTTCTTGTAGTGTCCCCTTGGAAATTGTAGAAGAGTTCAAGAAAGCCTATGAAGCCAAACAACCACCCCAAAAGATGTTGGAGAAAAAATCATAAAGAAGGGATTGGTTTACAAAAGACTTGAAAACTTCAAACAAGATGAGCTCAACCTGCTCTTAGAAGGGACTCATCCAGATGAGTTTGCTTACAGACAAATAACCACGGTTGAGCTCAAGAATGGAAAACAGGCAAAGTACATCTCTGAAGTGTATGGCCGAGAAGGACTGTTTGATGGTGTGCCCGAGGTGCTGACAATGGATGAGCAGATCATGTTTCTAAGGGCTTACACCAGGGAATCCTATAGGCTGATACACGGGAAGTAGATCTCATGGTTGGGGTAACAGCTCGGTGTCCAAGTCCCCAATACAGAGCTCCCAACATATCATGCAAAAAGATCATTAGAGACTTCTTCCCAGCCGGTGCTGAAAAAGGGTCACTTCTCATCTGATCAAGAGGATAAAAAGACCAATCTATCTGCCAAAATAAGTGGGACTCTTCAATAACTTAGAGGTTTTGGCTGCATTGGTTCAGGGGAGTTGTTGGACCAAAAGAACCAATGAGCCTGATCAGAGAGAAACCTCTAAGTCCCACAGGACATCACAACAGCTGAAGAAGACCTGATCAGCTGTTCTACAAAGTCTGAAGAATACAACTGCTGAAGTACTTCTGAAGTACTGAAGACAAAGACTGAGACAACAGCTGAAGATCTAAAGTCGAAGACTTCAACAAGTACTGAAGACAAAGACTGAAGATCAACAGCTGAAAGACAAAGTCTGATGTTCAAGTACTGAAGACATCAGCTGATGCTAACAGCTGATGACAACAGCTGAAGAGGGCTTCTTCAGTTGTTGTGATGGTTTTTCTTCATCAGTAGTTTTCTTTTCCTTTCAGTAGTTGTTTCCTTTTCAGTACTTGTAAACAACTGAAGAGGTTGTTCTTCAGTTGTTGTAGTATCAGTAGTTTTATGTTTTTCAGTAGTTGTAAATAAGATGTTTAACACTTAGGAACATTTGTAAGAAGATGTCAGTTGTTGACATCTTCAGTAGTTGTTAAACATCAGTAGTTATCAAACGGTTACATGTCACTTTCAAGTGACATCAGCCTACGTCACTCTTTCCTTTATAAGGAAGGATGACTCACCTGTAATCGTGCCTTTGAGGCCGACAATCTTAATGCAATATTCCTTTTGTCGGATATTTCTCTCTCTATAACAAAATTCTTTTATCGTTTTATATCGAATGTTCTTGCTTGAATTTGTCTAATTCTGAGCTATTCCGCTGCTATATCTGTTCAATCGATTAAACCAAGAGGCTGAGATCCTAACAATAACAGCCTGTATAGTGTCCATGCGCCTGTATAGTGTCCATGCGCCAAAAGACTTAGAATATTTTTCTGATTTTTGGGGAAAATATAAAAATAGGCTTTGACTTGGGAGTTTCCGGGGACTGTGTAAGTTGACTTTTGAGGTCATAGATGATGTATGATGTGACTTGAATGATGATGTATGATTGATGCCTATGCATGATGATGATGTGTGATTGATGATGATGTGTGATTCATGATGTATGATGATTATGTATGATTGTATGATATGTTCCTTATTATGTATGATGTCGTGACTTTACGTGGTTTGATTATAATGAACGTAAGGTATTATCTTAACGAAGTGAAAGATTTAACATAATGAAAGTGGAATATAATGAACGAATGAAAAGTCTTGCAAGCAAATGAAAGGAGGTTCATAACTCATTGAGAGTTGTTAGCTCTACTGTGTGTTTACAACGTGCGATCTTGGCTAACCCTTAAGGGTTCACACACAGGGAGAGTTAGTCTATGTGACTACTCCATATTTGTCATACGTGCTATATGGGGTCCTTGTTGCTTAACCCTAGTTGATATAGCTTTGTGCTCAAGAGGGGGGTTAAGTACAGGACCTAGATAGAAATGAAAAGATAATAAATGTACGAAAAGTGTGATAAGTACGAAATGTTCAAAATGTGCGAAATGTGCGAAATGTGATCACGTGCGATAGTAAAGAAAATGTTTTAACGAATGAAAGGTAATATAATGTTTTTATAAAACTAGAACTCACTCAACAACACTGACTTTTATGTGTTTCCAGTTGCAGGTGATGGTTGTTGAAGATGGCACGGGGTGGCTACTTGGCTCATTTTGGATGGCATTCTTTCGTATAATGTTTTTGCATTGTAATACGAACGAATGATATTTTCTAACGAACGATGTATTATTTTGCAAAGGAAATTAAATTTAAGGAAATGAAATGTTTGTTTAAAGTGTTCTGCTGCATGATTTTATTAAAGTTAATGTAATATATGTTTTATGTGCGATGATTGATCAGCTGTGAGCTTCTCGGGAACGGGGCCTTACATAAACTTAATTATTAACCTTTAAATTAATTATTATTATGTTTATTAATGATAACAACGGCCCTTACAAGGATATATCAGGGTTAACTTTTATTTAACGAAAAAACGAGATGTTACAAGAACTATGTGGAACAACCCGCAACTATCCTGGATTGAAAAAAACATTTAAGGAATAAAGTAATTAGCCAGGTCAAGGTGCAATGGACACATCATAAAGGATCAAAAGGAACTTAGGGATCAGAAGAAGAGCTGAGGTGACACTCCCCAAATCTCTTTAACAAGTAACAAGTTTTAGGGACAAAACATGTATAAAGGGGGTAGACTTGTAACACCAAAAATTCTAAAAAGAAGGAAACAATAAAGGAGGTATTTGTTGGAGTTCAACAATGAAATAAGCTGAAGCTTACCAACTCATAATTACAGCCAACTGAAGATCCCATTGTACAAGTTCAGAGACCAAGTTGATTACAACAAAAACAACAATACAACACAATTCAACATGACAAAGTCAAGATCAAGACAATTAGAAAAGTCAAAATTAGGTCATGTTGTAATAATAATATAAATAGACCCACCAATGCATTTTTGCAAGTGTTGCTTTTTGTGTGTGTGTTTCTCATGGTGTAAATCACCACCAAGGAGAAATCCTCTGCTTTGGGTGGGTTTGAATTCGCCAGCCATCTATGATTCTCATTGTAACTTTTTATCAACATCAATAAAATCATAACATTACTATTATCCATCTCTTTGTTCTTTAATTCACACATGTCCACCCATCTTAATTTTGATTTCTAGATTTGAACGAGATGAATCATAAGATCCAAGCTCAATGAATCTAAAATATTGATTCTGCAAAATGGTATCAGAGCTGTTGGTTGCAAGATTTATCTAGTTTTCAGATCTGATTTCATCTTTAATAATGTCAAGAACAATCAAGAAAATAAGAAAAATGAAGAAAAAAGTCCCTATTCATCAAAAACCTATCTGTTCATACCCAAAATCAGAAGAAAAACCAGCAAATTTGTTCTAATATGATACAATATAAAGAAATATAATCATTCACTAGATTATTCCTTCAAAATTCATTGTAATTGAACATGATTATCATTAAAAACAAGGAAAAGATGAAGAAATGGAAGCTACTACTAATTCCTGATCTGCACTGCAGTGTGAAATCATTTTTGTTCAAGTCTGAAAACAAATGCGAATGAATAAAAACAAATACGGATGAAGCTTCATTAAATGTGGATGTGTTATACACAAATGCGGATGTGTTATACAAAAAGGCGGATGTGTTATACACGAATGCGAATGTGTTATACACAAATGCGGATAACTTGTCAACAAATGCGGATGACTTGGGAACAAATGCGGATACCTTGTCACCAAATGCGATTGACTTGTAAACAAATGCGGGTACTTTGAGCACAAATGCAGGTACTTTGAGCACAAATGCGGGTACTTTGAGCACAAATGCGGGTACTTTGAGCACAAATGTGGGTGAATTGAAATCAAATGCGGATGCCTTGTAAACAAATGTGGATGCATTGAAATCAAATACGGATGCTTTGCAAACAAATGTGGATGATTTGCAAACAAATGCAGATGAGTTAGCAAAGAAATACATATATGTTGCAAAAAGTGCTTATGAACGGATGATGAACAGGACTTCAAAAAGAAAAGAAAAACATGAATATGGATGATTGCAACCAACAGGCATGTCCGTTTTGATCATGAAAGCAAAAAAAAGAGTATAGAAATAAACTTTCGTCATTTTTTCACATATTCATCCAGGGGCTTGTACAACTATCAGATTCCCTTTTTGAATTACTTGGGCTCACATGTTTTTTGATGATGTTTTGCACCCGTGTCCGACTACTGAGCGGATGGTTAGCTGGACTTTAATCAAGGGGAGTACTCATTATTTGAAAAATGTCATTTATCAAGTTATTTCAAAAGAGTGGAAGTGTTTTCAACATTGATTCATGTTCCTGATGCCGTTTATTGAAGTTCAAAGCCTCACCATATGCCTAATACATACAAATCCTTGAATTGTGATATGAACTGTAATCCAAGAGTGATACAACCCATATCCAATACCAAGAAGTATTCTCAAGAGATTCTAAACTTTGTCATAAATATATTAGGAGGAGCTTAATCTGAGGGGGAGAACATCAATGAATTGTGCCAGAACATCAATGAATTATGCCAAAACATCAATTGATCAAGAAGACATGTGATAGAGAAGATCTTCAAATTCAAGGTTTGGCAAGCATTAGTTTAGGGGGAGTATTGTTGGGGTTCAACAATGGAATAAGCTGAAGCTTACCCAAATATAATTACAGCCAATATACGATCTCATTGTACAAGTTCAGAGACCAAGTTGATTACAAAAACAACAATACAACACAATTCAACATAACGAAGTCAAGATCAAGACAATTAGAAAAGTCAAAATTAGGTGATGTTGTAATAATAATATAAATAGACCCACTAGTGCATTTTTGCAAGTGTGGCTTTTTGTGTGTGTGTTTCTTATGGTGTAAATCACCACCAAAGGATAAATCCTCTCCTTGGGTTGGTTTGAATTCACCAGCCATCTATGATTCTCATTGTAACTTGTTTATCAACATCAATGAAATCATAACATTATTATTATCCATCTCTTTGTTCTTTGATTCACACACGTCCACCCATCTTAATTTTGATTTCTAGATCTGAACGAGATGAATCCTAAGATCCAAGCTCAATGAATCTGAAATATTGATTCAATAGTATTTTAAATAAAAGAAAGGGTCTAAAGTGGGAAAAAGCAAAATATACCCATGTGTGGGTATAAAACAGAAGGAGCGATCCCTCCCCTCACTCCCATGCACCTATAACAACCCTAATTATACTGAGAGAAAGCTCCCAATAAGTTCTAGAGAGTAAGTAAAAGAATCCATTAAAGATATGATTTCTATGGTGCTTTATCTTAGATCTAAGCTCCTTAGTCTTTTCGTACATGTTTCCATGTGTAAAGTTTGAATCTTTAGATGTGTATTTATGCGGATCTCAAGTTCTACCTTTGGTTCTAGAGTTTTTGCTTAAAGGCTTGATAAGGTGAGTATTTTTCTACCTTTTCTACCTTTTAGTTCACTATTACCCATATTAGTTTACTTGTAATCATTACCCGCATTTGTTCACTATTACCCACATTAGTTCACTGTTACCCACATTAGTTTACTTGTAAGACGCCGATCCCGGGAAACCCCATAGTTAGTCATGCATAACATATTACATGATAAAATATATTAATGTGTGAGAACATTACAGCGTTATATTTTAAGTAATTCATTTCATGCATCAGTAATAAAATTTTTACCAAAAATACACAGTTGACATTAGACTAAAAACATTTTGTCTGTATTACAAGACAAAAATATCATTTATGAAAAAAATATGGATGACAGTCTTTAGATGCCAAGTAGCTCCACTCTCGTGCATCCCCAACAACTTCTTTTCCTACCAACTGATATGCATAAAAAGTCAGCGTTGCTAAGTGAATTCTAATTTTATATTAATATGGAAAGTATACATCTTTAAAACTCCCCTTTAATGATCACACATCCATATAATAGTCAAATTGACTGATAAAATTTCATTATGATAATCATTATCTTTCTTTCGTTCTTTATCTTTCATTAAAATGGACCAATGCTATGTGCTAAACTCCCATCATTTTGCACTAAGCTTTTAGTGCATCGAGGCTTATAAATAAGCCCCCATAGATTGTGCACTAAGCTGGCTACACTACCGGGGTAAAGCAACAAAGATCCCACGACAAAGATCCCTTATCGTTCATGGTCAATCTGAAGGATAAAACTCCTGACGTGCATCCTTTAGATTGAAATTAGCCACACATCAGTTTAGGAAACAACATAATCATGTTACTCTCCTCATTTTTCTTGCAAGGCTTTTCATCGATAGAGGGAAGAGGGAAGCAGGGCGACGGCTAATTGCTTTCTGGTGAGTTGCTATCTCAAGGGTAACATTTATTAGGTTTGATTGTCATTCTTGCTTTCTGGTGAGTTGCTATCTCAAGGGTAACATTTATTAGGTTTGATAATAGGTAATACTTATAGGATATCTTTCATCATTAACATCACATATCATGGAACATATACATTACTCATAGCAATATACTCATATAAGGATTAGAACATCAAAACCTTTAATCAACCGCATATTATCATCTATAACTATATACTATTCAAGCACAACACTATTTACCATGTAATCATCCTTTACAAAAATTGAAAATAGAAATAGGTAGCTCAAGTGTTAATAGCGAACTACTAAAGTCTACAATGGATGACCAATGTCCACAGCAGACGACTAATGTCAACAGCAAATGACTAAAGTCCACAGCGGACATCTCAAGTCCATAACAAACAACTAGCTGAAGCCTAAGTGTCCACAGCGGACATCCAAGATCCACAACAGACAGGGTGAACACTTTTTTAGTGTTCGTAGCGAACAACCAATATCCACAACGGATAACCTTTTAAGACCCAAGTGTCTATAGCAGATAGTCAATGTCCATAGCAGACGACCACCATAGGGATATGCTCATATGACTTATGTGTGATAGTCGTCACTATCAGGTCCGTCAATTGACTCGTAGCTCATTAACTCACTTTCCGTGCATTTATATTTTGTGAAATTAATTTGTTTGCAAACCGAATCTCTTCGTATATTCTTTACGTGTCAACCCTAATATTATATAATACTAATAATAACATTTATTTATTATTTTTATTACCATTATTATTAATATTACTATTAATATTATTATAATTATTAGTATTATTATTATTAAGTTCAGGGTTTAAATTGTAATTTAATTAACTTAAGGGAATAATTAATCTAAAGTAAAGGGTCCTAATTGTAAATATGATTATAATATGCATATATATATATATATATATATATATATATATATATATATATATATATATATAATTATAACCTCTGTAACTATATTTTGCCACCCATTAAACCGTCGAGACCCGCCGTGCACACCATTCTCGTCATCGACGATCCGAAGGTAAAAGATTGTTGTGAACTTCGTTTTGTTTCATTTCATTTCGTTTCATTGTCGAGATTGGTTTGGTTTCGTTTACGGGTAGTTTGATCGTATTGCTTCTGGGATAGTGTTATGGCAACGTGTATATATATTGTATGTGTGTATATTTATGTGATTGTGTGTGTGTTTGAATGAATCGTTGTGCCTATATACATATTGATTGTGTGTGTATGCGGGTATGCGATTGTGTGTGTTTGGGTATGCGATCGTGTGCGTGTGTTCGATTGACTCGATGGTGGTTCTCGGCACCACGTAGCATCCCATGGCTGCTGCTGTGTGTGCGTAAGTATTAATGCATGTGATTGTATGCGACTACGTGTGTGTGTTCATTTGTATATATGTATGTGGCATTCATTTATATGCATACATATGTTGCGTGTGTGTCGCATGAATCCAGTGTGTATACGTCTATGAGGTGTATATATAATGTTTCTGCAGCTTATGTATATATAAGTCTGGTGTGTGTGCTTGAGTACATGCATATATATATATATATATACATACATACATATGTATGTAAGTATGTATGTATGTATGTATGTAGGTATGTACGTACGTACATACGTACGTATGTATGTATGTACGTATGTATGTATGTATGTATGTATGTATGTAAGTATGTATGTATGTATGTATGTACGTATGTATGTATGTACATACGTACGTATGTATGTATGTACGTATGTATGTATTATGTATGTATGTATGTATGTAGGTATGTACGTACGTACATACGTACGTATGTATGTATGTACGTATGTATGCATGTTGGGCCAAAAGAACCAATGAGCCAGATCAGAAAAATCTTTAAGTCCCACAAGACATCGCAACAATTGCTGAAGACTTGATCAGCTGTTTGACAAAGCCTGAAGATCAACAACTGAAGACTAAAGTACTGAAGACTTCAACAGCTGAAGACTAAAGTATTGAAGACTTCAACAGCTGAAGACTAAAGTACTGAAGACTTCAACAGCTGATGACCAAGACTGAAGATCAATAGCTGAAGTACAAAGACTGAAGACATCAGCTGAAGACATCAGCTAATGTTCAAGAAGTCCAAGTACTGAAGCCTTCAGAGTTTGTCACAACAGCTGAAGAAGCATTCTTCAGTTGTTGTGATGGTTTCCATTCAGTAGTTTTATTATTTATTTCAGTACTTTTAAAACGACTGAAGAGCATGTTCTTCAGTCATTGTTGTTTCAGTAGTTTCTTTTCAGTAGTTGTAGTGATAGTTAACACTTGGTATTTTTGTTAGAAGTTGTCAGCTGTTTGACATCTTGAGTAGTTGTGTTAACTTTCAGTAGTTAAATACTAGTTAGATGTCACTATCAAGTGACATCAGCTGACATTAGTTTTCCTTATAAAAGGAAAGATGACCTAATTGTAACTGTGCGATAAGCCGAGCCAAAGCGTGGATTGAATGAATATATTCCTTTTGGCAGATTTTCTCTCTCTGTAACAAACACTGTTTCATTGCTAAATTTAATGTGTTCTTGTTTAAATTTGTTAATTTGTGTGCTCATTTCACTGCAAATCCAATCTAATTGATCAAACTAGATACCGTGATCCTAACAAATGGTATCAGAGCAGGTTAATCATTGATCAATTTAACAATTGATCATTGAAACTATTCTTTTGCTATCTACGTTTGATCGAATTAGTAAATTTGCAAGAATCGGTTATAAAGATTGAGTCTCTGCTGCTTCTGGCTATTTTGTTTGAGGTTCGAAGTGGTTTTGAGCTAGATTTACTTTGTTTACCTTGAATTTGTCTGAATTCTGATTATGACTACTCCTTCTAATGACCCTCACAATACCGGTTCCTCAACCAAGCCTCCGATGCTGGTTAGGACTGAGTATAACATATGGCAAGGAAGAATGCTCCATCACCTGTATGTTAATAGTTCAGGTTGCTGGACATCTGTGGTTCATGGTCCATATAAGCCTATGGTCAACAATTCGGAAACCAACCAAATGGTTCCGAAGAAGAAGGAACAATACTCTGATGAGGATCGTAAACTGTTTGAGATAGATGCTAAAGCTCATGGACTTATGGCCATGGCACTGCCTAATGAAATCTATTCTGGGTTTATGCATCATGAAACTGCTCATGACCTCTGGAAGGCACTGAAAGAACAATTCGGTGGTACTGATGAGGTCTTAGCAAACAATAGGGAAATACTTGCCCAACAATATGAGACATTTGCTCATAGGAAGGGTGAGACTCTGACTCAACAGTTTGAGCGTTTTTCATGTTTGATCTCTGAGCTAAAAATGGTCAAACATGAATACACTAATAGCCAGATAAACCACAGATTCTTCAGATCACTGCCTGAGAGATGGGACACATATACAATTGTCCTACGCTCCAATGCAAATCTGGATAACCTATCTCTCACCCAACTTCATGGGAATCTGCTTACATTTGAAAGAGAGATAGAGCAGAAAAGGAAACTGGCATCCTCAGGCAAGCTCACTAAAGACTTTGTACCAGGGAACACTGCCTTGGTCGGTCATGAGTCAGAATATGCTGCATGAGAAAGTAATTATGATGTGCATATAGATTTCTCTTCAAATAGTTCTGATCATGCATTTGTGACTGTTGATAGTCAGTCAGGATGTAATAGTGACAATTTGTGCTTCATTATGGATGATTTGAAAGGTATAGCTGATGATGACTTAGAAGAGATGGATATTCTGAGCCAAATGGCCTTGATTAATATCAGATCTCAGAAGTTCTAGAAGAGAACTGGTAGGAAATTCCCTGGACTCTCTGGCAAAACCAAAGTTGGTTTTGACAAGAGTAATTGAGGTGTCACAAATGCCACAGGCTTGGGCAATTTGCAAGAGAGTGTAGATCATCTGGATCTAACTCCTCTGCACCCTTTGTTACTTTTCCAAGTAATATTCAACAAAACAGAGGGCAACATCCTGCTAGTTCGGGTCATCAATCACAACCTCTATCTCCTGCATATTTTGTCCCTCAAGGTCCAATGCCATATTCATATCCCTGCTATTACATGCCACAAACCAGTCAAGTTCAAGTACCCATTGCTCAACAACCACCTGCTCTTCCTGAGTCTCAACCTTCCCAATCTCATCAACAATCTCAACCTCCTCAACACAGCTTTTTCACCCAAGGAGTTGTTGACTGAAGCAGTTTGCCAGATGATATGTCAGGTCATGAACAACTGTTTTCTGGTGCTAGTCAACATGGCGGTGACAATCCGTTTGGAAATCTTGCTCTTATGGCTCTGGAGTCTGCTGATACTTCATCCTCTAATGCTTCCACACCACAGGTATCACGGGTATCCTCTGAGGCCAAAGCCAACTTATGTTCTAAAACATGCATAGCCGTATTTGCATCTATTAGAGAAGCTAATGTAGCTTTAATTAACAAGAACATTGAGCTAGAACAAATAATATCCAAAAGAAAAGCTGAATTTGAGTGTGTGCTTAATGATAAGAATGATGAGATTTACAAACATAAATGCCAAATCACTGATAATAAGGCTAGGGAAGAGGTACTTCTAGAGAAGTACAGAGACCTCAAAGAAACACTTGCAGCTACCCAGGTAGAGTGTGATCGATGGGTACATTCCTGCAAGGGTTTTGAAATGCTTCTCAGTAAGCAGTCTGCTTCCAATGTGAAGTTTGGCATTGGTTATAATCACACTGCTCCTCCTACAGATTTTTCTCCCAGAGCAGAGGTAGAATCTGATGGAGAAAGCAATAACCAATCCTTTTCATCATGTGATCTACTATCTGATATAGCACCATCAGAGGTTGATGCCAGCATTAATTCCTCCCAAAACCTATCAACTGATGTTGATGGTTCAAATGCTGACACTCACATGATCAAAAAGTTGATCGCTCTAGGTGGTATTTCACAAAGTACTGAAAGTACTAAAGAGCAAGTAATAACACCTGGAGAACAAACCCAAACTACTGCATGTACTAAAGGGAAGAAAACTGTCAGTAGAAAGGGTGGAAAACTACTGAAGAATATATCAAGAAAGCATGTACTGCAAGGAAGAAAAATGTTAGTACTGATCACAAACTGCTGAAGAATAAGTCTTCAGTAGTTTCATCTTCTTCAGCAGATGATCAACTTAAGATGAAGAAAAAGCCATGTGAAATATGTGGCTTATTCAATCATCTTAGTGATGATTGCTGGTATAAAAAGGGCTCCAAACTCAACACAATGAGAACATTAAAAAGAAAATGGATAAAATGAAAACTCAGTTTGAAACCAAGTTTGTACCAGCAACATCAAAACCTGTAACCCCTAAATCCAAAAAGAAATCCAAAAAGGAAGGGGTTAATCAGGCAACAGCTAAGGTTGCTCAAAGGAAGATGGTACAAGACAGGAATCCATCACTTTCAAGCACTAATGTGTCCGATGAGCTGAAGGCTTTATCACAAAATCAGACACAACTTGTTATGATGGTTCAACATCTATTGGGGAGAGTTAACCAATTAGATGCTCCTATGCTGAAACCACAGAGAAGAAAATCCATGCCAAAGGATTCTTCTTCCTCACCATCTCCACCCCCTCAGGCTGTTCTTCATAGCAAATCTGTTAGTTTACCATCTGTTGATGTGAACAGACCCAAAACCAAAAAGGTTTGGGTCTCAAAAACTAACTAATTTATTATGATTGCAGGGTTCTTCAGCATGCCACAGTAGCATCTGGTATGTAGACAGTGGAGGATCTATGCATATGATAGGGAACAACTTTCTTCTTCATGATTACTCTCAAGGAAAGAAGGGGTTCGTTTCTTTTGGCAATGATGCTAAGGGTTACATCATTGGCAAATGCTTTGTTTCCAATGGGTAAATAAGGTTTGATGATGTTAACCATGTGGAGAATCTCAAGTACAATCTCTTGAGTGTCAGTCAAATGTGTGATAAAGGCCATGTTGCTCTTTTCACCAGTCAGAATTGCAGGATTCTGTCATCCAAAGTTCTGAGTTTGATTGATAAGGTGTTGGATGATCACACTCTCCTGAGGGATAGCAGGACAGGAAGAGTGTATGCCTTAGATCTTTCCAAGAAAATAGATCTCAAAGGCCATCCTTGCCTATTTTCCAAGGCTTCTCCTCAAGAATCTATTCTATGGCATAGAAGGTTGGGTCATGTGAATCTTAAAAACTTGAATCAGCTGATACATCATGGTTTAGTAAGGGGATTGCCTATGAAGGAGTTCAGATGTGAAGACAACTGCACTGCTTGTTTGAAAGGAAAACAACACAAAGTTCTTTCCTTCCTATTGAAGAACCTAAGTCCATTGTCTGCTTGAAATTACTACACATGGATATCTTTGGTCCTATGAGAGTAATGAGTATGGAAAAGAAGAAATATTGTCTGGTAATTGTGGATGATTACTCCAGATTTGTATGGACTTTCTTCTTGCATTCAAAGGATGTGGCTGCTCAGACGATTATAAACTTTGTGTTGTATGTTGAGAAGCAGTATTCCCTATCAGTCAAGTGTATCAGAAGTGATAACTGAAAAAATTCAAAAACCATACACTTGATGATTTCTATCTCTCAAAGGGAATCAAGAGGCAGTTTAGCATCCCAAGGACTCTAGAACAAAATGGAGTAGTTAAGAGAAAGAACAGGACCTTAATTGAAGCTGCAAGGTCCATGTTGGCTGACTCTGGTTTGCCACTGACCTTTTGGGCTGAAGCTGTTAACAAAGCTTGCTATGTGCAGAATAGAGCCTTAGTAAATCAGAGGTTGATGAAGACTCCATATGATGTTCTACATCATTTGGCTCCTTTGATTTCATTTTTCAGAGCCTTTGGGTGTCCTTGTTTCATTCTCAACACAAAGGATCAACTCCACAAATTTGATCCTAAGGTGGATGCAGGGTATTTTGTTGGTTATTCATCTACTTGCAAGGTATACAGATTCTTCAACTACAGAACAAAGATAGTTGAAGAGACTCTGCATGTGAAGTTTAATGAATCTCCAAAGGACAAGATTCCACAAAACCCTGTGGAGTTATTTGATTTGGATATATGCAATATGTTCCTTATCAGGCTCCAGCTGTTGCTCCTGTCAACAGTCTTCCACCTGGTGGTACTAAAGATGATGATGATATCAGTACTCACTTCTTTAGGTTTAGTGACCAACTGCCTGTGTCTACTAAACTTGATATTCCTGTAGCTTCAGTAGCTCCATCCACAACAAATGCTGATGAGATTTCTGATTCCTCTACATCATTTGACTTGCCATCTCATACTTGGTTTCAAAAATCTGGATCAACATCTGCTGCTGTTGAGCCTACTACAAACCCTTGCACTGATCTCATAGTGTACCAAGAGCTGAAGAATCACCCCATGTCTCAAATCATTGGTGATATCAATGCTGGTGTCTCAACCAGAAGTCAATTGTCTAACTTCTGATTCTATGCTCCCTTCATCAGTCAGCTAGAGCCAAAGAACTATCATGTTGCTTTGAGAGACAATGGATGGGTTGAAGCTATCCAGCTTGAGCTACTTCAATTCAAAAAACAACAAGTGTGGGAACTGCTTCCTTTACCCCCAGGTAAGTGTGCAATAGGCACTAAATGGGTGTTTAGGAATAAAACATATGAAAATGGGCTTATTGTTAAGAACAAGGCCAGGCTAGTTGTTCAGGGGTTTGCACAGGAAGAAGGTATTGATTATGATGAAACCTTTGCTCCTGTCACCAGACTGGAGGGAATTAGATTGTTCTTAGCCTATGCTGCATTCCACAATCTTAAAGTTTTTCAAATGGATGTTAAAAGTGCATTTTTATATGGTCAAATAAAAGAAGAGGTTTATGTGTGTCAACCACCATGTTTTGAGGATAATAAACATCCAGATTGGGTATACAAGCTTGATAAGGCCCTTTATGGTTTGAAACAAGCTCCTAGAGCCTGGTATGAGACATTATCAAATTTTCTTCTTCAAAATAATTTCACTAGAGGCTCCATTGATAAACTTTGTTCATTAAGAAGGTGGATCAGCATAAGCTACTTGTTCAAATTTATGATGATGATATTATTTTTGCATCCTCTGATCCCCAGTTGTGTGATGACTTTACCAATTTAATGCAAAAGAAGTTTGAAATGAGTGCAATGGGAGAATTACAGTTCTTTCTAGGATTGCAAATCAAACAAAAGGCTGATGGGACTTTCATTCATCAGTCTAAATATACAAAAGATCTTTTGAATAAGTTTCATTTACAAAACTATAAGCCCTGTTCTACTCCCATGTGCAACACCACACAACTGGATGCAGATCAGAAAGGTAAAGCTATCGATGAGACACTTTACAGATGTATGATTGGGTCCTTGATGTATTTAACAACTTCTAGACCAGATATCATGTTTGCAACCTGTGTTTGTGCTAGATTTCAGGCTGCTCCTAAAGAGTCTCATTTGATTGCAGTCAAGAGGATCTTTAGATATCTGCAAAGTACATAATCTCTAGGTTTATGGTATTCCACTGGACACTCTTGCAAATTGGTTGCTTTTTCTGATAGTGACTATGCAAGGTGTAAGTTAACCAGAAAGTCAACTTCTGGTGGATGTCAATTCCTAGGTAACTGTTTGATTTAACAAACATCTATTGCTACATCCACTGCTGAAGCAGAGTACATTGCTGCTGCAAGCTGTACTTCTCAGGTACTCTGGCTTCAGAACCAACTTTTGGAGAACCAGCTGAAAGCTGAGGGACTTGTTGGCCTTGGAGTCCCTGCCATGGCTGTATTGCCTGAAGTATACTCCAGGCACAACTCAGACCAGTTACTCAAACAGGCTGTCAAACTGCGAAAACCCACGCAGCTGGAACCCACAGCCACCACCTCCAAATCCAAAGTCCCCACCAAACCCAAACACAAGAAACCAAAAAAGGCAACTCAGGGAAATGAGTCCCCTGAGGATGCCCCTGCAACACAAACGCAGGATATATCTACTGCTCATAACCCCCCAGTAGATACACGTACTCACCCACCCTCAACCGCTCAGGTTTCCTCTCAACAGGATCCTGTAGCAACCACCTACGAGGCACCTATACATCTAGAACCTTCCTCACTTGAGGAGGTTGCCATTGAAACACACCACTCTCCCCGGGTGCATACTGCCTTCACACCATCTCCCACTGCAACCGCCCCCCAAAGTCCTACCATAATAGTTGCAAAGGTGCTGACTCAGTTGCATTCCTCACCCCCTCCCTAGATACCAATCAAAACTGGGATAGCCTCAACCATTGAGAGGGAGGACCAAAGTGCTTTTGATAACCCACAGCACAGGGGTTACCATGTTGATTCTCCAAGTGTAGAAAAGGAGATTCAGACTTCTGGTGAGGCTGCCATTTCTCTTGCTTCAGCAAATGATCAGGATGAAGTTAGTACTATCCATAAGACCTCACCAGAGGCAACTGCCGATGAAGGACATAGTCCTGAGGCAGGAAGTCCCCAGTACCACGAACAAGGGGCACATGCTACTACTGATCTACACTCAGAGCATGTACATCCTGATTCAATCAGGAGGTCAGGTGATTCATCTCAGAATGATGATGACCTGGGCTTTTTCTACGATGTTGTAGCCCACAATACCATCCTCGAGAATGAGGTGAGCAGACTCAAAGAGCTGCTTGCCAACATGTCTGAGGATCAAAGACCATCTACCCCACAAACTCCACAGATGGCACCTTCAATTGAAGGTTTACCAAACACTGAGCCTACCCACATAACTGAGCCACCAGCCCCTGCTTTCGGCACCATCTCTCCGGGACAGAACCCCTCTGAGCAAATGGTTGCTATCTTTCAAAACTCCTTACCTCTCATCACTCCCATCATCACTGACATAGTGCATAAAGCCATTGATGAGAGGATTCCCTCAAATCTACAAACCCTTATTGATGATGTTGTTCATAAATATCTTTCTGCTTTCCAAACCCTTGATTCCAATGCAACCAAAAAGGGGGAGACTGCAAAGTCAAAGGCAATGAAAGACAAGAAAAGAAAGAGAGTTGATGCTGAGAAAGGCCTGAAACAGAGAAACAGCCTGAGAAAGAAAAGGAGGTTGAGAAAGAACTCATCTCAGAGCAGTTAATTACATATAAAAGAAAGAAAAGTGCTTAGTCAGGAGCTGATGAAGAGAAATCATTAGAAGACCTTGTTAAAGATGCTGATGAAGCTCATAGCAGATCAATGGATACAATTATAGCTCAGCTATTTAGACATGGTCATGAAACAACCATATTAGACTCTGAGATCAGAAGGTTGGAAATAGAAGAGATACAATCAAGATGGGCCAGTTATAGTGTGATGGAAAGGGAGAGATTGGAAATCATGATCAGGTTTATAGCTAAATATCTTGGAAGATCATTGATTGAAATCAAGTCATGGTCCAGGGACAACATCTTGGTAGTAACCACCAAGATCTGTTCGTCTGAAGTATACACCAAAGGGTTGATCATTGAAGCTTTGAATGAAGCTGGTGCTGGAAGCAGGACTGAACTGGTCAAACAATCCAAAGCCTCACTTACATCTAAAATGCTAGAACAGCCTGTCAACATTCCCACACCAAAACCACCACAACCACAACCCACTAAACCAATTCCCTTACCCACAAAACCAATAGCCGATGATGTACCCCAAAAGAGGAAGATAAGGGTACTGAGGCTAGAAGAGGAAGAAGAAGATAATGATGAAGATGAAGATAGGCTACCAATCTCAGCTGTTATACAGTTGCCTAAGGCCATACGTCACCCTCCAACAATTACTCCTGAATCTCAAAAACAAATTGTGAAAGTGAAGCTAGAAGAAGAAGAGCTTCACAAACAACATGATGAGGAATTGTTGAGAAGAGTTGACAAAGCATATGCTGCCACATCTTCAATCATCAACATGAAGAAACATTCTTAGAGGTTATACACTCTCAAACACACATTTCAATATCAAAAAGAGAGAGTGAGGATTTGGCCTGATCCTAGGGTGTCTCATAGGATTCAAAAGAAAAATATTCCACAGAGATACATTGGCCAAGTAAAGAAGATTGTAGATGAAGTTATCTCTCTGGCCTTTGTAGTATCACCTTGGGAGATCCTAGATGACTTCAAGAAAGCCTATAAAGCTAAACTGACCCCACAAAAGATGTTGGAGAATAAAATGGTGAAAAAGGGGTTAGTATATAGGAGGCTTGAGGAAGTTAGAAAGAATGAGCTCCAGTTGTTTTTAGAGGGTATTCACCCAGATGAATTTGCTTATAGAATCATAACAACTGTGGAGCTAAAAAATGGGAAGTAGGTCAAATACCTATCTGAGTACTATGGGCCTGAATCACTCATTGAAGGAGAAGCAGAAGAGCTTACCACAGAGGAACAAGTAACCTTCATTGAGGCCTATACAAGGGAGTCTTACAGACTAATATTTGGGAAGTAGATCTCATGGATGAGGTAACAGCTTTGTGTCCAGTTCCCCAAGACAGAGTTCCCATCCATCCTTTGCCAAACAGATCTTTGAGACTTCTTCCCAGGCCTGTGCTTACAAGGGTCACTTCTGAGCTGATCTAGAAGACAAAAAGACCAATCTTTCTGCCATAATAAGTGGGACATCTTTAATAAGCTTAAAGGTTTTGGCTGCATTGGTTCAGGGGGAGTTTGTTGGACCAAAAGAACCAATGAGCCAGAACAGAAAAATCTTTAAGTCCCACAAGACATCACAACAACTGCTGAAGACTTGATCAGCTGTTTGACAAAGCCTGAAGATCAACAGCTGAAGACTAAAGTACTGAAGACTTCAACAGCTGAAGACTAAAGTACTGAACACTTCAACAGCTGAAGACTAAAGTACTGAAGACTTCAACAGCTGAAGACCAAAGTCTGAAGATCAACAGCTGAAGTACAAAGACCGAAGACATCAGCTGAAGACATCAGCTGATGTTCAAGAAGTCCAAGTACTGAAGCCTTCAGAGTTTGTCACAACAGCTGAAGAAGCATTCTTCAGTTGTTGTGATGGTTTCCATTCAGTAGTTTTATTATTTATTTCAGTACTTGTAAAACGACTGAAGAGCATGTTCTTCAGTCGTTGTTGTTTTAGTAGTTTCTTTTCAGTAGTTGTAGTGATAGTTAACACTTGGTATTTTTGTTAGAAGTTGTCAGCTGTTTGACATCTTCAGTAGTTGTGTTAACTTTCAGTAGTTAAATAACAGTTAGATGTCACTATCAAGTGACATCAGCTGACGTCATCTTTCCTTATAAAAGGAAAGATGACCTAATTGTAACCTTGCGATAAGCCGAGCCAAAGCGTGGACTGAATGAATATATTCCTTTTGGCAGATTTTCTCTCTCTATAACAAACACTGTTTCATTGATAAATTTCATGTGTTCTTGTTTAAATTTGTTAATTTGTGTGCTCATTCCGCTGCAAATCCAATCTAATTGATCAAACTAGATACCGTGATCCTAACAATGTATGTACGTATGTACGTACGTACGTACGTATGTATGTATGTATGTATTTATGTATGTATGTATGTATGTATGTATGTATGTGTATATATATGTATGTATGTATATATAATATGTATGTATGTATGTATATATATATGTGTATATATATATACATATTTGTTAAGTCGTTGGATCGGTAGACATCCGAGTGTGTTCTTGACGGAAGGATAAACAACCAAAACCAAGAGACAAACAATAACACAAACTATAATAAAATAGTTTCATTGATAAAACCTAACGATTACAAGTTCGTTACAATATAAGAATCAAGACTCTTGGCAAGGGGTGATCGAGCATGATCTCCCCTCTCATCCAGCCGCACCTAGGCGCTGGGCACACTCCTTAATCTCTCTACACAATGAAACTGGTATTTACAGGCCTCAACCCATATCAGATGCGACTGGGCCCATTCGTAGGATTGGGCCGTGCGTATGGTTCAATCATACGACTGGACCATACTTATGGTTCAGCCTTACGAATGGCCCAATCGCATCTCTTAGTCGCACGACTGGTCCATTAGCATGGCTCAGTCGTACGACTAAGTCTTATTCGCATATGCCCTTGCGAATGATGTAGTTTCATGTGTTTACAACATACCAGGTGTATTACATTAAGCCTAGACTATTCGACAAGCGGCAGACACACTATATATGACAATATATGCTCCAACAAATTCCCCCTTGGACGTTGCTTGCGAATAGTAGATAACACCTCTTACAATCTTCAGTCAATCTTTACTCTGGTTTCCAATAGAATCAAACGGAAAAACATATTAGCCAACGTTGCCCATCCGTCAGGTTGCTATAGTATCCCTAAAAATGAATTTAGGCACAATAGCTTTCATTTACTTTGCAGAACACCATCATAGCAGCAAGATTCTCCATATGACTGATTTTTCCAGATAATGACATGAATAGTTTTTCATTGCTTCAATCTTCACATAGGCTAACCTGATTAACATTAACACCTATAGAAATTCCCCCTCAAATTTAGCATATCTCAATATGTAAACATTGTGCTCTCTAGGTTAACACCTCTAGAATTCCCCCTCAAATTCAGCATATCCCAATATGTAAACGTTGTGCTCTCCAGGCGTCTTCATACGGTGTATTGGGAAAAAAAGTAGAAGGTTCCAATCCACAGCTGACAATCTCAAACAAATCAGCATGCACTCAGATTCATCATGAAAAACGGGTTCACATCATCACTTTCTGATTGTGTCTTCAATTTCTCTAAACATGGATTCCCCCTAAGAATTAGAATCCTCTCTGTGCGGATAAATATACCTTGATTGTCCCATAAATAGTCAGAGCTCCTGACTACCCCACAAAATCAGCACCGACTGCGACACCTTCTCTTCTCTTTTTTGTGTTCTAACTACAATCACCTATTCTGAATGTCCAACAAATAATGGGGTATCCATCGAACTCATTATACACAAGAACCTCAAGGTGAATGTGCTTCGCTCATCCACAAATCTGTGCAAAAGGTAGTTCCAGACCTTTTTTTTGGTCTGGAACACTGTTCATTCGTATGACATGGAGTACAATTATCACACTCGTGTGAGTGGATAATACGAATGTTGATACTTATGTACCTAGATTCGGATCTTAATGTAATATGTCTTGAATGTCTTACACATATGTAATGCTTGGGTACTTAATGAAATGAGAATTTTTGGGTGTGATTTATAATGTTTAATATTTCATTAATGAGTTGTGTAATGCATATTGACTAGATTATATAGGTATGGGATTGTTTGAATTGATATACATGATGTTATAATAATGAATACATTCAAACTTGGTTAAGTGAAGTTCTCATGCGTCCGACTGGACCATGCGTCCGACTGGACCATGCGTCCGACTGGACCATGCGTCCGACTGGACCATGCGTCCGACTGGACCATGCGTCCGACTGGACCATGCGTCCGACTGGACCATGCGTCCGACTGGACCATGCGTCCGACTGGACCATGCGTCCGACTGGACCATGCGTCCGACTGGACCATGCGTCCGACTGGACCATGCGTCCGACTGGACCATGCGTCCGACTGGACCATGCCTCCGACTGGACCATGCGCCCAACAGTGGTCATGCGTCCGAATGGTCATACGACTGAGTGTCTATGTGCCTAAATAGTCCATACGCCTGAACAACTTCATGCGACTGACCCAGTCACACGACTGAACACTCAGTCGTGCGAATGGATCAACCGCATGACTCAATCGCACGAATGAACCATGCAAATGGTTTAGTCGCATGAATGAGTAACCCTAACCTATAAATACCACCTAATTCGTGGAAAAACGTAAGGATCATACACACTTGACTCCAGACGTACCCTAGCCATCCAGAGATCTCTAAGATCATACTCCAAGTTCATAGATCACATTAGATCGATTCCTAATCGATTCTTAACGTTGATTCAATTACATAATTGTTTCTACGTGCGTTCTCACTAATTGGATCGCCAATCAAATACGATTCCGCACTATTTGATTCAGTATACATGTTAATCAGTTAGTACATCATCCAATACACGGTCCTAACAAGTGGTAACAGAGCATTGGCTCTTGATTACGTGTTGATTCAATCGTTTTTGATACAAAAATTGTGTTTTTTCACTAAAAACGCAATCTTTTTGTGTCAAACGGTGTCTTAGACATCTCCTGACCATAAAGTTTAGTTTGACCGGCATACGATAATTAGGGTTTGTGAAAATTCGAGTTTTTGTGGCAAAAACACGTTTAACCTATGAATTTTCAAACTTTAGCAGGTTGAGTTGTACGATTGGCTCAATCACACGACTGAGTTCATTCGCATTTCCCAAACGCATGATTGGACTCATTCGTACCCTCATTCGTATGACTGAAAACCCTATTTGGACTATTCAATCGCATTAGTTCATTGGGCCGACTCACTCATCCCCATTAGTTTAGTCGCATGATTGAACCATTCACCTAGTTCGATCGCCAGAATAAGCCCAATCCCATACCTTCATTCGCACACATAAACCATTTGTTTAATAGTAAAGTTAAGTGAAATGGAGGACCATTTTTCAGCATACACAACAAGTAGAGACACTCATATTCAAAATCAACCTGTTGGAGAATGAAGTGGAAATTCATAATAAACCCCCAAAGCTTATCACGTTAGACGACTACCCACAATGGAAGCAACATTTCGAAATCTACTTAAATGGGGTTGATACAAATTTGTGGGAGGCTATAGATTTGGGGTACATCATGCTAGTAGGAGCTGACGGTGTCAAAGTTACGTTAAGTGGCATGTCTGATGCACAAAAGGTGAAACACAACGCTGAGAAGAAAGTCTACGCTTTGCTTACCCAGTCTATTCCGAAGGATATCTTCCATCAGTACTCGGAGTATACTCAAGTAAAGAAATTATAGGATGCGTTGGAGAAGAGGTATGACAGAAATGCCTCACTCAAGGCCATTAAGGCCAAAGCTTTGAAGAAGGAGTTTGAAAACTTCTTTTCAATAGGAAAGGAAGGCCTGGATGATGTGATCGACAGATTTTACCACTTGATGAGTGATATGCACACTCATGGAGTAACTACGTCGATAGAGGATAAGGTATCCAACTTTGCAGATGGATTACCAGAGAAATGGGCTTCTTTCGTTTGAAATCTCAGACAGAATGGGATGCTCTCGAAGTTAGATATAAATGTCTTCATTCGGAAACTGAGAGTGGAGGAGCTTGGGATGAAGTATAGAGCCCAAAAGGGAAACTATGATCAGAATCCGACGCTTTACAACACGACTCCTCAGGCCAAGACATCTGGAGCACCACTGCAGACTGCCTTTGTCTCAAGCTCAGCAAGTCCAGCACAAGCATCTACTTCAGGGCCCGAAACGTCAGGGTCGTTTAGTACCCAGTATATTATACCTGAAGCCAATGTAGCAAAATTGAAAACCCATAACTTCGGCAACAGAACTATTAAGGTGGCCAGAGAACACATGGACCTCTTCGCTCATGTAGTCCACTCCTATGATGGACTAATTGCTGGAAAGATAGGAAATTGCCACCTGGCAGATGAGGATTATGAACAGGTGGATGAGATGGAGTTGGAACAGATGGATATAATATGGGCCTTGGCAAGTGCTGTCCGACGAGCGAAAACGTTTGTCAAGAAGACTGGACAGAACTTGGTTGCAACCAAGGACATGACCTTTGGCTTCGACAAGTCAAAGGTAACCTGTTTCAACTGTGGTGAGAAGGGGCACTTCAAATGGGAGTGTGTGAAGCCAAAGAAGACTGGTAATGGCAATCCTTTCTCGTCCTTTAATCATCAGGACAAAGCCACATCTAGTAGTTCTACTTCATCAAGCAAGGACCCTTAAGCCTTGACTGCTAACGATGATGAAGGACAGGACTAGAGCTTTCGGTTCGTCTCACCGGGAGAGTCCAACATAGCTAGTGTGGAGGACGTAGATGATGATTCCGCAAGTGAGGGAGACATAGCAGTAGAGCTTGCGATGTCCAATTCTGAAGACACTGCACATGTGGTCAACTACCTGCCTAAAGAAGAAAAACCTACAACAGTGTTAGAATCACCAGATGAAGAGACAACAGATTCTGCACACATGGCTGATTCCTTTTCAACATCTCAGGTAAGTACTACTGACCAGTTGTTTAATAATCATGCTTGTTCTGATTGTAATAAATTTAGAGAAAGCATAGATTTGAAATTTGCTAGGTTATTAGATCATAATGATAGCCTAGTAAAGGATTTGGAACTGTGCAATGAAGCTAATAGAATTTTAAAACAAACTGAGCACAGTTAGAAGGAAAAGATAGACCTTTTAAATAAACAGCTTAGGGAAACAGAAGTAGTTGCCTTTAACCAAGCTAATGACATTAGGTACTATCTTAACTCCCTAGAGGACAGTAAGAAGCAGAAAGCAATTTTAGAATTAGAAGTCACTTCCTTAAAACAAAAACTGCACAGTTGGACAAGCTCATTTCATATTGTCCAACACTTAGTGAGAGATAGAAACAACGGGGAGGGATTAGGATACAAATTGGTACCGCCACCACCTGAGACCTTAATGAACACCAAAAGTAAACCAATTAATAATAACCCATCAAGGATCATGTGGTGACCACTTCTCTTGTTAATGACCCAGATTCCACAACTAAATCAATTAAATCTGGCACTAAACAAAAGTAGTCCACTTCTAAGGCAAAAGGAAAGATGCCTTGTGTTAACCTGGAAAAAGAGTTTGAAAAGGTTAATTTAAAGTCAGGTTCAAACAAAGTCAAATCAAAACCCAAAAAGACTATTAAACCTAATCATCATGAGTATCATGTCAAAGTCCAGGTAAACAAGATATAAAAGATGTAAAACCAGGTAAAGAAATTAAGTTTGTAAAACCCGAGCATACATCTAACAAAGAAATGACTCAATCTAAACAAAATAAGGTCATCCGTGTGACAACTACATCTCCACAAAAACAAATTAACCGTAAAGTTGAAAGCAGATCTTGCTACAATTATGGAGAGTACGGTCACATTGCGTCTAATTGTCCTTATTATCAGACACTGAGGAGGAATGTTGAACTTCCTGTATCTAAAACTAGATCTTTTAAGAGGAACTCAGTGATGCCTCCTAAAAGGGATACTGAATCTAAAGTTCAACCCATTAGCCAGTCGTCTGTTTATCACGAATAGGCCTTACACAAAGCTGGTCTATGGAAAGAAAAATCCGCCTCAGCGTCTGAAAATGAGAACAAACAGACATCTGAGCTTCCCCCAACCTCAAATGGTCAAAGGGTTGAGTTTATGCTGTGTGATGCCTCGAGAAACCCAAGCCAGTGAAGGCTTGGGTTCCTAACATGAACTAATGTTTTCATTGAATGTGCAGGGTGTTTGCTATAGGAGACTAACATGTGGATTGTAGATAGCAGAGCATCCAGGCACATGACGGGGAATAGAGCTCTCTTATCAAATGTTAGACAAATCAAAGGAGGGCATGTTTCATTTGCTAGAAACAAAGGCGGGTGTATCACAGCCCAAAGGGAGTAGGAAATCAGAAAGTTATGTTTGACAAGGTAAACTATGTCCAACAATTACAAAATAAGTTACACTCTATTTCTCAAAGGTGATAAAGGATTCAATGTAGTCTTTGACAACAAGAAGTGCTACGTTCTGAAGAAGGACTACGTGATCCCGGAGGACCAAGTCCTAATGTCAGCTTCAAGATATAATGATCTTTATGTCTTGGATCCTTCAAAGGCCTCCACAACGGATTGTGAAGTTCAGTGCTTCTTGTCCAAAGCTACTGAAAAGGATTCCATCTCCTGGCATAGGAAAATGGGACACATAAATCCAGGAAGATGAATCACTTGATCCAGAATGATCTAGTGAGGGGAGTGAACGTCAAAAACTTCCAACTCCTAGATTTTTGTGTTGCATGCAAGAAGGGCAAACAGACAAAGAAGGCTCATAAGGAAAAGAAAGTTCATTCCATAGAACTACCTCTTGAGCTTCTTCACATGGATCTGTTTGGTCCAGTCAGTACAAGAAGCATCGCAGGCGACTTGTACTACTACGTAGTTACTGATGACTAATTAAGATTCTCTTGGGTAATGTTTCTGAAGTCCAAATCAGAAACATTTGAATCCTTCAAGGAATTAGTAACTACACTGGAATCCCTGTACAAGCTGAATGTACGACAAGTGTGCTTAGATAACGGAACCGAGTTCAAGAATCAGTGGATGGAGGCCTACTGCAAGGAAAAGGGAATTGTGCATCAATTTACCTCTACCTACACTCCTCAGATGAACGGTGTTGCTGAACAGAAGAATCGCAACTTGATAGAGACCGCACGGACTATGCTAGCAGACTCGAAACTGCCTATTCAATTCTCGAATGAGGCAGTTGCAAATTCATGTTATACGCTCAATCGAGTTCTAGTAGTTAAATGCCATGAAAAAATGTGCTACGAATTACTACAACGATGTAAACCAAACTTAGAGTATCTCGAGCCGTTTGGCGCTCCATGCACCCTACTGAAGAAGACTCAGGAGGCAATATTCAGCGAGAAGGTTGATGAAGGGATCTTTCTAGGATACAACATACCAAACAAGAGAGTTTACAACAACTCAACGGGTCAATAGAGGTGTGGTGTAATGTTGATGTTCAGAGATACACCACACCACTTGCTCGAAAAGGGCCTGCTTACTTCTTTGACTATGATGGATTCTTCAAGTCCTTCAACATACCTTTCTCCACATCCAAAGGCGAGTTGGCAAGCAAGATGATGTACCATGTCTTGAACATACCGTCTCAAGATTCAACACCATTCGGTTCACAAAGTCAATCTTCTACCAACTCAGGGGGAGCACTTGATGTCAGTGACTCTTCCTCTGATGAAGAAAATGTGGAAAATGATCAGAACAACCAGGATGAACAGGTTTCGACTACCACAAGTCCACAAGCATCTGACAATGATGCTTCTGAGCCTTCTGAACCTCAGACTCCTATTGCCTTAGATCCAGAACCAAATTTTCACAATCTTAATTCTGAGGTGGTTGTTCCTATAATTCCTGGCTTACGTCTAAACGTCTATCATCCTTTAGATAATGTCATAGGAGATGTGAGATCAGGAGTTCAAACCAGAAATTAGTTGTACTCAGCTGGTTATGCCTTTGTGATAGAAAAGGGATACCTTCACGACAGTACCTATGGTTGCTTTGTGTCTTAGTTTGAGCCAAAGTATGTTAGTGAAGCCCTGAACGATGAGGCATGGGTGAGTGCCATGCAAGAAGAGCTTTTTCAGTTCAAGAAGTTGGGTGTATGGACTCTAGTGCATAGACCTAAAGGTGCTAAGGTCATTGGCGCCAAATGGGTCTTGAAATGCAAGAAAGATGATCAAGGAGTGATCATCAGAAACAAGGCTCAGCTTGTTGTTCAGGGATTTCGACAAGTTGAGGGTATTGACTACAATAAAGTGTTTGCACCTGTGGAAAGAATGGAAGCAATCCGCATCTTCCTTGCCTATGCATCTTATATGAAGATCAAAGTTTATCAACTAGATGTGAAGAGTGCGTTCCTTCATGGTGAGATCCGAGAGACAGTGTATGTCAGTCAACCCAAGGGATTTGAGGATCCATATCATCGGGACAGAGTTCACAAACTCGAAAAGGCTCTATACGGGCTTCATCATGCTCCGAGGGCCTGGTATGAGAAAGTCTCGACTCATCTTGTGAAACAAGGTTTATGCAGGTGAGTCATTGACTGTAGATTGTTTATCAAAGAAAAAGATGGGGATTTACTACTGGTACAAATCTATGTCGATGACATAATATTTGGTTCCAAGAACAAAGAATTATGTAAAGAGTTTGAAGTAGTAATGAAGGCGGAGTTTGAGATGAGTGCAATGGGAGAGATGAAGTTTTTTCTCGGGTTACAGGTGGATCAGACACCAAACGGGATTTTCCTACATCAGACCAAGTATGTAGGTGATATTCTTAGTTGGTTTGACATGGAGAATGCTTCTATAGCTGGAACTCCACTTGCTACAAACCATGATGTGGCACCCAACGAGAATGGTGATCTGGTAGATGCCACTACGTATCGAGGGATGATGGATCTCTCATGTATCTCACTGCCTCATGACCTGATATCACGTATGCTACATGTTTATGTTCACAATATCAGGGAAAGCCTAAGGTGAACCATCTTATTGGGGTCAAAAGGATTTTTCATTATCTGAAGGGTATACCCACACTTGGGTTGTGGTATCCTCATGATGATGACTTTGAGCTTACAACGTATAGCGACTCGGATTACGATGGCTGCAAGATGAACTACAAGTCTACATCAGCAGGGTGTGAGTTCTTTTAGTAACCTGGCAGTGTTAGAAGCAGACCTTGGTTGCATTATCAACCTGTGAAGCCGAATATGTTGTTGCTGCTAGTTGATGTTCATAAAGTAGATGGATTCAATAGCAAATCAGGATTACGATTTGAAATTCTCTTCTACTCCTATCTTTGTTGATAACTCTGCTGCCATTGCAGTCACTAAAAACCCGGTCCAATATCCCAAGACCAAACACATCGGAATTAAATATCACTTTATACGTGATTGCTTTGAAAAGAACTTAATCGATGTGGTAAAAATAAACATAGATTTTCAACGCGCTGACCTCTATACAAAGGCTTTTGATAAACCATGTTTTCTATATTGTTAGAGGTCAGCGGTGTTAAAAAGAAAAGTGAGGTCATTCCTGAAGATGACCATGTGTAGTCCGAAGCGTCTTGTACATTTTTTATTTTTTATTTTATTTGCTTAATTTAAGTTGTTTAATTAAAATTGGTCTTATTTTGCCTATTAAAATCCTAAAACGCTAATCCATTACGGTTTTAAAATTTTAAAGGGAGAATAGGTTTAGACAGTATAATAATAATAAATAAAATAAAATAACAAGGGAGGAGGAGAGGTAGCTGATAAAAGTAAGATCGTATGTGTGATACCGATTCAATCTTATGGAATATGATAGTACACAGGAGCAAACCATTTGGGACTATAAAATTTAAATTGGAAAAGATGCAAAGCTCAAGTATAAGTCTGTGTAGTCTGAGCAATATAAAAGGAAATATGATAGACAAACTAGCTACTACTAAGGTAACACAAAGAAAGTAGACCTAGAGGTGGCTAGACCACATATGATATGTCAGTAGATTCAACACAATAGATGACTAGACCTTTTTGGTGATCTCAAGATTAAAACTAAAATGTTTGACTAGCTGTGGGTAACACCTTATCCCTGGTTAACACAATTAACAAGATTCTAATAAGGGGTGACGAGCAAAATAAACGCCACGAATGTGTGTGTAAGACCAAAGCATGAGCATGAGCACATAAAAAATGCAAATACAATCAAAATGATAACCTATGTTGTTAGTGAGATCTGTGCAAAAAGAATGAAACTGCTCAAACAAGAAGATAGATTATGAGCCTCTCTGCAGTGCGGTGGCACTCACCTAAGGATAAGCATAACCTACATATTCTAGAATTCATTGTTGTTTGCCGCCTCTCTGCTGTGCGATGGCAGTGACCTAAGGCTTGGCTTCTCTATGAAAATTCTAAGAATAGTTTCTTCTTGAATACTCCGTGAGACCGCTCAAAAATCTCCTAAGGAATGTTCATTACCATATAAGTGTGGGATCCACAAATGCTAGTTGAAATAAACAAACCTTAAACCATCACCAATCTGTGTTGAAAGTCTATGTATGGATTTAAGAGGACAAGTATATTGACTAGTATGATTTCCTAAATTTGTTAAATGACTCTAGATGAAAAACAAGAATAGAGCATCAAAGGTTTTAGATAACTTGTCCCGAACGATTTGAATATCCTGTATGATTCCAAAATTGAATTGGTCCATGCATGGTTTAAATGAATTAAAGCTACCTTTTCAGAAAAATAATTTCTTAGATTTATATCTTAGGATTTAACCCTCACAAAAACACAAAAACATGTCTTAGTTTTAAGTTTCAGTGTTATTTCCTTTATTCCCGTATAAAGTTTGTCAATTTCAGTTTGTTTAATATCGGACTATGTCATGGAAGTTGATAGGGAACCTTATCATCTAAACGGTCACGTCTGAGGTGACCACACGTGCTTTCAAATAAAAATGGGTCACGTCTGAGGTGACAAAGTATTTTAAAAGGACCACGTTTGAGGTGGTCAAATGTTTTTCAAGTTAAAATGATCATGTCTGAGATGAGTAAAGGTTCATAATGTTAAATCAACAGTTTAAAAGGGTGTAAAAGGTAAAATGGTCATAAAGTCAAAAACCATAAGTATGATTCATTCTCACGACTGGACCATGAGCATGGACTAGTCGTACGATTGGAGGATATGAATGTGCCCAATCACACGATTAACCCACACGTATGGGACATATGTGCGATTGGACAATCAGGATGACTAAAATGTGCAACTGCATGGATGAAGGTGACCGAATGACCCAGTCGCACGACTGACTTCTAGTCGCACGACTGAAAGTGACCGATTGTGCTAGTCGCACCATTGATCTCCAGTCGAATGAATAAACTATGCGACTAGGCTCAGTCGCACGACTGGAAGTAAACCGTAGTATAAATAGAGGGTGAGTCGGTCGTAGTTGGTCATCACTCCCAAATCGCCTCTACATTTCACGAATATACCTTTACTCTGCCAAATTTTCATTTGACCTTCAAGACTATTGTTTGTTGTGTACTGACGATTTCTATTGACTATGCAGGTATAATGCAGTGCAATCCATGAAAATATCTATCGATTTAATCCCAAATTCGACTGATATGAACTCTAAAAGAAACCGTGACTTACATTGACAAATAAACTAATAAAACTAAGTCCATTGTGCAATTAAATGTTATAATGTGTTTTGTCGGTGAATTGCGAGTCTGATGAACCTAACCACGATGTCTAACATTAAAGATTGCTCAAAATTGGATTTTGAATTGAGCAGTTAGTCTATCATGCGAATGGACAATGTGATGAACTTTAGAGGCACGACTAAAGGGGCGAATGGCCAAGTCGCACAGCTAAACCATGCGTATGAGTTCAGTTGCACGACTAGAGTAACCGCATGAGATAGCATACGTATGAGCTTAGTCGCATGTTAAGTCATATGTATGAGGTCATTCGCATGACTAGCTCTTAGTCGCACATTGTCATTCGCACGACAGAGCAGAGACATGTTCAAATGATTAAGTTCATTACTTATTGACTGACACTAATGTTTATATTCATTGTGTAACAGATGGCTAGTCGTTGGACTATGAGCACCAAGCACAACATCTGTGCTCATCTGGATCTGACATCCAGGAACTCAGCTGACTTCTAGGGCATTATTACTTTCCTACAGAGATCGAAGATCTTCCGAGCCATCTTGACTCCGTGCATACCCTATCGCTCGATTCAGCAGGCCTTCTGGGAAGGCGCAGTTGTTGACAAGACCTTAGAGCCCCACCGGATCAGGAGTTCTATTTTTGCTTAGCCTATAGAGATCACCGAGGATGATCTCAGGACAGTGTTAGAGCTCGGGGATGATGCTGATTGCCCTACCCGTCTACATGCACTGATAGTACCAGGCTGTTTTTTGCGGGCCAAGTACTCTGGGGACATCAACTCAGGTGTGCTCAACAAGAGCAACCTATGTCCTCAGTTTAAGTACTTAGCCCATGTGCTGCTCAAGTGCATTGCCTCATGGAAGGGGAGGGGGTTTCGATGAGTTGTCTGATCAGATACAGAATGCCTATGTGGCGTTGGTGTTGAACAATCCGTTTAGCTTCTCCAGGGTGATCTTCACCTACTTGGTGGAGAACATAGAGGCCAAGGGCAAGGAGGGTTTTTGCACGTAACCTCCATTCATGCCCATGATCATTGACCAAAAGCTCCCTTCGTTGCCAAAGGAGAAGGAGGATGTGGTAGCACTCGAGGTGATGGATGATACCACGTTGGGTTAGATGACGGTATACAGGGGGAAGCAGGTGAAACCCCCTGTGAGGCGACTGTTTGGGCATCTGGCCCGTGAAGACGATGTGGCGTCATCACGAAGAAAGTGGCGCCACGACGACAACGACTCAGATACTGAGCAGATCGAGCTCCCAGATGATGATTCAGATGACGACAACATCAGTGCTGGTGGAGATGTAGAGCCCACTCCATCGAGGGCCCCCACTACTGATATAGCATCTTCAAAACCCACCCACAGAGTTACTGAGGATGCTGGATTCCATCAGGATTTCCAACCTGATGAGGAGGAGGAAACGGATGAGGAGCCCTTCACTCGGACTGTTGGCAGCAAGGTGGTTGCCACAGAGCGAGGGCTCCGGGCGGTTGGTGAATGCCCTGGCGGATCGGGAAGACTGACATGTATCCTATCTTTGCTCCCGATCAGCCAATCCGTGTTCCAGGGGGAGCATCCTCCTTAAAAGGCTCGAGGAAGAAAAGGATGGCTCAGCCCCCTGGCTTGAAGAAGAAGAAGAGAAGACTGACCTTCATCACCACCACCACTACTACTACCACTACCACCACTCCAGCTACCACTATTACTCCATCCACTACCACCACTCCACCTACCACCACTACTACCACCCCAACTACCACCACATCTACCACACCCACTCCACCACCACCTTCATCTATATTACCACTAATCTTCACCACTACCACCACCACCACCACTAGCTATCTATCTGCACCATAATCCTTCAATCCATATACATCTGGGTCACCTCTACCTCCATTTGGGGTAGAGGAACAGCTATCAACGCTGAACCGTATGGTGATACGTCTGTTAGCAGCCGATGACGAGAAAACTGCATAGATTCGTCAGTTAGTGGATCTTACTACTGCACAATCTCAGCAGATTTCTCAACAGGCTCGATTGATTGATTGGCAGGATAGATTGAGTGATCGACAGGATCGATTGATTGATCAGCAGGCTCAGCAGATGTCTCAGCTCCAGGAGCAACATGCCAATAAGATTGAGGACCTGGAGGCTGCAAACAAGACTATTTTTCTAAAGCTCAAAGGATCCAAAGAAGAGCCCTTGAAGATCAGAAAAGGAGACGGAGATGATGATGCTAATGAGGAGAAGAGTGATGATGATGATGATGATGGTGATGGTGATGATCACGAGGGTGATACTGATGCAGATTTTGATGATGATGAAGACGATTCTTTTGTTGGGGGTGCCACATCTGCAAGCGAACGAAGGACCAAAAGGTCTCAAGATCAGGGTGCCTCCACATCCGCCCCGGTAGCAGAAAAGCAGAGGATACAGGATAAGAGTAATATTTAGTTATTTACTTTATTTAAATAATATGTATTCAAATCTTGTATCTAATTAATGTAATGAATGTTTATATTAAATGTTGGTACTTGTGTCTTGATTATTAACTAATGATTGTTGTGTTAGTTGTATAAATCAAGCAGATCCAAACTTTCAGAGGGATGAACATGATGTGGCTCCCCTCCAACAGATCAAGACTCAGCTCACGATGATTCTTGATGTGCAGGGTATAGTTAGGAGATTGGTGATGTACACTCCTGAAGAAGGAGAGATCATTCACAATCTTTCTGACGAGCAAATTGCAAAAACGTTCAAGTTCAATCCCGATGAGATTGTCAAGGACGCTCCAAATTTTGTAAAAACTAGTGACGACGAGCTGAATGACATTGATGAGATAGAGATCGAGGACGTCACTGCAGAGCACTATCCCGAGTATGCTGACAAAGAAATGTGGTCTCCAATTTGGGTGACTCCCTAGTCGGTGATACATTTGAGATATTAGATAAGATGGAGCAAGAGTCCGAGAAGGTTGAAGAACAAGCCCAAGCCTCAAACACCAATGTTGATATCAGAAAGGCTGAATGGGCTGCTTGTTTTGAGGAGATCTAAGGCCAACGCGCTGCTCCTAAACAGAATGTCTACACCAAGCTCTACAATGTGAAGAAACATCACAAGGTGTCAGGCAAGATTATCACGTGGGCCCATTTTAATGATCTGAATGTATACGCGGTGAAGAGAGAGAAAGGTATTGAGTACTTTAGATTCCCACGTGATCTAAAGTCTCTACCTGGTTTTGAGCTCAACCAGCTAGCTAAACTGAAGCTGTTATACGCTAACCCGAGAAAGATGTCAGGGTGGTTTGAGGCTGCCTTGAAGAAAGAGTACCACACGAGGTGGGTCAACTTCAAACCTCAACAATCAACGAGGTATACTAGACGATCTGAAGTTGATCCCATAACTGGAAAGCAAAAGATAGTGCTGAAGTGGAGTCCTCCACGCACAATGTCAAGAATCCCTCTCAAGGAAATGCCAACTTTACTCCACACTTTAAGTGGTGGTACTATGATTGGAGAACAGGGGAAGCTGTCATAGTTCTGAACAAAGAAGGCAGAATGGATACTATCAGGGTATTCGACCCGATGTGGCTTACCAACTTGTCAGCTGATGACGTCTACACTCTATATAAGTGGCCACTGTTCTATGACATATAGGATATTGTACAAGCCCTCCAATTCCAAAATGTGATACGGCTCTGCTTTGCATTTGAAGTACATGTAGGAGTCACAAGAGAGGAAAAGTACAAGAAGTATGAGGAGGTTGTGAAGAAGGTAAGACGATAGATAGATCTAGGTCCAAGGGGGAGTTTGTTGATACATATGTACCTAGATTCGGATCTTAATGTAATATGTCTTGAATGTCTTATACTTATGTAATGCTTGGGTACTTTATGAAATGAAAATGTTTGTTTGTGATTTATAATGTTTAGTATTTCATTAATGAGTTGTGTAACGCATATTGACTAGATTATATAGGTTTGGGATTGTTTGAATTGATATACATAACGTTATAATAATGAATACATTCACACTTGGTTAAGTGAAGTTCTCCGACTGGACCATGCGCCCTAACACTGGTCACGCGTCTGAATGGCCATACGACTGAGTGCCTATGCGCCTAAATAGTCCATACGCCTGAACAACTTCATGCGACTGACTCGGTCGCACAACTGAACACTCAGTCGTTCAAATGGATCAACCGCATGACTCAATCGCATGAATGAACCATGCAAATGGTACAGTCGCACGAATGAGTAACCCTAACGTATAAATACCACCTAATTCGTGAAAAAACATAAGGATCATACACACTTCGACCCCAGATGTACCCTAGCCATCCAGAGACCTCTAAGATCATACTCCAAGTTCATAGATCGCAGTAGATCGATTCCTAATTGATTCTTAACGTTGCTTCCATTACATAATTGTTTCTACGTGCGTTCTCACTGATTGGATCGCCAATAAACAGGATTCTGCACTATTTGATTCGGTATACACGTTAATCAGTTAGTACATCGCCAAGTACACAGTCCTAACAACGAATGATATATTCGTGAGACTGGTCATAAGACTGGTACAGTAGCAGGACTGGTCATAAGACTGGTCCAGTAGCATGACTGGACATATGACTGGTCCAGTAGCATGACTTGTTATAAGACTGGTCCAGTCACATTCTAGTCGTACGAATAGTCCAGTCGTACGAATAGTCCAGTCGTACGAATGGTTCAGTCGCACGAATGGTCCATTAGCATGGTCCAGTCGTACGAATGGTCCATTAGCATGGTCCAGTCGCACGAATGGTCCATTAGCATGGTCGAGTCGCATGAATGGTCCATTAGCATGGTCCAGTCGCACGAACGGGTCTACACGCAGATTTTGAGATCTGCAGCCGCCATGGCTGCCAAAAACCCTAATCTTATGAATTTTACATGAACCAAACCAAAATAGACATCATAAGATTCGTAAGGGTGATCAGAACATGGTTCAAGTTTCAATTTTAACCAGGAAACAACATACGTGACAAGATCTGAGCAAAACACAAAGAACATGAAGTGGATTTAATGTCAAAGAACCTGAAATCGATCTAGAAATCAAGAGCTTGGGTTGCTAGTATGATTGTTAGATCATTCTAGCAATAACCGGCTCTGATACCAATTGTTAAGTCGCTGGATCGGTAGACATCCGAGCGTGTTCTTTACGGAAGGATAAACAACCAAAAGCAAGAGATAAAGAATAACACGAACTATAATAAAATGGTTTCATTGATAAAACCTAACGATTACAAGCTCGTTACAATATACGAATCAAGACTCTTGGCAAAGGGAGATCGAGCATGATCTCCCCTCTCATCCGGCAGCACCTAGGCCCCGGGCACACTCCTTAATCTCTCTACACAATGAAACTGGTATTTATAGGCCTCAGTCCATATCAGATGCGACTAGGCCCATTCGTACGATTGGGCCGTGCGTATGGTTCAATCGTACAACTGGACCATACTTATGGGTCAGTCTTACGAATGGCCCAATTGCATCTCTTAGTCGCACGACATGGATCAGTCGTACGACTGAGTCTCATTCGCATATGCCCTTGCGAATGACCCAGTTTCATGTGTTTACAACATATCAGATGTATTACATTAAGCCTAGACTATTCGACAAGTGACAGACACACTATATATGACAATATATGCTCCAACAATATATATATATATGTGTATGTATATATATATATATATATATATATATTATATATATGTATGTATGTATATATATATGTATGTATATATATATGTATGTATGTATATATATATAGTGTGTGTGTGTTATGTGTGTTTGATGTATGTGTGCAATGTGTGTTATTTGTGTATAGTATGTGTGCTTTGGTGTGTTATTATGTGTGTGCCATTGATTACTTTATTATTGTTATTATTCATATTATTATTATCACTATTATTCATATTATGGCTAACATTATGGATAGTAGTACGTAGTGTAATATGTTATGTGAATGATATTTAATATATCGTGTACGTGTCATGCATCGACCAGAACTGAACCGAAACCGACCAAAAGTACCTATTCTTTTTAGACGCGTCTTAAGATTTAAGTTGCGTAAAATTATAGGTGTTTGATTGTTCATTGCTCTCATTCTTTAGAAGATTTTCATTTGTTTTATTCATCTCTATTCAGGGTGAGTTTCGCAGCCCCGTTTTCATTCTAAATATTTATAAAACAGGGGGAAAAGTATGCTCACCTTTTTATGTTGTGAACTTATACAATTCTTGGGACTGTTGTGTTTACTAGTTTGTAAGTAATTATCTAGTACATTCATGAGTTGTCTGTGTGGTTCTTTATTCACAACTTTTTAACTCTGGTATTGGAGCTGACGGATAGGTATTGATAGTACTATTTGGCTGACACCCCACCCTTGTTTGTTAGTATACTAATTGGGACTCACAATGGCGAGGTACGGGCCCTAAGGTGAATATGTTTATGACAAGAATCGTAGGTTTAGTTGTGACGCTCATGTTTACATGTGATATTGCTTGCTTATAACTGTATGAACTCATGTCCTACTAAACTATTACACGACATTGAGTTTTGTTTATTATTTAAACCTGCAAACTCACCAACAATATTTTTTCCTTTTGAGCCTATCTTTTCAGGTAACAATCATTGTGGATAGCTAGGGATACTGCCTTAGTGATGACCTTAGAATTGCATTATTTAAACTCATTAGATGTCTTTGGTTATTGCATTGACTTTTCTTTATTATTCATTTTATGTTCACTTGTTCTCGGGTTGTGGGATTATACTTAATTATTTGTATGACTATGTTTGTCATGGGATTGACTAACTGCGACATAAGTTTTCATTTGTGTCGGGTGACATCATGACACGTTGACTTTCATCACTTATTTCATCTCTATTAACTAACAATGTGTTATGATGATCCTGTTTGTTACATCCTTGGGTTTCTACTATAAGTGGGGGTGTGACATTATGGTTCTATAAAAAGGTACTCTTAAACGTATAACTAACATAAATTCATTACATTCACCATAAGGACATACTATACATCATGTATCATCACATAAATTGTTCAAACAAATATTTTTCATAAAAAAGTCATACTTAATCATGTAAGAACATGCTATTGGCAAACAATAATATTTTTTATATACATAGCAAGCCCCAAAGTGTAGAAAACGAGTAGAAGATGGGTTTTAGAACTCACCTCAAACAGCCTTCGAATAGAACTCTAAAACCCAAGAGTAGACCTGAGACTAAACACTATTCATACGTAAAGATTAAAACTTAACACATAAAAACCCGTAGAAATCTACCTAGAAGCTTAAGCCAACTTAGATTTAAGAAGATTCATGGTATAAATCATACCTTTTGAAGAAATATTCCACTTCCTCTCTGCAAAACCAGTGGGAGCTCTTTCTCTCTCTAAAACTAGTTGATTTGAGGTTCGTGGGAGTGAGTATGGGCAACCATCCATGACAACCCTTAAATCAAGATTAGGTAAATTCAACATTTTTATTAAGTGATAATACATGCTCGTATCCTATTAAAATTAACTAAGGTAATTTATTTAATTATATGAGTTTTTGTACTTTAATTGAACATGCACATATGATACATGAATATGCATGCATGCATGCATTAATGTTTACGTGTGCATGTATATGAATTGCATGATTACCATCTTAGAGTAATATGATTAATTAGCTTAATGCTAAATGCCTTAACTATATGTAATGTATTAGTGACCTAAACTTAATCTCTTAAACATCTAAACACTAACTAAAACTCAACCTTAATACCAATATCAGTTCATTAGAACACTAATTAACCTGATTAAACTCCTAAACTACTAACTAATCCTAACTTAGTGACTAAAAAGTCATTAGCACCATAACTTGACACCTAGCTAACTCTTACACTTATCACCTCCTTAACCCGCCTAAGCACCACCGTAACACTAAGCTCTCTTTAGAAATTTCCATCTATCGTTAATAAGCCAACTAAGCATCCCTACAACCACCACCTCACCATCCTAACACTAGGCTTAATGATGAATTACTCCACTTCTTGCCTCTCGGCCGCATGGAACCCAAGCCACCACACCCACAACCATGTGTCGGCTCCCACCCTCTCCTCCTCTCGGTTGTCAAGTTATCTCCACAACCACCCTCATACTCTCGATCCTCATCTCATCACCATATCTTCATCATTAAACACATTCCAACCTTAAGAACAACATGAAAAAAGCCATTTCAAACTAGCTTTGATCAACTTCCAAGCTCGAGAACTATTCCATCAAGTGGATAATCCAAAGCTAGTCATGCAATTCTCTTAGTTTCTTGCATCAATACTTAGGGTTTGATTTCTAAAGCCATGAGATAAGAAGTATATATGTGTTTAACTAACACATATAAGCCAACCCTTTAAGAATCATCAAAGTTATTAACAAAGTCTTATGAACAATATGTTTTTTATTACCAAAAACCGGTAATAAAAGGATTCGAAAATAGAAAGTTTGAAGGTTTTATAAAAGTCAAGGATTTAATAAAAAAATTGAAGGGTTGAAACATAGATATCCTTGATGAATTAGATTAAATATTTGTTAGCCAGGTTGCACACTTGAATCAACTATTATGAAGATTGTAAGATCAACCAATGATGAACACAATAAAACCCCTTTAATCTTCAATTAGATTGCAAAATATGTTTACATGTAATCCCTCAATCTATTGGTCATACAACCATTAACCTAATTCAAATTACAATTAGGCTATTTATAGTCTAGTCTAAGATTCTCTATTCACACATAACCCCCTAGACTATATAGCTAGACTAAAACATGACTCAAACAAAGTAAAATATTTCTTTTCCACACAAAATATATTTATTACAATAAAACTCCTAGTCATCTAAATCTTTAACGTCTCGTCTTGGTTCTTCGTCTCGAACATGTTCGGTTCGATTTGCGTTGAGTTTGACCGTGGCGTTGACTTTTGCTGACTTTGACAATGTTGATAATATAGACTATCTTGTACAACTCCAACAATACTCCCCTTTAGTCTATGTAAGGCCTCGTTCCCGGAGACCTCATAGTTGGTCATTCACAGCATTTCATACATTAAACATTATAGATTTACAGGCTTAAGCAGCAGAATTATTCTAACAAAAGCCATTCATTTCATTAAAACAATGTTGTTGAGCAATACACTATTGTTTAACCGAATACAAAAGAATTGTTTATTGCATTACAAAACAACATCAATCATAAACATGAATGGATGTCAGTCTTTCCCTGCCGAGTAACTTCACCCTCGTGACATCCTCAGCAATGTTTACCTGCCAACTGAAAATGTATAAAAGTCAGCGTTGCTAAGTGAGTTCTAGTTTTAAAAGCAATTAAAATGCTTTTGTAAGGTATATATACGAAAATAAATTTTTTTTTGAAAATTTCATCTCTTTATACGTGAGCATGCATTAACTATACAATCAGATAATGCTTCTTCTCTTTACTGTATGCCTTGTTTATTCTGTTCTCTTTCATATTTATCTTTCACTGTCTATCTGGACCAATGAGCAATACCCTAAACTATGTGCGCAGGGAAAATGGTGTTGGGCCCTCTGTTCCCACAAGGGGCTCTAAATACTGTATACAAGGCTGGCCCAGACAGCTAGGATACGCTGCAAAGGTTCGCCAATCTCAATTGACTGGCCTCGTGTGCATAATAGGGTAGCTAACCCGAATCACAGTTGAGCTAACGAAAACATCATCATGCACCTCCTATAAGCTTGCAAGACTTGTTAACATTTTAATTAAGTTCCACTTTTCTTCTTCATTGCTCTTTCACTTTATTATTAGTAGTAATACTTTACGTTACGATAATAAACACACCACGTAAAGTCACATACTAATAGTTATAATACTACTAATAATAATAATAATATGGAAAAATCATAAAGCAATCATAATAAAGCACGAAACCCAGCATTAATAAGCCTTAGGAAACCTCGGTCAAAACCCTAAAAGCACAGACTCCTAAAAATTTTGTAATAAATTCTAAGTGTTTAGGGGTTTTGACACTATTTGGGCACATGAGCCCTGTTTGGGCGTTTCATCACTATGTAGGCGCATCAACCAATAAACCATTTAAACACTTAGGCGCAGGAGCTATTCAGACGCATGGATACTATGCGGGCGTATGGTCCATTTGGACGCATGGACTCTTAGGCGCATGGGGTTATTCAGACGCATGGGCACTATTAGGGTGCATGGTGGCACACTTAGTCGTTCGATTACATATTCTAGGCGCATGAACCCCTGTTCAGGCGCATGAGTTACACTTACACATTTCTAAGGCAATTCCAGGCGCATGAGCCTTATTTAGGTGCATGAACCTTCTGCCCAACATATTTTTAGAATATTTCCGAACCCAAACATCAAGCTTAATTGTTCTAAGCTTACCAAGGCTATTCTAAACATGAACAACTTATAAGCATCTAAGAGTCATCATCAAACATGCATAATACATACGGGTATACATATATAAGCATTGTAAAATTGTTTAAAGAGTTTAAAAGAAGTAAAACCGGGGTCCAGAAACTCACCTGGTGCAACTTTGGGTGTATCTTCCTTCTAACCTGTTTGCAAATGAGTTCGAACACCTATAAACCCACAAAACACACACACACGACCACACACGACCACACACAAGCACATAAGCACATAATTGAGACAAAACCTGTCATAAGCACTTAAAAACTTCGAATTCTTACTTGAATTCAATCTTCTTCTTCTTCTTCAACCGAGAGTTTTTCTGCTCTCTCTCTCTAGAACCCGATGAAAAAGGTGATGGGAAGTGAGGGTGGGCGGCCATGCCCACCTTTACACCAACTTCTTTGTACTTTTGTCCTTTTTTACATTTTTAACCCCTCAACTTGGGTTTATTGATATTTCCTTCTTTTATTTACTTTAATAGAATAACTGGGTGTTACAAGTCCACCACCCTTATTTAGGTTTCGTCCCCGAACCTGCTATTCCTTAAACAGAGGAGGGTAATGCTGCCTCATCTGCTCCTTAGTCTGCCATGTAGATTCGGATCCCTTCCTGTGCTTCCACTGTACACGCAGAAGAGGAACCACTTTATTTCTCAATCTCTTCTCTTTTCTATCAATGATTGCCACTGGTTGCTCCACATAATTGAGCCTTTCATCTACTTCGATGTCTTCCAGTGGAACAATCATGTCTTCATCAGTTAAGCACTTTCTCAGATGAGATACATGGAATGTCGGGTGAATTCCACCTAACTCATCTGGTAACTCCAATCTATAGGCCACCTCTCCTACTCGAGAAATGATTCGGAAAGGGCCTATATACCTTGGGTTCAACTTGCGTGCTTCCTGAATCGGATAATACCCTTCCAAGGCGAGACCTTCAACATAACCCGGTCACCCACCTGGAACTCAATCGGTCTGCATCGCTTGTCAGCATACGACTTCTGTCTATCTTTGGTTGCCTTCATGTAGGCTTTAATCTTCTCAAGCTTCTCAGTCGTAACCTCAAATAACTCGACGCTCCCCAATTCCTTCTGACCAATATCACCCTAACAAACGGGTGTTCTGCATCTCCTACCGTATAGCATCTCATATGGTGGCATGCCAATGCTCGCATGATAGCTGTTGTTGTATGAGAATTCAGCTAACGGTAAGTGGTCATCCCAACTTCCTCCAAAATAAATCACACATGACCGAAGCATGTCTTCTGGTGTCTGAATGGTCCTTTCTGACTGACCATCAGTTTGGGGATGATAAGCCGTGCTAATATGTAACCTCGTCCCCATAGCGTCGTGGAATTTCTTCGAGAATTTGGATGTAAACCGGGTGTCACGATTAGATACAATAGACACCAGCACACCATGACAAGTTACGATTTCCCTGATGAATAGGCCAGCCAACCTCTCAAATGAATATGTCTCGCGGATTGGTAGGAAGTGAGCACTCTTCGTCAGACGGTCAACAATCACCATGTGGCATCATACCCTTTCGGAGTACGCGACAACTTCGTAATGAAATCCATGGTGATGTGCTCCCACTTCCAATCAGGTATATCCAAAGGTTGGATCTTCCCATACGGCTTCTGATGTTCGGCCTTCACCTGTAAGCAAGTAAGGCACTTACTCACATACCCCACCACATCACGCTTTATACCCGGCCACCAATAATCTTTCTTCATATCTTGATACATTTTCGTGGCACCAGGATGAACGGAGTATCGAGTATCGTGAGCTTCATCCATAATCTTCACACGTAGATCCCTAAAACGAGGAATCCACACCCGTCCGTATCGGGTTCTAACACCAAGTGTGTTTTCACCCAATTCCCCAACCAGACCTCTCATCCTTTAGAGTTAAGATGATCTTCTTTCGGTGTCTCATCTTGAAACTCTTTGAGTTGCTTCATTACATCAGAGGTCATGATCAGTTGATATGCTTTCACCAAATCGGCTCAGGCCTCTCTTTTCGGCTAAGGGCATCAGCCACCACGTTGGCCTTGCCCGGATGATAGTGGATCTCGCAATCATAATATTTTATGAGCTTTAACCATCTTCTCTGCCTCATGTTTACATCCTTCTACTCAAAGAAGTACTTCAAGCTTTTGTGGTCAGTGAAAATGGTGCACTTCGTCCCGTACAGATAGTGCCTCCAAATCTTTAGTGCAAAGACCACGGCTGCTAGCTCTAAGTCATGAGTGGGATAATTGACCTCATGAACCTCAACTATTGGGATGCATAGGCTATAACCTTCCCTCTCTGCATTAACACGCACCCTAACCCTGAGTAGGAAGCATCTGAATAGACCACCAAATCCTTGCTTCCTTCGAGTAATGACAGGACAAGCTTGAGTCAACCTTGCCTCTAACTCCTCCAAGGCCCTTTCTTGCTGTTGACCCCACATGAACTTCACATCCTTATGGGTCAGCTTAGTCAACGGGGAGGCTATCTTGGAGAAGTCCTTAATGAACATTCGATAATATCCCGCCAACCCCAAGAAACTACGAATCTCGGATGGTGTCTTTGGAGACTTCCATTGCATAACTGCCTCCACCTTTTCCGGGTCCACCATGATTCCATCATGATTCACCACATGACCTACAAACTGAACTTCGCATAACCAGAATGCGCAGTTGGAGAATTTGGCATACAACTTCTCCCTTCTTAATGTCTCCAACACCTCCCGAATATGACCGGCATGCTCTTCTTCGTTCTTCGAGTAGCTCAGAATATCATCAATGAACACAATCACTGATCTATCCAACATCGGCCAGCACACTCGATTCATCAAATCCATAAAGGCAGCTCGCACATTAGTAAGACCAAAAGACATAACGAGGAACTCGTAGTGTCCATAACGCGTACAGAAAATTGTCTTAGGAATGTCTTGTTCCTTCACCTTCAATTGATGGTAGCCAGATCGTAGATCTATTCTCGAGAACCAACTAGCACCTTGGAACTGGTCGAACAAGTCATCAATCCTTGGTAACGGGTACCGATTCTTCACCGTCAACTTGCTCAGCTCTCGATAGTCAATGTACATTCGCATACTTCCGTCCTTTTTCTTTACAAACAATACCGGAGCACCCCACGGAGAGATATTCGGTCGAATGAACCCCTTATCCATTAACTCCTACAATTGGCTCATGAGTTCCTTCATCTTAGTCGGAGCTAATCGATATGGTGCTTTGGCAACGGGTTGAGCACCGGGTATCAAATCAATTTGGAAATCAATCTCGCGATCCGGTGGCACGCCGGGTAAGTCTTCCGGGAATACGTCCAGAAAGTCGCACACCACTGGTACCTCAAATAATTACGGTACCGACACATCCACATCTCTTACGTATGCCAAGTAGGCACTACATCCACGTTTCATGCACTTCCCCGCCACTGCCATCGAAGTCACCTTCGGGATCGTAGTAACACGATCTCCATAAATAGCAACCAAACTCCCATCGGGCGCAACTAATCGAATCATCTTCTTGCGACATACGATGTTTGCTTCATAGGTTGCTAACTAGTCCATCCCTAGTACTACATCAAATCCACCTAGGGGCATCATATGTAACTTAGCAGCAAACCTATGACCTTCTAGTTCTATAGCACAGTCCTCTATCACATTAGTAATTCTAGTGGACTTGCCAATAGCGGTTTCTACATCGAATGGTTCACTGAAATTTCTACTACTTTTTGGCAAGTTAGCACAGAAAGTAGTGGAAATAAAACTCCTACTAGCACGGGAATCAAACAATACAGAGGCACAAGTTTGGTTTACTAGAAACATACCTGACACGACATCGGGATCAACTCTGGCTTCCTCCCGGGTCATGGTTTAAGATCTAGCACTTGTCCTCTGCCCTCCTTCCTCCAGCTTCTTCTTCGCTCCAGAGCTCTCCGTCCTTGGCTTCTTACAATCTCTGCTCATATGTCCAGTCTGGCCACAATCGTAGCATTTAGCCCTTGGACAATCTCTTGCCCTGTGGCCCTCCATTCCACATTGGAAGCAGAGGTTTGATCCCCGCCTACACTTACCGGTATGCCCTTTAGCGTACTTACCACACTTCCTCGTCTCCGCACCAAACGAAGCTACACGCCAGTCATCCGTCCTTGAAACTTTTTTGTATGGAGTGTAACCCCCATGTTCAACTCATTTTCTGTTGCAGTTCTTGTCATTGCTACCATTCTTGTTCGCTTCAATCATGGTCGTATCCTTCACCGCCCTCATTACCTCAGTCACCATAAACGGGTGAATCGTCTGCATGGCCTGTTGAACTCCCTCGACAACAGCCTCTTTCAATGTGGTCCTCAGACTAGCACTATCATCATCGGCCTCTGGGTGATGGATCTCGGGCTCTTCGAGTGCCACCTCAACAGCCCTAGCCATGCTTCTTGTGACACGCGGTCCAGCACCACGTCCACCACAACCTTCACCTGACGAAACCTTCGAAGGTCTACCACCGACCATCCTTTAACACACTATAAGAATCAAACACTAACACGATCATTCAAGGTAACAACTCAGTTTATATCAAGTATATTAAGTCCCTAATTGTAGTGGCCAGTTGTGATTAGCCACTTACTTTACTCTTTATACCCCAAGCATTTCCTATCGTGACTTAATCAACATCTAAATCTACAAAAGGCACATAAATCATATAGCATGTGCCCATAATACGGTTAACATTAAGAAAAATACGTGATGGCATGTAGCTACTCGGGCTGACATCCCTCCAATTGTCCCATTTTCAGTTTAAGTTTAGATTTTAAAATTTTATTTAGCCCAATTCTCTTAAACTTTGGCTCTGATACCAACTTGTAAGGCCCTGTTCCCGGAGACCTCACAGTTGGTCATTCATAGCATTTTCATACATTAAACATTAAAGATTTATAGGCTTAAGTAACAGAATTATTTTAACGAAAGCCACTCATTTCATTAAAACACTGTTGTTGAGCAATACACTATTGTTTAATCGAATACAAAAGAATTCTTTAATTGCATTACAAAAGAATAGCAATCATAAACATGAATAGATGTCAGTCTTTCCCTGCCAAGTAGCTTTACCCTCGTGCCATCCTCATAATGTTTACCTGCCAACTGAAAATGTATAAAAGTCAGCGTTGCTAAGTGAGTTCAAGTTTTAAAAGTAATTAAAATGCTTTTATAAGGTATATATACGAAAATAATTTTTTTTGAAAATTTCATGTCTTTATATGTGAGCATGCATTAACTATACAATCAGATAATGTTTCTTCTCTTTACCGTATGCCTTGTTTATTCTGTTCTCTTTTATCTTTATCTCACTGTCTATGTGGACCAATGAGCAATACCCTAAACTATGTGCACGGGGAAAATGGTGTTGGGCCCTCTGTTCCCACAAGGGGCTCTAAATACTGTATACAAGGCTGACCCAGACAGCTAGGGTACGCTGCAAAGGTCCGCCAATCTCAATTGACTGGCCCCATGTGCATAATAGGGTAGCTAACCCGAATCAGAGTTGAGCTAACAACAACTTGGTCGTGCACCTCCTGTAAGCTTGCAAGACTTGTTAACATTTTAATTAAGTTCCACTTCTCTTCTTCATTGCTCTTTCACTTTATTATTAGTAGTAATACTTTACGTTACGATAATAAACACACCACGTAAAGTCATATACTAATAGTTATAATACTACTAATAATAATAATATGGAAAAATCATAAAGCAATCATAATAAAACATGAAACCCAACATTAATAAGCCCTAGTCAAACCTCGGTCAAAACCCTAAAAGCACAGACTCCCAAAAATTCTGTAATAAATTCAAAGTGTTTAGGCGTTTTGACACAATTTGGGCGCATGAGCCCTGTTTGGGCGTTTCATCACTATGTAGGCGCATCAACCAATAAACCGTTTCAACATTTAGGCGCATGAGCTATTCAGATGCATGGATACTATTCGGGCGTATGGTCCATTCGGACGCATGGACACTTAGGCACATGGGGTTATTCAGACGCATGGGCACTATTAGGGTGCATGGTGGCACACTTAGTCGTTCGATTACATATTCTAGGCGCATGAACCCCTGTTCAGGCGCATGAGTTACACTTACACATTTCTAAGGCAATTCCAGGCGCATGAGCCTTATTTAGGCGCATGAACCTTCTGCCCAACATATTTCTAGAATATTTCCGAACCCAAACATCAAGCTTAATTGTTCTAAGCTTACCAAGGCTATTCTAAACATGAACAACTTATAAGCATCTAAGAATCATCATCAAACATGCATAATACATACGGGTATACATATATAAGCATTGTAAAATCACTTAAATACATTTTTCAGCCCCAAAGAGAGTTTAAAACAAGTAAAACCGGGGTCTAGAAACTCACCTCGTGCAACTTTAGGTGTATCTTCCTTCTAACCCGTTTGAAAATGAGTTTGAACACCTAGTAACCCACAAAACACACACACGACCACACACAAGCACATAAGCACATAACCGAGACAAAAGCCGTCATAAACACTTAAAAACTTTGAATTCTTACCTTGAATTCAATCATCTTCTTCTTCTTCTTTTTCAACCGAGAGTTTTTGTGCTCTCTCTCTCTAGAACCCAATGAAAAAGGTGATGGGAAGTGACGGTGGGCGGCCATGCCCACCTTACACCAACTTCTTTGTACTTTTGTCCCTTTTTACATTTTTAACCCCTCAACTTGGGTTTATTGATGTTTCCGTCTTTTATTTACTTTAATAGAATAACTGGGTGTTGCAGTCTATCATTATCAAGGTCTTCAAATGAAATTAGCACTGAGAAGTCAATAGTAGAAAAATTTTCAAATTGAAGATCTCTGAATTTGATGAAAAAGATTATTCATCTCATAAGCTCCCCTTTTTCGAGTGCATACTTTGTGAGGATATTGGAATAACTTTCCCAAATCTCTAAACTTGAATGTGTTAGAAGATGTAGGAGGAGGATTCCTAGCTCGGTATCTTCTGCAAATTTGAGAAACATGTTCTCTGGTGAGGTACACTGCTCAAGTAATGATCGGACATCACTTACACAAAAATATGAAACACATTCACAAACAATATCTCGACATTTCTAATTAGATCATTTTAGTTTAACAAAATAAACCCGTTTTTATCTGTGTGTGAAAATAAGCGAACCCGTGTTTGTTTGTGCGCAATTTTTGTGAAATGCATGAAAAATGATAAAATTGTAATAATATAATATGGAAGACCAAAATGAATATTGAAATAAAAATTTATTATAATATTTTATTTTTTTTAATTTTATATATCTGTTTTTTATTTGTATGTATATATATATATATTCTTCTTATAACCAAGAACTGAATCGATCATGAGATCACATCCTCAAGATATATACTTTAGCACAAAAATGAATTTAAACATCGACGAGTACTAAGATCACACTTATAATTGAATCTAATCACAGTCTTTGAAAGATTTTGAAAATGTCAAATAGATTAATAATGATTGCTAATATATTTTGTCCACTTAAACCCATGCACTATCTTTTTCAACAAGCAGCAGATGATTTGTTATGGTTTGACTAAATACCTTAGAATGATGGGACCCCATAATCATTTGGCAAAAACGCTCACCCAAGCTCATGATTTCTTGATTTTGTTACGATCTTTGTAGAGCAAGGCTTGTGCATTAGTGTGTAAGTGATTATCAATAGAATATTGCACTCTATGATGGATTCATCGTTTAGATGATTTGACACAAATTAGACCAAAATGGTGAGAGCTCTAGGTCTATACTCACGTATAACAAAGGAGATGACTATTTAATCATGTGCCGATGAGAGCTCCACGTCAGTACTATCGTACAGCAAAGGAGATCATCACTCCAGGTTAGTACTTCTGTACAACAGAGAAGATTAGCACAAACACTTGACACATACGTACACCAAACATGGCTCAAAGATATGGCTTATATGATTTGTATCATGGTTGGTGAAAGAACAATTCTCAATCCAATTTTTGTGGGACTTAGTTTTCGAGCAGGCCAAAATGATTGAGTAAATCCACACATCCTAAAGCATATATTTTAATTTAAGTCATTATGTTTCTTTCTACTTTATTTTTCAGGCTGGTCTACCAAGCATATCATTAAAGAATCTATTTATTTTTCTATTATTTGCAATTAAAAGTAGGATGTAAATTTTAAAATGCAAGTCATGCAAGAACAAGCATATCAAGAATATATACAATCATTTCCCGTCATCTCGAATCAAGTTCACAGTTCTCTTTCATTTTTATTTACTATAGTTCCCTTTTCATTTACTATAGTTCTCTTTTCATTTTTATTTACTATACTCTCACCCTAATTTTTATTTATGTAAACCTATTTTTTATTTTATTTTTATTATTTTATATTATTTTTCAATTTTTTAAAACTATACAAAAATAGAAATTTATCAAAGAAGGTCTTCCAAACTATACTCATACGAAGATAAGAAATGAATTATCAAGAAATATACAGTGATTGTGAAGTGATAACTATGATTGGGTAGATAAAAATTCAAATTGTGGATAAAATACCATGACCTTAACCTGTTTGTTCCGCCTCAAATTTGAATTATGAACAATCTCTCTCAGTAAACCAGATTATTTACAGACCTTCCAAATTGTTCCTGCACTCATACACAGATTAGTTTGAAAGAGAAACCACATCCATCGTAGTCCAGGGTGTTCCTTTTGCAATGGTAGAAGTACCTGCTTTAACAAACAATATGCTGAAATTTCAGAGATAACTGTATCCTTCTTTCTAATTCTCCAAATTTGTTTCCGTTCAATTAATTTAGATTTGAATTAATTAAATTTGGAAATCATTTTCTGTTTAAGACTAGAACGAAAAGAAGTTGGTTTTGAATCTTTAGTCATTTTCATCTTTGAACCATGTGAAACTGGCTTCACATGAAAAGGTTTGAATGGAGGTTTTTTCATCCAACCATTCAAAAAATATATGTTTTTACCTCTTGATCGAGAGAAGTGACCCATGTTGCCTTTATCGTCTAGAACATTCTTTGTAGACTTACATTCAGAGAAGCAATTTGGTTTTCTTTTACCATTCGAAGCACTTCTTTACCACATGGCCTTCTTTTCCACACTCAAAACAAGCCTTAAAAGGCTTTTGATTCTTTGCAGTCCTGTTAAAAATTTTGGAATTGGAGATTGCTTTGAGGTTATTGTAGATTCTTGCTTGTTTTGGTGTTTGCTATGCTGAACAGTGAATGAGATCTACACTGGTTGACTGACTTGTTTTGCACTTGAGAAGAGATTTGTATTGGTCTTGATTTAGCTTGTGGAAGCTTTTAAGACCTGACAATTTTAGGTGATATCTTGATCTTAAAGGAATCGAATTATCCTCTATGTTTGATTCATCATCTAAGCTTGTCCATTCTCGTATACCTAAATCTGCTTCCAATGGATCTTGATTGATAAGAATATGATATGTTGTCATTGTTGGAACTTGATGATTAGGTGATTCCTGATTTATCTCTTCTTTCACAACCTTGACAGGCTCAAAAATAGGAATTTCACTAGTTGTAGAATCATAATCATCTTACACCTCATTAAGATTGACACCGCTCAAACCTGCATGCAGACTATTAGTAGGTTGTTCAAACAAATCAGTTTTAGGATAAGGTTTAGGGATTGGTGAATAACATAAAGTAGAAGGGGGTGGAACTGAATTAAATATAGTTTCACTATCAAATTTATATCCAATCCCATGTTTTACCGCACCCCTTGTTGAGCTCATCCTTTTTCATGTGTGAAAGAGTCCATTTTCCAAGCTTTGTTGAAGCTGTGTCATTTCAAACTAAGCTAAAACAGCCATTTCTCGCAAAATATTAATTTCAACGTTACGCTCCAAAATAGTTCTTAAAAGATCATTTTCAGCCAATGCTTCATTAAGTTTCTTGAAAAAGCAATTTCATTTCTTTAATTCCTGATTGCTTATTTTTAATTATTTTTCATTTTCCAATAACAATCTGTTTGCCTTATAAATCCCAAATAACCGGATTTTGCATGACGAAGAACACATATCCTGAACAGTCTTATAAGGAAGACCCATGATAGTTCGTTCTGCAGCTAAGCTCTTTTCACAGTTGCAAACCTTTGTGTTTTTTTTGTTGTTCCTCTTCTTTGACCTCCAATATCTCGCCGGCCTGAGATTCTTTCTTTTTGTTATATGCTTTTCCAGCCTTATCATAATCGGTTGACTCCTGTTTATTGTCATTGTTGACTCTAAAACCTTCATAGTTCTCTTTAACAGTTTCACTGAATTCAAAATTTAAATCCAAAACTATTCTAAATAACTTCAACTTTTCAATCATCTTTGTTTTGTAATCAAGTATGCTTATTACAAAAGAAACAAGATCAGTATTAAGCTTGTTGGTTTGATGTGGGAACACGGCTTGCTGAAATTCTTTTCTTTGGATATCCAGCTCGAGATATTTTAGTCTATTGATCATATCCATAAGTTGTGTGTCGACATAACCTCTTTGTTGCTTCAACATTTTAACTTGATGATTCCATGCTGACGGAAGCTAGTCAAGAAGCTTTTGAATTTGTTCATGATTACTAAGATCCGGAACATTCTTCTTTAGATTATTTGCCATCTTTAAGAATCGATCAATCAAATATGTCAATTTTTTTCTTCATTGCTACAAAAGAGTCAAATCGGCTTTGTGCCATTGTGAGATTATCTGATTTAAAGTCTTCTAAAGATGACATTTTATTAAAAAATTTAAACAATTAAATGCCTCAAAACTATTTTTCCCAAAATTTATAAACTAATTCTCCGCCTGGAAAAATATATATTTTTAATTGTCACTATGCAAAATTTCACTCTATGCAATCTTAGCAACTCGGGTCAAGTAGTCATTTTTCTTCATCGGGATAAAATCAATTAATCCCAACTAGTCATTTTTCTTTGATTTTTTTATTAGCCCACAACTCATTTTTTAAAGAAAATACAACCCAATTTGCTTTTATCTTTATGTAGCCTACATTGGTAAAACTCAAACAATTGTTAGCCTAATTTCTTTGATTTTAATGAGCCCACACATCATGTTTTATAAAATAAATTCAACTCAATTTGCTTAAACCAATTGAAAACCCAACCCAATGAGAATAACCAATTTTAAACAACCCGTCCCATTAACAAATATAAACCCTAACCCTAACTCTAACTTCAACAAAACACTTCAAACACAACACATGAGACCAAGGGGAACTCAGACAAGCTTTCCCCTCCTAGGGTTTGGACGACTAATTTGCTAGGGTCCGGTGACTACCGGCGAGTCTCCGGTAGGCAAATGGTGGCCACTGAAAGGTATCTACAGTGAGATCTTGATGAGTTGATCATGGTGGTAGTGATGGTGTGGCCCAAAACCGGAAGATGGAGTAACTGTGGTGGTGGTGGAAGAACTTCGCGAGTCTCCAGTGACAAGTAGGGGTGTGGTTGATAGGTCGACGGTAGTCGACAGTTGTGATGGTGTTGACTGTTGGGTTATAGGCGGCGATGGTTGAGGAGAAATAGAAAAATTATTCCAACCGGTGTACTCTTGGCTTTACTTCTCTTCGGAACCCTAGTTCTTGTTGTAAATTAGATCAGTGATAGTGTATTTTGATGTGGAGATAGATGTGGAGATCGGTGATAGGCGGATGGACCCAGGGTTCAAAACAAAGGAAACCAACACTGCACTATATGAGGGCGCGACACCTTTGATGGGACAAGGTGGGAGTAGGCATGGCCAAAAAAACCGGTTCGGGAACCGTTTTGGCGAGAAAACCCAAAATTAGTTTGAGGCCCAAACCGGTTTGAACCCAAAACCAACCCACCGGTTCCTACCCAACCCAACCCACCGGTTCCTCCCCGGGTTTCCATTTTTTAAATTAAAACTGGTTTCGGTTCCAACCCAGTTTTCAAACCGGTTCCAAACCAGTTTTCAAACCGGTTACCATTGGGTAATGGAAATATAGCCGTTTGTACCATTTTATGACCGTTTTTTGATGTTTTTTTTACCACTATACCCCCACCAGGTTAGTATATATGTGTATTTGATGTTTTGGTTGAATCACAACAACTTATAACACTCTCTACTCTCAAAAATCTTAAAAACGCTCTCACAAATACTTTCGTTTTAAACGCCTTCATCAAAAATCTTGTAAATGGCTTCATCAAGTGCCGAAGCATCCGTTGGTTGTGAAGCGTCTTCAAGCAACGTGGTGGTAGCAATCCTTCCTACGAATAGGAACCCCGAAGTACGGTGCAATTATGATTATGTCAAATGGCTAGCGGTCCAAACAAGGCTCGTTGCAAGTTTTGTCATAAGTTCTTCAAAAAAGATGCAAACACAACGTTGAAAAACCATATTTCGAATAAATATCGTAAAGCGTTGGAAGGTGAACCTTTTCAAGGTCAAGCTTCGATGATAAATGAAGAAAATATTTGGGCTGATAACATTGATGCGGTTCGGGAGAAAATGGTGCATTTTGTAATTCAAGAAAGCTTGCCATTCAAACATTTTGATAACGAACGTTTGACTTGACTCATTCAACAAACTCTTCAACCACGTTACACCAATGTAAGTCGTGCTACTCGTTGAAGAGATTATTTAAAAATGTGGAAAAAAACAAAAAATGAATTAATATCTTATTTTGAAATTTTACAAACGGTGTTAACTTAACTAGTAATGTTTGGTCGACGCCTCACGGTTCACCAGATTCGTACATTTGTGTCATCGCCCATTGGGTTGAACCTGATTTGTGGCAACTGATGAAATAAACGATTGCGTTTGAATTGTTTGATTATCCTCACACCGGCCAAAATATTTTTTTTATCTTATTGATAAAGTTATTCAAAGGTATAATTTAGAAAACAAACTATTTTCTATATCTTTTGATAACGCATCAAATAACACTTTTACGATAGATCATTTGAAATTAAAATATAACCAATGTGTGAGGGTGTGTTTTTTCATAGTCGACGTATTGCGCACATTATAAACTTAGCCGTTCTAGACGGTTTAAACCCAATTGAAAGAGTGAAAGATTGTTTTAAAAGAATGTTACGTGACATTTTTAGCAATAACTAAAGATATACTAAATATCGCAAGTTTTGTAAGGATGCAAATACCAAATGTTTAGGCCCGAATTGGGACGTACCAACACGATGGAACTTCACTTGTAACATGTTTGAAAAGGCTATTGAACAAAAAGAAAGTTTAATAGCCTTTCATAATAAGTCGTGGAAAGGAAAATTCTTACCATCCATCGGGTTGGGCCGTTATTGAAGAAGTAACAAAAATGCTTCGAAATTTTAAAAATGCAACAACGTGTCTTTCCGGAGTTTATTATTCAACGAGTCCGTTAGTACTTCACCAAATTTATTAATGACTTCAAAATTAAATGAAATGTCATGTAGGGGTTGACCATATTCGAATATGATACCCCCATTAATCTTATAAAATATTTTAAAGAAATGCCTCGTGTAATTACATGTGCCGCTACTTTAAATCCTTGTTTAAATTTGTCGGGTGTTGAAACTTTACTTTATAAAATTACTTTTAATTTGGATTTATAAGTTGGTAACCCAATATATAGTAAAACTTTAAATGTTACTTTTAACAACCATTAGAAAAAGTGTATGATGTTTATTTATTAAAATACACGCAAACATCACAAATCCATGAGGCTTTAAGGCATGCGGCATACACCAAAAGTTTAAATGATCCAATGTTGTATTTATATAATACTTTAAGGGATGAATGTAATAATTTAAAACTTCAATGAATTTGATCCAAAATGGATCTTGTACCAAATTGTTAGCCCAGGTTGAATACTTGAATCAACTATTCTGAAGGTATGTAACATCAACCAATGATGAACATAATAAAACCCCTTTAATCTTCAATTAGATTGCAAAATATGTTTACAAATAATCCCTCAATCTATTGGTCACACAACCATTAACCTAATTATAATTACAATTAGGCTATTTACAGTCTGGTCTAAGTTTCCCTAGTTACATATAACCCCCTAGACTATATAACTAGAGTAAAACATGACTCAAACAAAGTATAATATATTTTGTTCACACAAAATGTATTTATTACATTAAAACTCCTAGTCATCTAAATCTTCAATGTCTCTTCTCGGTTCTTCGTCTCGAACGTGTCGAGTTTGACTTGCGTTGACTTTGACCGTGACGTTAACTTTTGTTGACTTTGACTATTGACAATATAGACTATCTTGTACAACTCCAATAATATCTAAATGATTGTGATTGTGGGAATAAAATTAGGAACTTATTGAGTAATATTAGAAATAATAATGTGTAAATTTGATGTAATAATATTCGATAGATTAATTTATATAATGAATTTAAGGAAATTATTATAAGAGGCTTCGAATCTGCTAATATCTAGAGAAATTATATAATAACCGTTATATTTTATAGGAACTCCTGAAAAAATTTCATGGCTTAATTTGCATTTAAGATTGAGTTTTATATTTTAGTACATTCTGTAAATAGAAAATTTAAAGAAATAGCAAAATAGTGAGATAAATTTTTTAAATTTTACATAAACTATAATATTTAGAATAGAACAATGTGTATAAATTTTAGAAATTTTAAAGATGTTTTACTATTTCTCCTAATTAATGTGAAATTTGTAAAAATTCTAGAAATTTGTCTGTAATGAGTTATTAACCTAATTTTTTAGATAATATAGATTTTAGAATGTTTAGGCTAGTGTATGAATTAGAATGTAAGGACTCATTATAAGGCTGATGCAACCCAAACATCCAAATAGTCTGTCCTACATGCATGCACAAAGTGCTGAAGTAGAATGTTTTGGAAGTTTCACACTTTACTTTAGAAAACATTCTAAATGTGAAATCTTCCGAAGCCAAGACCAATATCTTCTGAAGAAAACTTTTCAGAACTCTTAAGAATATCTTCCGAAGTCAATTTGGCTTAGGAAGCTTTGTATCACAACTTCCGAAGACAAATTCCCATCGGAAGATTTTTGACTTCCAAGAAAACTACTTTTTCAGAGGTGCGAGTGACATTCAAATTTCAAAGTTTATCCTCTTTCATTAACTTTTTTTGAAATCCATTTCATATATAAACCCAATGGTTCCCTCTCTTTCTTTATCATCTTCATCTTCTTACAGACCTAAATTCCTGAAATTCTTTAAAACCTCCTTTGTTCTTCATTTCCTTCACCTCTGAGCTTTCTCAAATGGCCAATCTCAATCGCCGAAATGACCCAAACTTTTCCATGTAGTTACATAGGCAACATAATCAGGTTGTTCTATTAAACTCTAAGAAAGACCCTCGTTTCTCAGAGGTTTGTTGATTTTTGGCTCTGTCCAACTACTTCAACTCCCTTACCATTGATCCTATTCTTTATGAGGATCATTCACTTGATTTTTGGAAGACCTGTCAAGAGGTCATCCTGGATGGGGAGAAGTCACTGTCTGCCATAGTATAGGGGAGGACAATCTTCATCGCTCTAGCCATCATAAAAACCCATCTTTAGCTGGATGATGAGGAAGGTGAGTTGTCCTTTCCTAAATAAGCTGTCAATCACTCTTTTGAACACATGGGCTATGAAAGAGATTTCACTATCAACACCTTCAGGTAAGGGAAGGTCTTCTCCGAGTGGAAGTACCTACTTCATGTGGTCATCTACAGCTTGTCCAACAAACATGGGGGTTGGGACTAGATTCCTGAGGATCTCTGCGTGAGATGGTTCAGGGAGTCAAGTTTAGGTACTCTTAGTTTGTTTATACAAATTTGCTTGCTAACTTTGACTCTTAGGATATTATATGTTTCCTAGATATGTTCAACACATTCTTAACTATGAATTGGGCTCACAGTTGAGGAAAACAAGTAATATTCTTAAATTAGGACAAATGACGCCCGCCATCTTTAAAATTTTGAAGAAGCCAACTGTTGGATTCTCTGGGGTAGAAACAGCCCTTGTCCCTAAAATGTTAGAGCTCATTGCTCAAGGTGACAACCTAGCAACATGAAATAGTGTTGAACCCACACCTTCTACCTCTCAACCACTAAAACAGACACAAATCACCCTTACCTACCAAAGAAAAACCAAACGAACCCCTACACAAGCTACTCAGTCTGTGCAGGCCCCCATACTACTACCCACAAAGGAGGAAGTGGACACTGGAGCTCCCACTTCCCCTAAGGAGCAAACCACTCCTATTTCTTCAAGAATCAGTGCAAAGGTTCCTCATGCTCAACATGACGAGCTCACTAGCCCAACAGCCTTTAGCATTCACTCAGAGTCTCAACACTCTAGCGAACAACATTTAGGGGAAAGTTACCTTCCCCAGTCTTTAGATCTTAACCAGCCATTCCTCAGCCTTGACTTTTATGATAATAAAGACTTGGGATTTAGTGAGTATCATGTATGTATTCTCTTCCCCCACTCAAAAAGACATGAGTGCTCTTGCTTCTCCTTTGTTTAGCACACATCATGTACCCACTACTAAGGTGGATCTTCCTAACTCTGCTCAGGAAGTCCACATGGAAGAGGCTCTCACTTCTGCAAGTGATTACATATTTAAGACCTTAACCATGGCAACTTAGCCCACTGATACTCCATCTGAAGTAGTAGTGAGCAAAGGAAAACCAACAACCAAGAACATCATGCTAGTGGTGAGACTAAGGACTTTGGTCGTATTATCTCATCCCCCAATGAATCTTGTGTTGAAGAAGAGGGGAATCTGAGACTAAAGGTGCAAAAATTGTCAAAAACATCTACTTATCTAGTCTCTAAGGTTAGTCACTTGAAATCTCAGATGATTACCTTACATAATAGGGTCAATGATGAATAACTTGATATTTCTTATCTCAAGGAGAAACTAGTTGGGAGACCTTTAAGAAGAGCTCAACAAGGAACACAAGAACATGTAAATGTGATTGACCTAACTCCTAGCTCACTTATGCAAGAGGGTTATGCTACTAAAAAGGGGGAGTAAGTCATTACAATCATAGAACCTGGGAGTTCTTCTTAGAGCATGGACTTTGAGGACTCACCATCTTCACTTGCAAACTATCCATACTCAGCAACTTCCTTAAGTTCACATTGATGTGGACTCTATAGAATCCTTAATTTAAAGTCTTTTTAAGGAAGGCATTCCAAGGGCTATGTCATCTCCACCTCAAGTAACTTCTAACTACATCATGGGGTGGATGTATAATGCTAACAGGAGAGCCCTTATTCTTCAAAGAGTTCAAGGGCAACAAGAAGTCTTTAATTTTAAGACTTTGAACTACTATGAAGGTCTTGACCTTATCAATATGCCACTTGTCAATCCAAGCCAATCTAAAAAAACTAACAAGTTGGCTCAAAGGATTCAAGACAAGATTACTAAAGAGTTTAGCCTCAGAAGGAGATAGAGGCAATCAGGCAATGTCAATGGTTAACTAGATGTTGAGGTGGACCCTAAGATTAGCTTTAAAAGGAAAACCTTAATCGGAGGCCTAGTGATAGAACCTGAGAGCCCTATCAAACCTACAAATGCTTGAGAAGTCCATTCCCTCAATGAGACACATGCTGGTGAAGGTGCATCTCAACTTCTCTCTTGCCGGAGCATGGATGCTACTCCAAGCAATAAAGGCCAAAGCTCTCTCCACCCTGAGTTATAAAGGTCTATGAGTGACAAAGGGAAAAGTACAATGACTACTAAGGAGATTGAGGAGGAGGAGAAAAAGAGAGAGAGGAAGAGGAGGCTAAGGGGAGAAAGTTCCTCTGCTAGGTCTTCTGGCTTCATGTTAGCTGCAATCAGGGATGCTCCCAAACCAAACACTCAAAATGATGAGTTGAGGGCAGTCAGGATTGCCTACTTATAGACCATGAACTATGATATTGATAATATCATCTCCCTCCCCTTAGAGGAATTAAATGAATTGGCTAACATGAAATTGTCAAGAGAGAGGAAAGAAGCAGAGGATGCAAGATTGCTTCTTTAAATCAAAGAGGAAAGGAGACTGAAAAGACTCTACAAACATGTTCTTACCATCTCCCCAGTTCAAAAAAGCCGTACACAAGAGGCTGTGGCACCATAAGAACCTCATGGTAGACAAAGAAACTGATAGAATCAACCTCAGGTAGACAAAGAAACTGATAGAATCAACATGATCAATTACCTGAGTGCCACAGGTCTCTATTCGGCTGATGCACTTGATCCTTTGTCCTTTGAGTACATTGAATTTGAGTATCTCAAGCAACTTGAACTTGAATCACTCCAAGAAATAAAAGCAAGAAAGAGGAAGATAATGGAAGAAGCTACCAAGGCAAGAACCACAATCTAGAAAAGTCAAAGGATGTATGCTGACAGGTAGAGGATGATGAGATTCTTGAAGCTATATGTATTCTCTAGAAGGCGACTTGGCCCTATGTCTCTATCCACCATGGATGAGCATATTAGGGTGATAGTAGAAGATCAAAAAAGGATAACTTGCTGACTTACACTCCCTACCAAGCCAGGTCCCTCAAGAAGTGAATGTTAAGGTTGAACATTTTATGAGAACACAACCTAGACCTCCTACTGAGTCTCAACAAGCTTCATCTTCTAATGCGCAGCAGGGTTTAGTACCCTTTCAATCTGAACCTATAAGAGAGGAAAACCTAACTTAGCAAGGAAAAGATGATCGACAAGGTGCTACAGGACAATCTTCTCAGTTAAAAGGTATGAATAGGAGAAAAAGGATGGCTTCTAAACCAAAGCCTAAGAAGAAGAAGAAAGAAGCATAGATCTCCAAACCTTAGGATGAGTCAAAACATCCTGGGATGTGCAACAAGGGGAAGCTCAACCAACTCCAATCCAAGTAACTTCTCTGTCACCTGGAAGACCCATCTTATCCTAGACTTACACTACTAATAAAGAGAGATGGCATGTTATTAGAGATCAAGGTGATGAAGATGTCTACTCATGGCAGTACATGTTCAATCTACCTCTACATGATCTCTTTGATATGAGAAGACATTATGAGAGTTTAACTAATCCTGATAATCTTATGAAGAAAGGCATGGTCGTCATCATGATGAGGGCTGTCAATATCTCAAGTCTTCAAGTGTTTTAGTAGCATCAGCCTAGGGGAATTTTTAAGGACTCTTATAAGGCTGATACAACCCAAAACATCCAAATAGTCTATTCTGTATGCATGCACAAGGTGCTGAAGTAGAATGCTTCGAAAGCTTCACATTCTACCTTAGAAAAAATTGTAAGTGTGAAATCTTTTGAAGCAAAGACCAATATCTTTCGAAGTAAAGACCAATATCTTTCGAAGCCAAACATGAAGTCTTCCAAAGCTTCAAGACAAGGTCTTCCGAAGCCAACTCCTAAAGACAGATTTCCTTCGAAGACTTTTGAGTACAAGCTTTATCCAATGTACCTTTTACCATAATGCTAGACCACCTTTCCGCTGCGACTCTATTTGACTCACCAATTTTCACAAGTTGGTGAAAAGTCCATGGTAAGTGTACATTGTGGTCTTCAGTCTGCTACTTTCTACTTTATATATTTTTATCCTTTTGTAATATATTAGGATGTGAGCTATGGCATGTTATAGTCACTAGTCAAAAGGTAATTTGCCTTTTGACTCTAATTGATTTTGTTATTCTCTAGGTCATGTATCTAGCTGGCCTTCAAAGTATAGTCGACTGTAGGATGTATTATAAAGTATCTCAGGTCCTTTTGAAATGTTTAATCCTTTTATGCTTTGTAAACACTTGTAAGGAACTTGTGATCAATATACATCATTCTTGAAAACCAAGCACTTATGTTATTATTATTGTTCTTGTTCTATCTCTTTATTACTTGTGTTACTTAGTATCAAGGTGTGACTGTTTGGCAGTTTCCCATTTGATCTGTTAAGTGTTCTAACTCAATTCTCCTTATTGTGTATGGTGTTGTAAGTGACCAACCCCTCAAACGGTCCTACATTGAATAGCAGAAGTTATCAAATTAGAATTTTGGTAATTTTTGTGATTATAATGCTGAAAATTTTAAACATAGTAGATTTATTCTAACCAATAATTATTTTATAGAAATTATTTGACTTATTAGTTGGAATTAAGGTGAGTAACATTGCTCCTTTTTTATTTATAATTTTTTGGGGGAAAAGCATACTGTTTGTGTTGAATCGAATGCATTTTTGAAATTTTGATTTGTTACTGTCATATTGACCCAACCATTAATTCGGATGAGAAACCGTCAAATAATATAGGTAGTGCTACTTAGGAAATGTCAACCTACATATGCTGAGATGAGGGCAATGGTGTTATATAATTTGATTGTGTGATTTGTATTTGGTAGTTATGAATCATGTGACAAGTATGTGGGTTTGGTTGTAACTTTGATTGTATTTCATCAATTCAAAATGATTAATATTGTTTAAACCTATGTTATCATCAATTGCATGTTGATTGTTTTGAGTATGCTTTTTCAGGTCAGCAAAATGTACTATAACCTTGTGTATACCTTCAACATGTAGTGATCAGCATGGCTACCTAGGAAAGCTATGCATATGGTTGACTATTGATCTGTGTGACTTTAGCCTTTACGTGGACATGTTCACTACTAGTTGGAGATATGTGATATGTTGAAGATATATTTTGATTAGAATTACTATGTACAGGTCTAAAATGTTAGAATAAATTTTGTAATATGTAATCCTCAAATTTATATATTAATGAAAGTAATGTTTAGATTATTGTTGTGATTTGTATGTTGTGATAATCAATGTGTTTTGAACTAACGAGTCACACCTAAAGCATTTCACGCTTCTACTGGGATGTGACCCCATCCCTCTTTTATACCCATTTATGGTTTGGTTTGGGCCTTGCACACTTTTACCCCTTCCACTAAAGTAAATTATCCCGTTTGCATTTTTACTTTTCTTTTTAAACATTTGGGTGTTACATTATTGTTACCCGTAGTTGTTCATTCTTACCCACATTTGTTTCTTGTTACCCATATTAGTTCGCTATTACCCGTATTAGTTTATTGTTACTCACATTTGTTTACTATTACCCATATTAGTTCACTGTTACCCGTATTAGTTCACTGTTACCCGTATTAGTTTATTGATACATTAGTTCATTATTACCCATATTAGTTCACTATTACCCGCATTAGTTCACTTTTACCAACATTATTTTACTCGTTACCTACATTAGTTTATTGTTACCTATATTTGTTTAGTGTTACCCATATTAGTTCACTATTACCCATATTAGTTTACTATTACCCACATGAGTGCATTTGCGCACTGTTACCCATATTAGATGACACTCAGGTCATTTCATCATAGTTAATTCTATCATTCTATTATGAGGGTTATTATGTGGATACTTTACGAATAATCTTTAATGTTCCATGCTACGTGATGATAATGATAAAGGGTACCTTATAAGTATTGCCATTATGAATAAAAAGAATGTTAGTGAAACATAATAAATGTTACCTGGGCCATTATGGTGATGAAAAGTTTGACAAACAAAATTAATGGAGGTGCACAATCATGTTGTCATTAGCTCAACTGATTTGCAGTTGCTTTAGCCCATGTGGATGCACATATAGGGTCTAATCCTTGTGATTGACTAATAATGAATTATGATAAGTCAATTTGACTATTATGTGTAACACCTAGATATTTTTAATAGGCAAGAAAGAAAGAATAAAATTGTAGAGAAAGAGAGAAACACAATTTTACCCAAGTTGAGGGGTTAAATGTCTTAAAAGGACAAAAGGTTTCAAAAGTGGGTGTAAAAGGTGGTATGGCTGCCCAGGTTGTCTACACACATCTTTTTAACTAGATTTAGAGAGAGAAAGTGAAGAAGTTTCAGTTTTAGAGAGATGAAGAAGAAGACTGAATTCAAGGTAAGAATTCTTTGTTTTGGATTGATCATGACTGGCCTATGGCTCGGCTAGATGCTTATCTGTGTTTATGTGTGTTCGGGTTTGTGTTTTGGTGGGTTTTAGGTGTTTGAACTCAATTGGAAATGGGTTTGAACGAAGTCATACCCAAAGGCTACTAAGGTGAGTTCTAGAACCCCCTTTTTACATGTTTTATAAGATTTTAGGGCTGGAAATACATTTATGAATACTTTTATTAATGGGTGTTTACACACGAATGATTTTATGTGTGTATCAATGCGGGTGGGGTATGATCTTGGGTGTTCTTGATGTTCTGATGATGCCATGTTCTTCTTATGATGCTAGAAATAAGCTTAGAACATGTTGAATTTGTGATTTGGACTAAATTAGAATGATTTATGGTATGTTAATTACTTATGCTCCTGAACAGTGGCCCATGCGCCCAACTGTCCAAACGCCCAAGTGTTTTCCCTATGCACCAAAATCCCATACACCCAAATAGTTCCCATATGCCTAGGATAGACTAAATTTGGCTATGTGTCCAAACACCTAGATTGCCCGTATGCCCAAGCACTCATGCGCCTGCATAGTGCCCATGCGCTTAGAATCTTGCCCGAATGCCTAAGTGTTACGTCATGCGCCCAAATAGTGCCCATGCACCCAGAAGATTCCCATGCGACTAAGTGTTCCCCATGCGCCCAAAAGGCCATATGCCTGCAAAGTGCCCATGCGCCTAAGACTTAGAATTATTTTCCGAATTTTTGGGGAAAATGCTAAGTGTAGGCTTTGACTTTAGATGTTCTCAGGTGTGATGTAAGTTGACTTTTTGATGATGGGTGATGTATGTTATGTCATGTATGTTGTTGTATGTGATGTGTATGGTGATATCATGTGTATTGTATGGTTATGATTATATTATGTTCCTTGTTACATATGCTTATTTTCCGTGGCTTTGCGTAGTATGGTTATGCAAGTAAATGGATGTATTATGTAATGTAAAGTGAAGATATGAATAGAGGAACGTAATGAATGAAAGAATGCATGCATTAATGAAAGGAAAGTAAAGAAAGTCTTGCAAGCCTTGTATGGAGGTTCACACCCAATGAAGGGTGTTAGCTCAATGGTGTGTGGGTTAGCTACCCCGGAAGGATGCACACTGGGGTCTAATCTTTGTGATTGACCATATGTATGGGACACTTATCGCTTACCCTAGCACTGAGGTCAGGCCACCGGGCACAATGTGTGGGGTCTATTTATAGACCTTGGCCCAGTACGCGCTTGATGCATGACGATAGGGTATGGCACATGACATTGGTCCGTAATGTATAGAAGTAAATGATGAAAGTACGTAAGGTACGGAAAGGAAGATAACAAATGATAGCAATGACGCATGATGATGAATGAGCGAAAGTTAATAAACGATGATGAAGATAATAATGATATTATCTATGTGTACGTATGATACATGATCACTTGTGAAAGTAAAGAAAGAAAGGTTTTAAACGAAAGTAAAGCATATTTTATTTTAAAACTAGAACTCACTCAACAACACTGACTTTTAGGTGTTTCCAGTTGGTAGGTAATTGATTGCTGAATGGCACAATCAGCTACTTGGCTTATTTTGGATGGCATCCATTTTGTATAAGGATAACGTTTCTTGTGATGTAATGCAAGAAGTTGTATTCTGTAATCGGTCAACGATGTATTATTTTGCAAAAGCAATTATATTGATATGAAATCGTTTATAATTTATTTTGCTGCAATGTTTTAGTAATGGTGAATGTAACTTATATGTTTTTATGTGCAATGATTGACTAGCTGTGAGTGTCCCAGGAACGGGGCCTTACAAGTTGGTATCAGAGCCAAAGTTTAAGTGAAAATGGTTAAAATTTTCAGAAGAAACCTAAACCCAAACTAAGAATGGGACAAAGGGAAGGATGCCAGTCCACGTAACTGTATGCCATAAGGTATTTTCTTAATATTAACTGACTTTATATGCTCATGTTATTTGGTTTATATGCTTAGTAGATTTAGATACTCATGTAGTTAGGATAGGAAATTCATGGATAGGAAATGATTAGGGTATGAAGAGTAAAGTAAGTGGCTAATCATAGCTGGCCAATGTAACATACTTGACAAAAACTAAGCTATTATCTTGAATGACCGTGTTACTGTTTGAATCTTATAGCGTGTTAGAGGATGGCTGGTGGTAGATCTTTGAAGGCTTCTAGAGGTGGAGGTAATGGTGGACGTGGTACTGGACCACAGGTCACGAGAAGAAGGCCTAGGGCTGAGTAGGTGGCTCATGAAGAGCCCGAGACCCCTCATCCGGAGGGTGGTGACAAGAGTGCTAACTTGAGGGCCTTGGTGTAGGAGGCTGTTGTAGAGGAGGTTCATCAGGTCATAAAGACGATCTTAGTGTCTGTGGTGACCGAAGTGATAAAGGCTGTATGAGAAGGAGAAAGGAAGGAGAGGAACCAGTCCTCGTGAGAAAGAGGGCAACTAGAGATGGAGACGATTCACTCTATCGATGAGGAAGAGGATGAAGAGCCTATGCCAAAGGCATCACGAGGCTGTAACTACGGTGGATTACAAAGGTGCAAGCCCCAGACTTTTGATGGAAATGGCACTGCTACTGCTACTCACCGATGGGTGAGGGAGATGGAAGCTGTTCTGGATATCAGCGAGTGTCGGGAGGATTAGAAGGTGAAATTTGCCACTCACTCATTTGTGGACTTGGCCTTATGTTGGTGGGAAAATATTGTCTAGGCTGAGGGTAGTAGGGCGATTGGCAGGATGAGGTGTAGTAAGTTGAAGAAGGTGATGATCGAGGAGTTCGGTACTCACAGGGAGCTTGATAAGGTTGAGAGAGAGTTCTTGCAGCTGGAGGCGGGAACCTTGACACACCAACAGTTACCACTACATTCAATGAGATGGCACGACTGATGCCGGATGAGGTGATACCTCTGTCATGAAAGATCAAGAGGTACATTCAGGGCTTGGTGGTGGATATCGGCAGGCACATGATAGCCGCTCCATGGAGCATGTTCAAGTCGGTGGTTTATTTGGCGGGAAGACTGTATGATGAACGGGAGGTGGTGGCTGAGGTGAGCAAGAAAGGTGGTGGAGACCATAATTAGAATGGAAAGAGGTTTGGACAGAGTGGTGCCCCAAAAAACAACAAAGGTGCACAGGTGGATGACCGATGTGTGGTCGCATCTGCTGCAGGGTCGAGAAAGTGTGGCAAATGTGGAAGGGAGCATACCGAAGAATGTAGGTGGGGCTCAAATGTATGCTTCAAGTGTGGGAGGACGGGCCATATAGCAAAGGATTGTCGTGTGATAAGATGTTTTAACTATGGTGGGGAGGGCCATATGAGTCGAGAATGAAAGAAGCCAAAGGCTGAGAGTTCTAGAGCAGGGAAGAAGACGGATCGGACTAAAGGGCAGAAGGCGAGCGCTAGAACCTTCATGACGACTCGGGAGGAAGCTAGGATGGAACCCGATGTTGTGTCAGGTACGTTTCTAGTAAACCAAACTCTAGCTTCTATGTTATTTGATTCTGGTGCTAGCAAGAGTTTCATTTCTGCTTCTTTCTTTGCTAAATTGCCTGTTAGTAGTAGGAATGTAGAAAAGCCCTTCGATGTAGAAATTGCCTTAGGTAAGTCTACCAGGATTGTTGACCTAATAGTGGGATATGATGTAGAACTAGAAGGTCATAAGGTTCATGCTAGACTGGTTGTGATTACCTTAGGCGGGTTTGACATATTCCTAGGGATGGATTGGTTAGCAGACTACGAGGTGAACATTGTGTGTCGCAAGAAGATGATCTGATTGATAGCGCCTTACGGGAGTTCGGTGATGGTTTATGGTGATCGAGTCACAACGATCCCGAAAGTGATTTCGATGGTGGTGGTGGAATGTGCATGAGCGTAGATGTAGTGCCTACTTGGCCTACGTGAAGAATGTGGGTACGTCAACAACACAACTATCCGATGTACCGGTTGTGTGTGACTTTCCGGACGTGTTTCCAAAAGATTTACCTGGTATGCCACCGGACAGCGAGATCGAGTTCCAGATTGACTTAATACCTAGTGCCTAACCTGTTGGTAAGGCACCGTATCGGTTGGCTCCGACCGAGGTGAAGGAACTAATGGGGCAACTGTAGGAGTTGCTAGATAAAGGGTTCATTAGACTGAGTATCTCTTCATAGGGTGCTCCGGTCTTGTTTGTGAAGAAGAAAGACGGTAGTATGAGAATGTGTATTGACTATCGTGAGTTAAACAAGTTAAGGGTGATGAATCGGTACCCATTACCGTGAATTGATCATCTATTTGATTAGCTCCAAGGTGTCAGTTGGTTTTCGAGGATAGATCTTTGATCTGGCTACCATCAGTTGAAGGTGAATGAACAAGATATTTCTAAAACAGCCTTTTGCACGCGTTATAGACACTAAGAATTTCTCATTATATCTTTTGGTTTAACCAATGCGCCAATTGCTTTTATGGACTTGATGAACCGAGTGTGTCGGCTGATGTTGGATAAATCAGTGATTGTGTTTATTAATGATACCTGATTTATTCGAAGAGCGAGGAGGAGCATGTCGGTCACATTCTAGAGGTGTTGGAAATGTTAAGAAAGGAGAAGTTGTATGCTAAATTCTCCGAGTGCATGTTCTGACTACGTGAGGTTCAGTTCTTGGGTCATGTAGTAAATCCTGAGGGGATTATGGTGGACCCAGCAAAGGTGGAGGCGGTGATGAAATGGAAGTCTCCAAAGACGCCATCCGAGATGTGTAGTTTCTTGTGGTTGGCGGATTATTTTAAGAGATTCATCCAAGACATCTCTAAAATAGCTTCTCCGCTGACTAAGTTGACTCGTAAGGATGTAATGTTTCTATGGGGTCAAGCTCAAGAGAAGGCTTTTGAAGAGTTAATGGCAAGGTTGACTCAGGCTCCTATCTTGTCATTACCTGAAGGAAGCAAAGATTTGGTGGTTTATTCAAATGCTTCTTACTCGGGGTTAGGATGTGTGTTGATGCAGCGAGGAAAAGTTATAGTTTACACATCCCGGCAGTTGAAAGTTCATGAGGTTAATTACCCTACTCATGACTTGGAGCTAGCAGTTGTGGTCTTTGCGCTAAAGATTTGGAGACACTACCTTACGTGATGAAGTGCACCATCTTCACTGACCATAAAAGCTTGAACTACTTCTTCGAGTAGAAATGTGGCAGAGGGGATGGTTGGAGGTCATAATGGATTATTATTGCGAGATCCAATACCATCCGAGCAAGGCCAACGTGGTGGTAGATTCCCTTAGCCAAAAAGAGATACCCGAGCCAATTAGGGTGAAAGCTTATTAGTCGATTATGACCTCTAATGTGATGATGCATGTCAAGGAGTTTCAAGATTAGGCATGGAAAGAAGATCACCTTAACTCCGAAAGGATGAGAGGTCTAGCCACGGAGTTGGATGAAAACACACATGGTGTTAGAACCCGATTTGGACGGATGTGGATTCCTTTCTATGGGGATCTACGTGGGAAGATAATGGATGAATCTCATAAGACTCAATACTCCATTCATCCCGGTGTTACAAAGATGTATCAAGACATGAAGAAAGATTATTGGTGGCCGGGCATGAAGCGCAACATTATGGAGTATGTGAATAAGTGCCTTACTTGCTTAGAAGTGAAAGCCGAGCATCAGAAGCCATAAGAAGATCTAACTGTAAGATATACCAGAGTGGAAGAGGAAGCATATCACCATGGACTTTATCACAATATTACTGCGCACCGCGAAGGAGTATGATGACATATGGGTGATAGTTGATTGTTTGACAAAGAGTGTCAACTTCTTACTGATCCGCGAGACATATTCATCAGAGAGGTTGGTGGATCTATTCATAAAAGAGATTGTAACTCGTTATGGTGGGCCAGTGTCTATTGTGTATAATCGTGTCACCCAGTTTACATCTAAATTTTGGAAGAAATTCCATGATGCCATAGGGACGAGGTTACACATTAGCACGGCTTATCATCCACTGATGGATGGTCAGTTGGAGAGGACGATTCAGATGCTAGAAGATATGCTTCGGGCATGCGTCATCGACTTTGGAGGAAGTTGGGATGACCACTTACCTTTAGCTGAGTTCACGTATAACTATAGCTACCATGCCAGCATTAGCATTCCCCCTTATGAGATGCTATACGGCAGGAGATGTAAAACCCCCGTGTGTTAGGGTGATATTGGTCGGAAGGAGTTAATGAGTATTGAGGTGACTGAGGCTACGATTGAGAAGCTTGAAAAGATCAAAGCCTTTTTTAAAGTAGTTAAAGATAGGCAGAAGTCGTATGCCGACAAGAGGCAAATACCGATTGAGTTCCAGGTGGGTGATAGAGTTATGTTGAAAGTCTCACCTTGGAAAGGTATCATTCAGTTCAGGAAGTGTGGCAAGGTGAGCCCAAGATACATAGGGTCTTTCTGAATCATTTCTCGTGTAAGAAAGGTGGCCTATAGGTTGGAACTACCCGATGAGTTAATGGAATTCACCCTACGTTCCATGTATCTCATCTGAGAAAGTGTTTAGCTGACGAGGACATGGTTGTACCACTAGAAGATATCAAAGTTGATGAACAACTCAATTATGTGGGGCAGCCAGTGGCAATCATTGATCATAAGAAGAAGAGGTTAAGGACTAAAGTGGTTCCCTTAGTGTGTGTACAGTGGAAGCACAAGAAGGGATCCAAGTCTATGCGGGAGGCTGGAGGAGAGATGAGGCAGCATTACCCACATTTGTTTGAGAAATAACAGGTTTCGGGGACGAAACTATATAAGGGGGCTAGACTCGTAACACCCAGATATTTTTAATAGACAAGAAAGAAAAAATAAAAGTGTAGAAAAAGAAAGAAACACGATTTAACCCAAGCTGAGGGGTTAAATGTGTAAAAAGGATAAAAAGTTTAAAAAGTGGGTGTAAAAGGTGGTATGGCCGCCCATGTTGTCTACACACACCTTTTCAACCGGATATAGAGAGACTAAGTGAAGAAGTTTCTGTATTAGAGAGATGAAGAAGAAGAAGACTGAATTCAAGATAAGAATTCTTTGTTTTGGGTTGATCATGACTGGCTTATGCCTCGGTTACATGCTTATGTGTGTTTATGTGTTTATGTATATTCGGGTTTGTGTTTTGGTGGGTTTTAGGTGTTTGAACTCCATTGCAAACGGGTTTGAATGAAGTCATACCCAAAGGTTTATAAGGTGAGTTCTAGAACCCCCTTTTTACATGTTTTATACGATTTTGGGGCTGGAAATACATTTATGAATGTTTTTATTAGTGGGTGATTACACCCGAATGATTTTGTGTGTGTATGAATTCGGGTGGTGTATAATATTCGGTGTTCTTGATGTTGTGATGATGCAATGTTCTTGTTATGATGCTTAGGATGCTAGAAATAAGCTTAGAACATGTTAAATTGGTGTTTGGGACTAAATTAGAATGCTTTATGGTGTGCTAGTTACTTATGCGCCTGAATAGTAGCCCATGCGCCCAACTATCCAGACACCTAAGTGTTCTCCATATGTGCCCAAGTCCCACATGCCCAAATAGTTCCCATGCGCCTAGGATAGGCTGAATTTGGCTAAGTGTCCAAACGCCTAGATTGTCCATACACCTAAGCACTCATGTGCCTGCATAGTGCCCATGCGCCAAGAATCTTTCCCAAATGCCTAAGTGTTGGGTCATGCGCCCAAATAGTGCTCATGCGCCCAAATAGTGCTCATGCGCCCAGAAGTTTCCGATCTGCCTAAGTGTTCCCTATGCGCCCAGAAGGCCATCTGCCTGCATAGTGCGCATGCGCCTAAGACTTAAAATTATTTTCTGAATTTTTGGGGAAAATGTAAAGTGTAGGCTTTGACTTGGGATGTTCTTAAGGGTGATGTAAGTTGACTTTTTGATGATGGGTGATGTATGTTATGTCATGTATGTTGTTGTATGTGATGTGTATGGTGATACGATATGTATGCTATGGTTATGATTATGTTATGTTCCTTGTTACATATGTCTTTTTCCGTGGCTTTGCGTGGTATAGTTATGAAAGTAAATGGAATGTATTATGTAACGTAATGTGGAAGATAATTAAAAGAGGAACGTAGTGAATGAAAGAATGCATGCATTAATGAAAGGAAAGTAAAGAAAGTCTTGCAAGCCTTGCATGGAGGTTCACACCCAATAAAAGGTGTTAGCTCAACGGTGTGTGGGTTAGGTACCTCAAAAGGATGCACACTGGGGTCTAATCTTTGTGATTAACCATATATATGGACCCTTATCGCTTACCATGGTATTGTGGTCAGGCCACCGGGCACAATGTATGGGGTCTATTCATAGACCTTGACCTAGTACTTGGTTTATGTATGACAGTGGGGTATGGCAGATGGCATTGGTCCAGAATGTAAAGAAGTAAATGATGAATGTGCGTAAGGTACGAAAAGGAAGATAACGAATGATAACGATGATGTATGATGATGAGTGAACGAAAGTTAGTGAACGATGATGAAGATGATAATGATATTATCTATGTGTACGTATGATGCATGATCACTTGTGAAAGTAATGAAAGAAAGGTTAATGAAGTAAAGTATATTTTATTTTAAGACTTGTACTTAGTTAGCAACCCTAACTTTTATGTGTTTCCAATTGGCATGTAATTCATTACTGAGGATGGCACCGGGGGCTACTTGGTTTATTTTGGATGGCATCATTTTGTATAACGATAATATTTTTGTGATATAATGCAACGAGTTATATTTTTAATCTTTCAACAATGTATTATTTTGCAAAAGCAATTAATGATATGAAATGGTTTTAAATTTTTTTCCATTGCAATGTTTTAGTAATGGTGAATGTTACTTGTATGTTTTTTTGTGCAATGATCCACCAGTTATGAGCTTCCCGGCAATGGAACCTTACATTATGTATGATGAATGTGTATTCATTAAATGTTGTTTAAGAAATATATATTTTCTATGTTATTAAAAGACTAGAACTCACTCAACAAGATTGACTTTGTATGCATATCAGTTGGAAGGTAATAATGTTGTTGAGGATGGCATGGGAGAATGAAGCTACTCGGTAATGGGAGTCTGGCATCTACTCATTTAAACTTATATTTTATTTCGTAAAGATCAACCTTAATGTTTTAAATTCTAGAGTAATACGTAACTTGATAACTTATCTATGAATGTGATAAATGACTTAAAGTATTTTGCTTCAATGTTTTCATATATCAACATATTCTTTTATGTATTGTGATATGAATGACAAGTTGTGAGGCTTTCCGAGAATGTGACCTTATAAGACTACTAAATCTAAAGAATAAACTATTCTATGTTCAGAAAGTACAACATGAAAGGCAATCGACACATCTAGATTAGGCAGCTTCAGTACTATGTTGTCTCCAAAAGGTAGAACACAGTTGTCGTCGGTACAATCAGTCCTGTCTTATGTAAAAGTCTTGTCGTATGTAACAGTTGATCAGTAGCTCATGGAGTTCAATGTTGATCAGGAGCACATTAGGTAAGTGCTGATCGGCAGTGGTTCAGCATATGCTGATGAGAAGTCATTCAGCACATGTTGATCCGTAGTTGATTCATCACTTGACAGGAATCGGCACTTGCAGCCTGTGCTGAATTCTTGAGTTTTTGGTATCTTAATCATCTTCATAGATCAACATAAAGGAATGAAGTGATTGAAGATGTTCATAAAATCGAAGAAACATACAATAAGAAGAATGAGAATTTGAATCACCGAGATTGTGAGAAGATTCAAACCTACAGTTTCTTATAATGAGATTTGAGAAGAAGAAAAGAAAGAAGTAGGTGCGGATGAGTTTTGTCAAACGGGTCAAATGCACATCTTTAGATCATTGTGTGTTTTAAACTGAGTCCAAATCATAGATCGAAATCAAGACTGGAACATGCTTAGAAAAGGAACACGTGTCCCCATATAACTTTGTTTATTAGAGATAAAATCATATATAGATAAATCATTTATTTTAAGCTTTATATAGAGCCTAGATTGATGCACCACTGAAATTATTTCAACACCACTAACAAATATTGTCAAAAGACGCTAATGGGATATTAATTTTGTCAAATTTAAAAAGTAAATTGCAGTTCGCATCTCCTTCACAACTTTACTCGATAAATTGTATTAAATATAAATTTTATATTAACGAATAAAATTAAAATATATAACATTTATAGATTTATATTAAATAAAAAAATTGAACATTAATGAACCAAAGTATTATCTGCCCGCCAATATTAATTCCAACTAATCATTTCGCCATTGATAATCCTAATTTTTAATTTTGTTATCAGTAAAAATCCTTATCTAAAATATCATTAACTTGTGATTATTTTTTAAGATGTGGCATGTGACATGGTAATTATGTAACACCCAGTTATTTTTTTAAAGTTAGTAAAGAGAGAATAAAGTGAAGAAAAAGAATGAAAAGATATTTTACCTAAGTTGAAGGGTAAAAAGTGTCAAAAGGACAAAAAGGTTTGAAAGTAGGTGTAAAGTGGGCATGGCCGCCCACTCCCTTCTTACAACCCCCAAATCTTCGGACATTGTAGAGAGAGAAAGTACAGATTCGGATTTTTGAAGAACAAGAGCTGAATAGTCGAATTCAAGGTAAGAATTCGTGTGTTTATGACGTTCTCAACTGGTTTCATCCTCGTTGTGTGCTCATGTATGTTGTGTGTGTTTGGTTGTGTGTTTTTAGTGGGTTTCTAGGTGAGAACTTGTAGCAATCGAGCTTTGAAGGAAGTCTTACCCCAAGAGGCTGTTAAAGTGAGTTCTAGAACCCCTCTTTCACATGTTTTAACTGATTTTGGGGCAGGAAATGAATGATTGTATGTTTTTATAAAACTGGGTTACATACCCGTATGTATGAATGTATGCATGATGCGGGTGGGGTTTGATTTGGGCTATGTTCATGTTTGATGATGTTCTTGGTGTGCTTATATGGCTTAGAATGTAAGGTTTAAGCTTAGAACATGATAGATGGTGTTTGGGGACCGAATTATGTTGTTAAGTCTGCCCTAAGCTGCTCCTCCACCCAAACAGTAGCTCATATGCCTAAGTTTTAGAATAACTGCTTAAGTATGACAAATGTGGATGAACATTGGCAAATATGGATGAACATTGGCAAATGCAGATGAACATTGGCAAATGTGGATGAACATTGGCAAATGCACATGAGCATTGACAAATGCGGATGAGTAAAGGTCAATGCGGATGAGTAAAAGTCAATGTGGAGGAGTAAGAGGAAATGTGGATGAGCATTGACCAATGCGGATGAGTAAAAGTCAATGCAGATGAGTAAAAGTCAATGCAGATGAGTAAGGAGGAAATGCCAATGAGCATTGACAAATGCATATGAGTAAAAGGGAAATGCGAATGAGTAAAAGGGAATGCGGATGAACAAATGCGAACGAACAAAAAGTTAATATGGATGAACAATGTGGATGAACAAATAAGGATGAACAAATGTGGATGAACAAATAAGGATGAACAAATGAACATGAACAAATGAAGATAGAACAAATGCGGATGAACAAAAGTTAATTGTAACGCCCAGTTATTTTAAAGAGAAAGAAAGAGAGAATAAAGTGAAGTAAAAAGAAGGAAAAGAAATAAAACCCAAGTTTAGTGTTAAAAGTGACAAAAAGGACAAATAAAAGTTGGTAATAAATGTGGCATGGCCACCCATCACCCTTTCTACACACAAAATCCTCAGATTTTTAGAGAGAGAGTAGCAAGAAGCAGAGAACACTCGGTTTTGAAGAGAAACAACTCAAGATAAGAATTTAGGTTTTTATGGTGTTCGTAACCGGTTTTGTCCTCGGGTTTGTGCTTATGTCTGTTTGCTTGTGTTCGGGTATGTTTTTAGTGGGTTTCTAGGCGGTTGAACTTAATTGCAAACGAGTTTGGAAGAAGCCACACTCAAGAGCTGAAAAGGTGAGTTCTAAAACCCCTCTTTTACTGGTTTTTAACTGTTTTGGGGCTGGAAATACATGAATGTATGTTTTCAGTAAACAGGGTTTCAGACCCGTATGTTTGATCTTGTGTATGTTGTAGTTATGATGTAATGTGTGACTATGTTCATGCTTGATGATGTATGACGGTGTTTATAAGGCTTAGAAGGAAAGACTTAAGCTTATAACATGATGGATGGTGATTAGGAACTGAAATCTGATGTTTAAGGCTCATATGTTATGTTTTAGAATCTACCTAAGTGTTAGAAAGTCAATGTGGATATGGAAAGTCAATGCGGATATGGAAAGTCAATGCGGATATGGAAAGTCAATGCGGATATGGAAAGTCAATGCAGATATGGAAAGTCAATGCGGATGAGAATGGAAAGTCAATGCGGATGAGTATGGAAAGTCAATGCGGATGAGTATGGAAAGTCAATGCGGATGACAGTTAATGTGGATGAGTATTAATTGCTAAGTAAGTCAACGTGGATGAGTATTTGACGAAATGCGGATGGACATTGACTAAGTATGGGAAATGCAGATGGGTAAGGTCAATGCGGATGAACAAATGCGGATGAACAGGAACAAATGCGGATGAACAGGAACAAATACGGATGAAGTAAGACAAATGCGGATGAACTATTGTAAATGTGGATGAACACTTAGAATGTTTTCTAAATTTCTGGGGAAAAAGATGAATGTAGGCTTTGACTTGAGATATTCCCGGGGGTTCTTGTAAGCAGACTTTTGAGGTCATAGATGTTATGTTGGGCATGTTATGATGTATGTTTGATGATTTGACATGATGATGTGTATGATGTATGTTATGTATGTATGATGCCCTGTATGATGATGTTGACTGTTGATGTTGATGTTCCTTATTATGTATGATTATTTTCCCCTGGCTTTACGTTGAATGTTAATGAATGAAATGAAAGTAATATGTAACATAAAGTGGAAGATAATGAAAAGAGGAACATGATAAATGAATGCATGCATTAATGAACTTTTGAAAGTATGAAAGGCTCGCAAGCAAATGTATGGAGGTTCACACTCAATGAAGGGTGTTAGCTCAACCGTGTGCGGGATAGCTACCCGAGAAGGATGCACACTAGGGCTTGATTTTTGTGATTAAGAAAATGTATGGAGGTTCACACCCAATGAAGGGTGTTAGCTCAACTATGTGTGGGTTAATTAACCAAGGAGGATGCACACTGGGGTCCAATCCTTGTGATTGACCATATCTATGGGACCCTTACCGCCCACCCTTGGTAACTGGAGTCAGCTGCAGGCACAATGTTCGGGGTCCATGAAAGACCTCAGGGCCAGTACCGGCTTTATGCATATAGTAGGGTGGAGCACATGGCATTGGTCCGAATGAAAGTAAAGATGTAGTGACGAATGTACGGAATACGAACGAATGATGAAGATAATAATGATATTATCTATGTGTACGTATGATGTGTGATCACATGCAAAAGTAATGACGGTTTAATGAAAGTAAAAGTATGTTTTATTGTAAAAGTAGAACTCACTCAGCAACGCTGATTTTTATGCATTTTCTAGTTGGCCGATCAGCATTGCTGAGGATGACATGGGGCAGCTACATGGCATTTTGGATGGCATTATGTTGTTTAATGTTCTGCATTATAATGCGAGCAAACGATGTTTTGAAATGAATGCTTGTATTAACTTGCAAAAGCATTTGTAATGATATGAAAAGTTATTTTTATATTTCCATTGTAATGTTTTATGAATGTTAAATGTAAAGTATATGTTTTATGTGCAATGATTTACCAGCTGTAAGCGTCCCGGGAACGTGGCCTTACATTAAGCGGATGAACAAAGATGAAATGCGGATGAACACTTAGAATATTTTCTGACTATTTGGGGAAAAAGTAAAATGTAGGCTTTGACTTAGGAGGTTCTCGTGGGTTCATGTAAGCTGACGTTTGAGGTCATAGATGATGTGATGGGCATTGTATGATGATGATATGATGTTTGATGGATGCCTATGCATGATGGTATGTATGATTTATGTTATGTATGCATGATGATGCCCTGTTTGGTGATGTTGTATGTGTATGTTGATGTTCCTTATTATTTATGTTTATTTTCCCGTGGCTTTACGTTAAATGTGAACGAATGAAATGAAAGTATTATGTAACGTAAAGTAGAAGATAATGAAAAGAGGAACGTAATGAATGAATGCATGCATTAATGAATGAATGAAAGTAAAAAAGGCTTGCAAGCAAACGTACGGAGGTTCACACCCAATGAGGGGTGTTAGCTCAACCGTGTGCGGGTTAGCTACCCCATAAGGATGCATACTGGGGCCTAATCCGTGTGATTAAGCAAATGTATGGAGGTTCACACCCAATGAGGGGTGTCAGCTCAACTGTGTGCGGGTTAAATACCCCATGAGGATGCACACAGGGGTTCAATCTTTGTGATTGACCATATGAACGGGGTCCTTGTTGCTTAACCCTAGATGAATTGCTTTGTGCTCTAGAGGGGGTTAAGCACAAGACAAGACCTAGATGAAAACGAAAGATAATAAATGTACGAAATGAACGATGATGAAGATAATAATGATATTATCTATGTGTATGTATAATGAATGATCACGTACGATTGTAAAGAACAATTTTAAAGGAATAATAAAGTATGTTTTATTTTAAAACTAGAACTCACCTAGCAACGCTGACTTTTTATGCATTTTCCAGTTGGCAGGTAAAGTTGCTGAGGATGGCACGGGGCGACTAGTTGGCACTTTTGGATGACATTCTTTTGTTTAATGTTTTTGCATTGTAATGCGAACGAACGATGTTTTGAAGTGAATTATTGTATTAACTTTCAAAAGCATTTAAAATTAAATGAAAAGTTATTTTAATGTTCCGCTGCGATGTTTTATGAAAGTTAAATGTAATTATATATTTTATGGGCAATGATTGACCGGCAGTGAGCATCCCGGGAACGGGGCCTTACAAATTACATGACAATGACTTGAATTTTTATTTTGATTTTTATATAACATCAATGTTTTAAAGGTATTTAATCATATGTTGTATATTATCAACTAATGTACCCAATCATTTGTCTTTTTAATCAATTTGTCTCTTCTAAATTCTAATTATTTTCTAAAAGGTATGTCTAATCAATTTTGTTTTCTCATATCCTCCGTATGGTTTGTTCATATTTGTTATTTTCATTCAAAAATGTTTTTTTGTTACATTTGCCTCCCCAATTTTAAAATAGTTGCCATTTTCATCCAAAAACATGAATTCCATGGTAAAATTGTTTATTAGCAACATGTAAACATAAATTATAATTTCATTTTTATATAAAAATTTAGGTAATTACACTTTTATCAATGAATATTTAACATTTTAATAGATGGAGCTAATACTTTTGGATGGAAATGATAATGTTTCTCAAACTTCGAGGAGCCAAATGCAAGAAAAAACATTTTTGGATGAAAATAGTAAATGTGACCAAACTACAAAGAGGAATATGACAATTCATTTTTATTTAAAGAGTAATGTCATATTAACGGCATGTCACATGCCACATCACTAAAATAAATGAAATAAACTATATTAAACTAGATTGTTATTGGTAAGAAAAATAAAGTTAGGATTGTCACTTCTCAAATTGTTAGTTAAGAATAATATCAACCAATAGTTAATTGTTTGGATTATTATAATTCAAATTTTCTTAGATAAACAAGTATATAGTAAATATATAATTTTTATAATAGATAACTTACGAAAAGTGATGAACAGGAAAAAATTAAACCGAACAAAAGATATTTTATTTTAACATCTTTTATAATTTGTATGAAAATTTTTCCTCTAATGTTTTTCCAAAACTTTACAACTTAATTTCGTTTTATAATGCATTTAATTATCTTGGTAAAAGTACCAAAAATAAATTTTGTATAATATAATATTGTTTTAAATTATATACACATTAAAACCCTATGTTGGTGGCTATATGTCACACCTTGGGTTCAAGGAGGGTGGGACGTCACAAACTGGTAACAAACATTGTAGTGGTCCCTAACCGGCACATGAGCACACAAGGAGAGTAATCGCATGGCATTACATTTCATTTTAAACAAATCCGGGCTATAAAGTCAAGCTCGGGTCACAACAGTTACAAATCCAATATTGATTAAATCCATAAGTTAAATAACATCAAATTAAATTGTCCTTGTGTGAATTAATCTAAATAATGCCATGAGGGTCACGTAACTAAGTCATCTATAAGGTCTTCTAATCAACCGAGCTTCCATCAAGGGTTACTTGAAACATGCTCAAAAACATTTTGTGTAAACTAAAAGTTGGTGAATTCAAGTGCTTAATGTTTAAAACAAAAGAACTTTTTAGAATCCATAAGTTAGTTTTAAACATAAGTATCATTGTTATGGGGTCATAATCAACCCTTCACTCAGTCCCGACTAGCCTCTTCTAAACTTGAGTTAGTACCGGTTAAACCTGAAGGAGAAACTAAGCCTCAAACAGTGCACCATAGCTGCTAGATGGTTCACCTTAGTATCTTATAAAAACTTATCACATGACATAAATATAGACAGGACCATTTAGGGGTTGGTCACTTACAACACAACACACAATGAGGAGAGTTGAGTTAGAACACTAAACAGATCAAATGGGGAACTAGCAACCAGTCACACTTTGATACAAAGAAACACAAGTAATAAAGAAAGAGAACAAGAACAAGAACAATAACAGAAGTGTTTAGTTTTCAAGAATGTTGTATATTGCTCTCAAGTTCTATAACACCCGGTTATTTTTGTATTCATGGAACAAAGACTAAAAGTGGAGGAAAAGAAAGAAATTCTATTTAACCTAAGTTAAGGGGTTGAAAGTGTGCAAAGTACAAACTTATCATAATTTTTTACAAAATTAGCATGGTCGCCCATGCAATGCCACTTTTCACCTTTTTTGCCGATTGTAGAGAGAGAAAGAAGCTGAGTTCAAAGCTCTCGGGTTTTGAAAGAAGAACACGTGCAGAAGTTTGAATTCAAGGTAAGAATTCGTGTTTTTATGGTCTTCTTAACTGGTTTTATCCTCGGTTATATGCTTATGTGTGTTGTAAGTGTTCGGGTGTGTGTTTCGGTGGGTTTCTAGGCGGTTCAACTCTCTTGCAAATGGGTTTTTGAAGAAGTTATAACTAAAGGCTACAAAGGTGAGTTCTAGAATCCCCTTCTTACTTGTTTTAAACTGCTTTGGGGGCTGGAAATACATGTATGTACGTTTTTATAAAAGTTGGGTTTATACCCGTAAGTGTGTAAGTGTGTATGTTGCGGGTGGGATTTGATTTTGGGCTATGGATGTGTTTGATGTTGTTATGACTATGTTTATAAGGCTTAGAATGTATTATTTAAGCTTAGAACATGATAGGTGATTGTTTGGGGACTTAATTATGGTGTTTAGGATGACTTAGACTGCTCATGCGGCTAAATAATAGCTCATGCGCCCAACTGTAAATAAGTGCCTAAGTGTCCCATGCGCCCAAAACCTCATGCGCCAAATAGTTTTAGAGAATATGTATAGAGGCTGAACCAACCAAAGTCTTTGTGCATGCATGCTGCACAAGTACTAAATAAGAATGCTTCGGAAGTTTCACACATGCAATAGAAATATTGTAAGTGTGAAATCTTCCGAAGCCAAGACCAATATCTTCCGAAAGCAAAGATGAAGTCTTTTGGATCTTCCAAGACAAAGTCTTCCGAAGCTCCATAATTGAAGACATATTTCTTTCAAATATTTTTAACAACATGCTTTATCTGATGTACTTATCAATAAAGCTGGACCCCCTTTTCGCTGCAACTCTGTAACGTCAGAAACTTACATGAGTTGGTGAAAAGGTCCATGCTTTTGGTAACTGTACATTGAGGTCTTGAGTCTGTAAACTTTCTACTTCATGTACATTATCCTTTTTGTAATAGATAAGGATGTGAGCTATGGCATGTCATAGTCACAAAGTCAAAAAGGCAATCCGCCTTTTTGACCCTACAATTGATTTTGTTTTGAGTCTAGTCAATTGTATCCTGCTGGCTTTCATAGTATGACCGGTTGTAAGATGTATTATAAGTATCTCATGTTTATGTAACTTTATTGATATGCTTTTTAAGACTTGTAATAGAACATTGAGAAAGCAATATACTACAATCTTGAAAACCATCTCACTGTGTATCTTGCTTTTGTGTTTTGTCTCTTAATTACTTCTGTTCTTAGTGTCTTCACTTGTGGTAAATCCAATTCACAATTTGATTAGGTTTAGTTACTCTTCTCTTTGTGTTGTTGTGTTGTATTTGACCACCCTTCACCGTTCTTGCATTTGGTATCAGAGCTATTCAGGCTCTTGATATAAGATCTAACCATGTTAAGATCCCTCACTCACACAAATACTATTCTTTTCAAGTGGCAGCCATTTCCAAAGATGATATGGAAACTAAACCATGAACAAATCCCCACTGATCACTCATGATGACTTTGACACCTAGTGTATGAGAATGGAAGGTTTCATCAGGTGTCTAGACTCAAGAATGTGGAGTCTGTTGAGAATAGACCTTACATACCAAGCACCCCCTCTGCTACTGGTGGTGGTATGATCCCCAAGGATGTACCAAACTACTTTCATGAAGACAAGAAGAGAGTAAAGCTTGATACAAAAGCCATGACAGCCCTTTAGACTATTTTTCCAAAATCAGTATACAGAGGTTTCAAGAAATGCAAAACAGCTAAGCAGCTGTGGGATGCATTGAAACTGATGTATGATGGTTCCTCTGAAGTTAAGGAGAACAAGAAGGATCTCCTGAAGCAGTAGTTTGAAAACTTAACCTTTAAATCATGTGAAACGATGACTGAGCAATACTTTAGGTATGTTGAGATTGTGGATACCCTTATGGATGGAGGAGTTCCTCTTGAGAACAGGGACATTGTAAGGAAGTTCATATCCTCACTTCCTAGGCAGTGGACACACTACTATGTGATGATCAAGAGGACCGAGAATCTAAAAACTCTTACCCTGACAGAGTTATATGGGATTCTCAGTGGCTACCAGATGGAGATTAACATGCAAGGTTCATCTAGCAACTCCCACAATCAAATGGGTTCAACCCTACATGTGGTTGAAAGGGATAGCATAGAACCATAACATCATCTCATATGCTACCCTAACAACTCACCCAAGGTTCCTTTCATCACCTTCCCAGAGACACCAAGGGAGAACTACACCTAAGGAAGCCCATTCCAAGAGACAAGTTTTTCTCAAGCCTTTGTGTCTTCTGATGAAAGTTGTGGAAGCTTTCTGTTCACCCTTGAAGACCTGGACTGTATCCATCCAGATGATCTGGAGTACATGGAGATAGTCTAGCACATGGCTCTTCTCACTCATAGAGCCAAGAAGTTCTACAAGCGGACTAGAAGGAAGTTTCCAAGCAATGCAACTAGTGGAAAGTTTGGCCTGGAAAATGGCAAAGTCAAGTGTTACAACTATAACTTGATGGGCCACTTTGCAGGGAGTGTAAGGCACCTAGAAAAAATGGTGGCCAAACATAGTCCAGACCCAACTACACTAACAAAGCTCCGTAGAATGAGAAGCCAAAGCCGCAGGCTGCTGTTGCTCTTGAAGATGGAAGCTTTGACTGGAGCTTTTAGGTGGAAGATGCTACTCCAAACCAAGCACTGATGGCAAATCATGATGAACCCAAGGTATTGGAACATCTCTGTACCCCTAAATGCATTACTAAAGTAAATAGATACAGGTCCTATAACTTGAAGATGAGATCTGATCTTGAGTTCTTAAACATTTTAAAAGCTGATTTTAGAAAGTCTGAAAATGATTATAAACTGAAGATAGAGGACTTAGAGAAAACAATTTTAGTTCTAAAACATAAGCATACAGATTTTAGACTCAAATCAAGAATCTCATAACCAAGCTGACTGAGTGCCAGACTGAGCTTGTGATGAGCAAAGCTAGGGCAGACAAGTGTGTTCTTGAAGAAGAGACCTTCAAGAACATGATATGCTCATCCCTGCATAACAAAGTGTGCTATCAAAACAAGCAGGGACTAGGATCAAATGAGATAGCTCCTCCACACACAATCTTGTCTATAAGATCACCTAGGTGTGGACTTATGAAGATGAGCTTCCTCTCATAGATCCTTTGAGTGTAGAGGATGAAGAAGTGATAGTGAAGAATTCTTCTGAGAAGAGTAAAGAGGAGAATTCTAAGAAGGGCCACTATCCTTTTGAGGAGAAGAAGAGACTGTGATGACCAAGTCATGAGAAAGAACTTGATCAGAAAGAGCAAAAGGAAAGCAAGAAAGGCTCAAGAGATCAACGCTACTTTTGACTCCGAGCAGAAGCAAGTTTTTATTTTTGCAGGTTTTGAAGTGGTAAAGATTGAAGACACCAACCTAAACTCTTCTGCTAACAGTTCTGGTTCTTGTTCAAATCATCTCAGTACCAAGAAGAAGACTAATATGCTATGTACCACTGCTACACAACCTGGGCCTTCAAACTCTAAGAACAGTCCGCAGCCCAAAAGGATTGTCTCAGCATCTGCAAAGATGAGGGTGGATAAGGGATATGACCAAAGTCAGTCTTGTTTCCAGAAGGCTTTTGGGAAGAAGAAAATGGAGTGTGTTATGCGTGAAAGTACTACTCATCTTGCTAACGATTATCCATACAATCCTAAGGGTACTGTTCACATTATCAAACCAAAGACTTCGAAGAAGATTCAAGCTTCGAAAAGGAAAATCTGTTTTCTTTGGAAGCTCCAAAACCAAGAAGAAAGCAAGTGGAAAATTGCCTTCAGAAGAAAAGTTGGTCTCAGAAGGAAGGAGTACTTCCGAAGCACTGAAGTCTGCTGCAGTGTCTGCAGAATCTTTCGAAGGTTCAGTCATCAAAACTCCTGAAGTATCAAAAGCTTCCGAAGTATTAAAGGTCAAGTTCAAGACTCCAAAGGTGGTGTGAAAGTCTAAGAAAGACCAAGTGACTCAAAATGCTCCATCAATAACAGCTCAAGATCCTCCTAGCACAATAATATTTAACAGTGGCTGTTCCACACACATGACAGGAAATAGGTCACTACTCCATAACTTTGAAAGGATTGATGGAGGGCCAGTTGCCTTTGGAGGAGTTGAAAGTGGTTACATTTCTAGAAGGGGCAAGGTCACAAATGGTAATCTCAAAATGGAAAAGGTAAACTTTTTCAAGGAGCTTGGGTACAATCTTCTAAGTGTATCCCAATTTGGTGATCAGAGTCATAACATGCTCTTTACTCAGCAGGAGTGCATTGTTCTCAAGCCTCAGGTGGTCATTTCTCATGAGTATATTTTGTTTAGAGCCCCCAGGAAACGCAACATGTACAAGATGGATCTACAAGAAACATCTCCCTCTAGAGAAGTTTCATGCTTTCTGTCTAAAGCAAATAGTGATGAGTCTTTCCTATGGCATAAAAGAATATGCAATGTAAACTTTAAAAACATGAATAAATTGATTAAGAATGATTTGGTAACTGGAATGCCAAAGTAAGAGTTTACAAGTGATGACCATTGTGTTGCATGCCTTAAAGGGAAGCAACATAAGGTATCTCACAAGCCTAAGGAAAGGAACTCCATCACTACACCCCTACACTTGTTACCTATGGATATTTTTGGCCCCACTAGTGTAATGAGTCTGGGAAGGACCTCTTACTGCTTAGTTATCATAGATGACTTTACAAGATTCAATTACGTCTTTTTCCTTAGAACTAAGGATGAGACTCCTGAGATTCTAAAGAATTTCATCTTACACATTAGGAATCAATCCGATCACAAGGTCAAAATCATAAGATGTGATCAGGGAACTAAATTCAAGAACCAAATCCTTGATGCATTTTATGATGAAAAGGGTATTAAAAGACAATACAATGCTCCCAAGACTCCTCAGCAGAATGGTGTTACTGAGAGGAGAAACAAGACACTAATTGAAGCTGCAAGAACCATGCTGTCTGACTCCAAGCTGCCCATCACCTTCTGGGCAGAGGCAGTCAACACTGCCTTCTATGTGCAAACAGAGTTTTAGTAGTTAAGACGCAAGGCAAGACTCCTTATGAACTTTGGCACAAGAGGAAACCTTTCATTGGTTTTCTCAGGTCATTTGGTTGTCCTTGCACTATCTTGAATACGAAGGATCAAATTGCCAAATTTGCTGAGAAATGAGATGATGGACGCTTCATTGGATACTATTCCCAAGCTAAGGCTTTCAGAGTATACAATCTCAAAACTAGAATTGTTGAGGAGTCAACAAATGTGACTTTCAATGAACACATACCTTGTGTGGCTGGTTCTGGTCCTGACTGGCTCATTGATTTTGATTTAGTTACCAACTATTTTAACAAATCTTGTGAGACTGTTTAAGGATCTGCAGAAAATTTAAATACACGTGATCTTGATCTAAGATTTGAGCTGACAAGACCATCAAGTAACACATCTTCAGCTCCAATTGGGACTACTTTTGCAAATGAGGTTCCTATCAGCACCACAATGACAAACTCAACTGATACATTTGGTATGCCTTCAAATTCCAGCTTAGAGGCTCCAGAACTAAATAAAGATGCTTCAATTGCAAAAGACAATGATGGTAGTGGTGACAGCGATCAAGACTTTCTTGATGCTGATAACCACTCCATAGATGACAACATCAATGATGTCACACACTCCTTGATCAAGTCCCTCTTGATAAGTGTGCTGATGTGGTGGGTGAAACATCTATGCCAAATCTAAATTTCTCTAATTTCGATCTTTCTCAGCAATTTGATGTGATCCTTCAGTTAAGGATCCACAAGTCCCACCCCACCACAAACATCATTCGAGATGTTGTCGCAGGGGTAAAAACGAGAGGACAAACCCATGAAGCAAATGTTTGTCTTCACTCTTCTTTCTTATCCCAGATAGAGCTAAAGAAAGTTGATTTGGCTGTGAAGGATGGAGTTGGGTTGAAGCTATGCAAGAGGAGCTACTTCAATTCAAAAGATAGAAAGTTTGGAATATTTGTCCTCTTCATCATGGAAGACTATCATTGGAACCAAATGGGTGTTTACGAACAAGAAGGATGATAGAGGATTCATTATCAAGAACAAAGCTAGACTAGTTGTTCAAGGATATACACAAGAAGAAGGAGTTGACTACGCAGATGTCTTTGCTCTTGTAGCAAGACTGGAAGCTGTTAGGATATTTCTGGTATTTGTTGCATCTAAGAACTTCAAGGTCTTTCAACTTGATATGAAGTGTGCTTTTCTCTATGGAGTGATTGATGAATAGGTGTATGTCAAATAGCCACCTGGTTTTGTAGATCCTGATCATCCTCATTATGTCTGCAAGCTTGACAAAGATTTGTATCGGCTGCATCAGGTACCCAGGAAGTGGTATGAGACACTATCTCAGTATCTTCACAAGCATGGATACAGGAGAGGTGTTATAGATGGAACTCTCTCATTAAAAGATAGGGAAATGACATATTGCTAGTTCAAGTATATGTGGATGACGTCAACTTTGGTTCAACTAATCCAAAGCTCTGCAAAGACTTTGAGAAGCTGATGAAGGACAAATTTGAAATGAGTGCCATAGGAACTAAGTTTCTTTCTGGGAATTCAAGTGAAGTAGGTTGAAGATGGCATGTTCATTAGTCAGTCAAAGTATGTTCACGATATACTCAAGAGGTTCAACATGACTGGTTGTAAGATTACTAAGACACCTATAGCTAGAAACCACTCCCTTGGACCTGATCTTAAGGGGGAGTGTGTAGATGAACACTTATACATGGCTATGATTAGGTCTCTTATGTATCTTACTGCTAGCAGGCCTGATATTATGTTTGCCACTTGCATATGTGCAAGATATCAAGCCAACCTTAAGATGTCTCATCTTATCACTGTCAAAAGGATTCTAAGTTACCTTAAGGTGCTTCAACACTTGGTTTATGGTATTCTAAGAAGCCTGACTTCAATCTGTATGCTTACACAGATAGTGATTATGGTGGTTGCAACATGACTGCAAAGTCTACATCTTATGTATCTTACTGCTAGCAGGCCTGATATTATGTTTGCCACTTGCATATGTGCAAGATATCAAGCCAACCCTAAGATGTATCATATTATCACTGTCAAAAGGATTCTAAGTTACCTTAAGGGTGCTTCAACACTTGGTTTATGGTATTCTAAGAATCCTGACTTCAATCTGTATGCTTACACAGATAGTGATTATGGTGGTTGCAACATGACTACAAAGTCTACATCTGGGGGATGTCAGTTTTTTGGTGGAAGGGTTGTCTCTTGGTTATCCAAGAAACAATCTTATGCCTCTGTATCAACTGCTGAAGCTGAATACATTGCTGCTGCAAGCTGCTGTGCTCAAGTATTTTGGATTTAGAATCACATGCTGGACTATAGGTTCAACTTCAAGGAGAGTCTCATTCATATAGACAACAATAGTGCTATCTCAATCATAGAGAATCCTATGCAGCACTCAAGGAACAGACACATCAACATTAGGTAACATTAATAACAGATAATTATGAAAAGGGATTAATTATACTAGTCAAAGTTCACACAAATGAATAATATGCTGATCTGTTTACAAAGGCTTTTGATGAATAGAGATTTAAATATTTTGTATCAGCTATTCGGATGATCAACTTTGAGTAGGTTTTTATTAAAACTAATTCTTCTTATATCTTAAAACATGTGTGTCATAAGTTGTCTAGTTCATCACTTTCATAAGCTCTTATTTTCTTTGGATGAAAATCTTATTGAAGACTTTCCTTAGATTTATGAAATTTTGACCCTTCGGAAGTTATGTTTTTAACTTCAGAAGAAATTTATGCTTTTAAACCAAATACTACCCAAGTATTTTACCTTCAGAATAAATTTCTAAATAACTTCCGAAGCTTAAAATTTTCTTTGGCACTTATATGTTTTCAACGACCTTTTTCTTCCGAAGCAAATTAACTTTCGGAATTTTTGTTTCTTAAACAAAACTTTCAAGTCTTGATTTTCTTCCGAAGTCAACATCTTCACAACTCTTAGGAAAATCATCCAACGTCATTTTAACTTCGGAAGATAATTTACCTTCGGAAGCTTTTTGACTTCCAAGAAAACTACTTTTTGAGCACTTGTTAGGACCATTTGGAACATTTGGATCTGTATCTGAGGTGGTTGGAGTTTGAGGCTCTGAAGTCAAAGGTGTGAAGGATTTGATCTGCCCAAGATACATACTAAATTGATGTGGCTAGTGTGATATGATCCAAGTCGGGTCATACCCAATAACAAGCAAAACAAACACCGATAAATATTTATTCGTTGATAAGATCAAACAAATAAATATAAGCACCAACATAGAAACCGGGTTTTCTAAAACATTGCTTTTGATAATGAACAACATTATATGGATAATTGTTCATGAGAAATTACTTGTTTCTATTATTTAAGTTGGTTAAATAATATTAAACAAAAGTGTATTAATTTTATAAGATAAAAGGGTTTTAATCTTATAAAATCAATAGAGTGCAAGGGTGATTTTTTGATATAAATTCAAAATGAGAGGGACCCTCCAAGGTCCATTTCGGCCGCCCTTGGGGCTTGCAAGCCTTTTGATGAATCATCTTGGTCCTTGCAATATTGAATTATTACAACACTCTTCCAAGGATACACCTTCTCTCACACACACATAGCAAAAGAATTTCTCTCTAATCTCTCTCTAAAATTCGGATTTTGGAGCTGAAATAGAAGCAATTTCCAGCTTAAAACAAGTGTTGTTTTGCTGGAAAAATCGATCTTCAAGAGTGTCTTTGAGGTTGGTGTTGCAAGACCTAGCAAGTGGGTGTTTGGAGGAAGCTTGGGGTATCATCTCTTGAGGATTTCTACTTTGAAGTCTTGACATTCAACATCATCTCCTAGCCTCCATTCCACGTTTCTAAAGGTAGTATATATGGTTGATATATGTATGTTGTGATAGTGTGTTATTCCATATAATAAGATCCTTGTTTTGGGTTTTGCCTTAACATATGTATATGATACATAAACTCTTATTTGAACTGAAAATCCGCTGCGCTTTACATGTTAATAGTTAATATATCTTTGATTAACATCTACAAAACCCTTCAATGGCATCTAGAGCCAGGTTATATGGATACATGCTTCCAACATGAAATTTTCGGGTCCTTTTTCTCTTAAAAGTGGGCTGGAAATTTCTTTACATGGAAGTCCCTTTGTTTTCAAGATGTTACTTTATATGCATGTAAAGATCTTGAAAAATATAGATCATATGATGGTTTGTTTGTTTGGACATAAACCCACATGTTCTTGGTTTGTGTTGGCCAAAAACTTGGGTTAAAAGGGGCTGCCATATTATCGATTTTGGACTTGTTTGGATGTGTTCTAAGTGCACAAAGCCTAGCCATGACCTTGTGATTGATTATTTGTGGTTGTGTTTCATTTGGATGTAATAAAGCATATGTAATTTATTTATTTCATTTGGTATGTAATAAATAGATTAGCTTGTATCTTATTTTACTAGAAAAATGTATTAGGACCTTTTCTATGTAATAAGCTTTTTGGGGCTGTTTTGTAACACATAAGGAAGCCTAAAGATGATGATGGAATCACAACACAAAAGGCATACTTGAAGCATTTGGATGCAAGTTCAAGTGGGAGTTCATCAACTCAACAATGTGTCATGTTTTACCTTTGGATTGACCCTTAACACACTTGTTATGGCAAGCAAGTGTGTTCAAAATTATTGGCTTTGGTTGTGCACTTATTATATTATGTTTGGTTGATTGTTTGGTTATCTTGGTTGTGTTTGTTTTGGATTGAAAATTGACAAACCTATTTAACAACTATGGCGCATCAAGCATAAAAATGGTTCTTTATAATCATTAAATGGATTAATAAAATGAGTTTATTAAGGGTTAATGATTTAATAAAAATGGGTTTTATTAAAAGGAACCTTAAAAATTGTTTTTCAAATAATACCATGCATTTGAATGCATACAAGTTGTATGGTATAAAAGGTTTTCTATAACTAAGTTTTAGAAACTTCAAAACCCTTTTTTTAAAACAAGTTTAACACCATCCTTTTAAACAACACTCAATTCACTTGTAACTTATTTATGGGATAAAGGTCACCTAACCATAAATGTAGAAAGTTGAGAAGTTGAGGTGAAATTACTATATTTGTGGGATAAAGGTCACCTAACCACTTATATTAGTGATATCACACGTGTGTCTAAGTAGGACGACTTGATTTGGAAATCATGCATTAGGATCACCGAAGCATGACGTAAAAACGGTGTTGATGGGATTAACATGCCAAACTAAACATAAGATGTTTAAAACGATCCCATAAAAACTAGAAATTGTAATGGGTTACAATTGTCAAAACGTTGACTACCTTGTTAATTTAAATAAAGGGATAAAGGTCACCTAACCGATATTTAAATGTAACGTTGGATTCTAGTTTTAATTATTAATTGTCTATGAGACATAAAAGGGTATTAATAATTAAAAATTGCTTAAACATCGAAATACTAAAATTTGAACTTTGTAATATTGTAGATGGCTAACAACAACAACGCTATCCCGACCGTCCATAACCTATCACTAAGAACGATCCTCGAAAAGGAACGTCTAAACCATGGGAACTTCATGGATTGGTATCGAAACTTGAGAATAGTTCTCAAGCAAGAAAAGAAGTCCTATGTGTTAGACGATCCCATTCCCGATCAACCCGATGAGAGTGACGTTGAGGCTTTTGCCGAGTGGGTCAAGTACACCGAGGACTCCGTGCAAGTCTCATGTCTCATGCTAGCGAGTATGATTCCCGACTTGCAAAAGGACTTTGAAAACCACAATGCCTTTGACATGATCACCCAGTTGAAGGAAATGTTCCAACAACAATCAAGGGTGGAGCGCTTCGAAACGGTTCGAGCGCTCCATGCACGTCGGATGGACGAGACCCAATCGGTGTCATCCTACGTTCTTAAGATGAAGAGCCACATTGATCGCCTCGAAAGGCTTAACTGTCGTGTGTCCAACGAGTTGGCAACGGATTTGATCCTCAACTCTCTATCAAAGAAGTTTGATAGTTTTGTTATGAACTATAACATGAATGGTTGGGACAAGAGCATTGGTGAGCTTCATTCAATGCTAAAAACGGCCGAGGCGGGCATGGGTAGAAAGGTTCTGCCGGTCCTTACGATCAATGAAGGAGGTAGTAGGAAGAGGCACCTCCCCAACCCTAAGGCAAGCATTGCCAAAGGGAAGGGGCACGTCAAGGGAAAGGGAAAGGCAAAAATGGAACCCCCCAAACCAAAAGAAAAGAAGCAAAAGGTTGCTCAAGATGACCCTTGTTTTGAGTGTGGTGAGGTAGGCCATTGGAAACGCAATTGTCCGGTCTATCTCAAAGCGTTGAGGTCGAAGAGGGACGGGCAAACCTCAGGTACAATCTTTATGATACATGTTGAGCTAAATGTAATTTCTTCTAACACATGGGTATTAGATACCGGATGTGGAACTCATATTTGCAATTTGTTGCAGGGGTTCAAAAGAAGTAAGCATTATTCAAAAGGGGAAGTTAGTCTCTTCATGGGCAATGGTGCAAAGGTTCATGTGGAAGCCCAAGGAGACTATGTTTTGAAGCTTCCAAGTGGTTTGGAAGTTATTTTAAAGAATATTTTGTATGCTCCTAGTTTGACTAGGAACATCATTTCTGTTTCCCGTTTAAGACAATATGATTATGATTTCAAATTTGTTGACAATGATATTCATGTTACTTTGAATCATGTGTTTTATTTTAAGGCTATTCCTTGTAATGGTATTTATGAATTGGTTCATGATAACACAACATATGATAGCTCAATGTACCAAGCAACCACCAAAAGGCTCAAATTAGATTTGAGTGATTCCTATCTTTGGCATTGCCGCCTTGGACACATAAATAAGAATCGTATGCATAAACTTCAAAAGAATGGTCTTTTGAAAACCAATGAAAATGATTCATTCGATGTGTGCGAGTCTTGCTTACAAGGTAAAATGACAAAGGCCCCTTTTAGTGGGACTAATGAAAGGGCGAAAGATTTATTAGGGATCATACATTCGGATGTATGTGGACCTTTTAAACCAATGACTAGGAATGGTGAAAGATACTTCATTACCTTTACCGATGATTATAGTCGTTATGGGTATGTGTACTTGTTAAGACACAACATGAATCTTTTGAAATGTTCAAAATATTCAAGAATGAAGTTGAAAATCAATTCAACAAAACGGTCAAGGTTCTTCGCACAGATAGAGGAGGTGAATACCTAAGTAGTGAATTTCAAGAGTATCTTAGAAGTTGTGGGATTGTCTCACAACTTACTCCACCTGGAACACCACAACATAATGGTGTGTCTGAGAGGAGGAATCGAACTCTATTGGATATGGTTCGATCTATGATGGCTAGAAGTACAATACCTCTGTCATTTTGGGGTTTCGCGTTGCTCTCCGCGGCCCGTATTTTAAATATGGCCCAACCAAGAAAGTGGAAAGGACACCTTTCGAAGTATGGCATGGAAGGGTTCCATCATTATCATATTTGAAAGTTTGGGGGTGTGAAGCTTATCCTAAGCAATACACTCAGTACAAACTGGAAGGGCGATCCACGAAGTGTATCTTCATCGGATATCCTAGAGATTGTATTGGATATTATTTCTATGATCCGACAGAGCAGAAAGTGTTTATTGCTCGAAAGGCAGAGTTCTTGGAAACTAAGTTTCTTTTGGAAGAAACTAGCGGAAGAACAGTGGAACTTGAAGAGGTTCATGATTCACAAGAAGATACACAATTGGTTAATACTAGCAATCAACATGAGGATGTTGAGAATGATCATATGGATGATCAAAATACACAAAACGTTCGTAGATCTGGTAGAATTAGTGTTCCTCCTGAGAGATATGGATTTTTCATGGATGGATGCTATGTGGTAAATTCAGATGAACCAACCACATACCAAGATGCAATGTCAAAACCTGATTGTGACAAATGGCAAGAAGCCATGAACGTTGAGATGCAATCCATGTATGATAACCAAGTCTGGGAATTGGTTACACCACCTCTTAAGTCCAAGATAGTTGGGAGTAAGTGGGTTTTCAAGAAGAAAACCGATATGCATGGAAACTTGGATACCTATAAAGCTAGACTTGTAGCAAAAGGTTTCACTCAAACTCAAGGGGTTGATTATGATGAAACCTTTTCACCTGTGGCAATGCTAAAGTCTATTAGGATATTATTTGCCATAGCAGCATATTATGACTATGAGATATGGCAAATGGACGTCAAAACCGCTTTCCTTAATGGATATCTTGAGGAAGATGTCCATATGAAATAGCCTGAAGGTTTTGTCGATCCAAAACATCCTGAAAAGGTATGCAAGTTAAAGAAGTCAATCTATGGATTGAAACAAGCATCAAGAAGCTGGAATCACCGTTTTGATGAAAGTAAAGAAATTTGGCTTCATCAAAAACGCTGATGAAGCCTGTGTATATAAGAAAGCTAGTGGGAGCACTATCACCTCCTTGTATTATATGTTGATGACATTTTACTATTTGGAAACGACATTCCAACCTTGGATGGTATAAAAGCCTGGCTTGGAAGCTGTTTTTCCATTAAAGATCTTGGTGAAGCCACCTATATTTGGGTATAAAGATCTATAGGGATAGATCAAGACGACTGATAGGTTTAAACCAAAGTGCATACATTGATAAGATCTTGAAAAAGTTCAAGATGGAGAATTCTAAGAAAGGTCTGGTACCTATTCAAAAGGGGACTATATTGAGCTCATCTCAATGCCCTAGTTCAAAGGTTGAACAAGAAAGAATGAGTGGAGTCCCATATGCGTCTGCTATAGGATCCATCATGTATGCAATGATATGTACTAGGCCAGACGTGTCATATGCTCTAAGTATGACAAGCAGATATCAGCAGAATCCTGGTAATAGTCATTGGATGGCTGTTAAAAGTATTTTGAAATACCTTAGGAACACTAAGGACATGTTCTTAATATATGGATCTGGTGAGGAGGAGCTCGTGGTAAAGGGTTACACAGATGCAAGTTTCCAAACTGATTGAGATGATTCTCGATCACAGTCGGGATATGTCTTCATTATGAATGGAGGAGCGGTCTCTTGGAAGAGCTCAAAGCAAGATGTAGTGGCATTATCTACAACAGAATCTGAATACATCGCCGCTTCACTGGCAGCTCAAGAAGCTGCGTGGCTTAGGAAGTTCATTGCTGATCTAGGGGTTGTTGCTACCATTCAAGACCCCCTAGAGATCTTTTGTGACAACGAGGGCGCGATTGCGCAAATCAACGAACCTCGTGCTCATCAAAAGACTCGGCACATTGAATGGAGATTCAACTACATTAGGGATGAAGTTGAAAAGGGAAAGATATGTATTCGCAAAGTTCACACCGATCAAAACATTGCGGATCCATTCACGAAGCTCCTAGACAGGTCAAAGCATGAAAGTCATACTTGGGCCTTAGGACTTCGATATTCTAGTAATTGGACTTGATCAAATTTTGTATTTGGATATTGGAACTTATGTAATTTGACTTAATTATATGGTTATAATTTTCATTTGTTCTTCTATTTTAACATGTTTAAATCCGTGAATAAGTAAGTTATTCTAAAACGTCCGTAGTCGATCGTACTTGTGGGAACAACTATGAATGTAAGACTATAATGAACCTGGATTGGTTGATATTCACTAAGTATGAATATAGAGCAAGACGTTGCTACCAAGGTTCATTGATATCTATGGGATATGGATATTGGACTGACCCGCTCTCAATTATTTCTTCATGGAATCTTTGTGATTAGTCATAAGAGATATTGAGTAAAGGCGAATATCATTGTATCCTCATACCTGAGATACATATTGGGTCTTGATATTCACCAAGTATTGTACTTTAAGTTAGTTCTTTGCTGTTCTGAAATATTGGCAGTACATAAGGCTGAGTTCGGGTATAATATAAGGTGATTGTGAGAGACGTATGTAGTCAAGATGGAATTTGTTCCTCTTATTCGTTAAGAGTTAGATGTCTAAGGCCTGTTAAAGTTAAATCAACGGAGAATGACAATTCTATGTCTCTAGGATTTAACATGACATCTGTAACAAAAGGATAAATGATTTATTCACCTAAATCATATTCAAGTAGGGTACTTGAAAGGGATGATGTTATTGAATGGCACTTAGTCATATACATTAGGGGTAGCAAACCGTTGCTAGGCGTTATTTGCTACTTGCATCAATTCTCTATGAATCTTGTGCAAGTGGGAGATTGAAGGATTTGATCTGCCCAAGATACATACTAAATTGATGTGGCTAGTGTGATATGATCCAAGTCGGGTCATACCCAATAACAAGCAAAACAAACACCGATAAATATTTATTCGTTGATAAGATCAAACAAATAAATATAAGCACCAACATAAAAACCGGTTTTCTAAAACATTGCTTTTGATAATGAACAACATTATATGGATAATTGTTCATGAGAAATTACTTGTTTCTATTATTTAAGTTGGTTAAATAATATTAAACAAAAGTGTATTAATTTTATAAGATAAAAGGGTTTTAATCTTATAAAATCAATAGAGTGCAAGGGTGATTTTTTGATATAAATTCAAAATGAGAGGGACCCTCCAAGGTCCATTTCGGCCGCCCTTGGGGCTTGCAAGCCTTTTGATGAATCATCTTGGTCCTTGCAATATTGAATTATTACAACACTCTTCCAAGGATACACCTTCTCTCTCACACACACATAGCAAAAGAATTTCTCTCTAATCTCTCTCTAAAATTCAGATTTTGGAGCTGAAATAGAAGCAATTTCCAGCTTAAAACAAGTGTTGTTTGGCTGGAAAAATCGATCGTCAAGAGTGTCTTTGAGGTTGGTGTTGCAAGACCTAGCAAGTGGGTGTTTGGAGGAAGCTTGGGGTATCATCTCTTGAGGATTTCTACTTTGAAGTCTTGACATTCAACATCATCTCCTAGCCTCCATTCCACGTTTCTAAAGGTAGTATATATGGTTGTTATATGTATGTTGTGATAGTGTGTTATTCCATATAATAAGATCCTTGTTTTGGGTTTTGCCTTAACATATGTATATGATACATAAACTCTTATTTGAACTGAAAATCCACTGCGTTTTACATGTTAATAGTTAATATATCTTTGATTAACATCTACAAAACCCTTCAAGGTGCATCACTGATAGATGCTTGTGGGCTGTGAGGAACCGGAACCTGTTCCTCCTCACTGTTCTGGTTATCTTTTTCAGCTTCAGCTTCAGAGGAGGAGTCACTGTCGTCGACTACTCCCCCTGACTAAGTAGATGATTCTCCCTGTGAGCTAGATGCTGGTGGATTCAAGCTATCATACATCATTCGTGTAGCTAACTCGTCATCTGAGGGAGAGAGAGGAATGTTGAACGACTTGAAGAATCCATCATAGTCGAAGAAGTATGCGGGTCCTTTGCCAGTAGGTGGTGTGGTAAATCGCTGAACGTCAACATTACACCACACTTCTACTAGCCCCGTTGAGTTGTTGTAAAATCGCTTGTTTGGTATGTTGTATCCTAGAAAGATGCCTTCATCTGCCTTCTCGCTGAATTTACCCTCTTGTGTCTTCTTCAGAAGTGTGCACGGCGCCCCAAATGGTTCGAGATACTCCAAGTTCGGTTTGTGTCTTTGTAGTAGCTCGTAACATGTTTTTCCGTTGCGCTTGACTATCAGGACTCGATTCAGTGTATAACAAGCATTCACCACTGCCTCATTCCAGAATTGGATAGGCAGTTTCGAGTCTGCCAGCATAGTCCGTGCTGTCTCTATCAGGCTTCTGTTCTTTCTCTCAGCAACGCCATTCATCTGAGGTGTGTAGGCAGAAGTGAATTGATGCACAATTCCCTTTTCCTTGAAATATTCCTCCATCAACTGGTTCTTGAATTCCGTTCCGTTGTCTGAGCGTACTTGTCTAACTTTCAGCTTGTAGAGAGATTCCAGTGTGATTACCAACTCCTTGAATGATTCAAATGTTTATGATTTGGATTTCAGAAACATTACCCAAGTGAACCTTGAGTAGTCATCGGTGACCACAAAACAGTACAAGTCGCCTGCAATGCTCTTTGTACTGACTGGACCAAACAGATCCATGTGAAGAAGTTCAAAAGGAAGTTCTATTGAATTAACTTTCTTTTCCATATGAGACTTCTTTGTCTGTTTGCCTTTCTTGCAAGCTACACAAAAGTCAGGAAGCTAAAAGTTCTTGACATTAACTCCTCTCACCAGATCCTTCTGAATCAAGTGATTCATCTTCCTTTGACTAATGTGTCCCATTCTCCTATGCCAAGAGATGGAATCCTTTTCAGTAGCTTTAGATAGAAAACACTAAACCTCATGATCCATTGTAGAAGCTGTTAACACATCCAAGACATAAAGATCTTTATATCTTGAAGCAGTCATCAAAACTTGGTCCTCTGGGATCACGTAGTCTTTCTTTAGTACATAACACTTCTTGTTGTCGAAGATGACTTTAAGTCCCTTATCACATATTTGGGAAACCGAAAGTAAGTTGTTTTGAAGTTGCTGGACGTAGTTCACCCTATCAAACTTAACTTTTTGATTTCCAACTTCTCCCTGAGCTGTTATATAGCCTCCCTTGTTTCCAGCAAACGAAACATGCCCTCCTTTTATTTGCCTTACGTTTGATAAAAGAGCCCTGTTTCCTGTCATGTGCCTGGATGCTCCGCTGTCTACAATCCACGTGTTAGTTTTAGCACTGTAGCGAACACCCTGCACATACAATGTAAAGGATTAGTTTAGGTTAGGAACCCAAGCCTTTACTGGCTTGGGTTTCCCAGAGGCATCACACATCAAAAATTCAACCCATTGACCCTTAGAAGGTGAGGGTAGCTCAGGTTACTTCTTGTCATCATTATCAGACACAGAGGTTGACTTCTCTTTCCATAAGCCAGATTTGTGCAATGCCGGTTTGTGATAAACAGTCGATTGGCTAACGGGTTGAACTTTCTGTTCACTAGTTCTTCTAGGTGGAGTTAAAGAGCTCCTCTTAGAAGACCTAGGTTTTGAGTCCTGAAGTTCAATCTTCTTCCTAGGTGTCTGATAATAAGAACAATAGGAAGCAATGTGTCCACATTCTCCACAGTTGTAGCACGCCCTGCTATAAACTTTATGATTAGACTTTCTTTGTGGAGACGTGTGTGACACTCTAGTAACATCACTCACTTTAGGTTTTGACTCTGGTTCTTTTGATGTTTTCACTGGTTTAACAACATTAACTGTTTTAACCTGTTTGACATCCGTTTCTTTTGGTTAATTGGTTTTTGACTTGAAGTATGTGAAAGATTATCCTTAAAAGCCCTTTTAGGTTCTGATTTGACTCTGTTTGACCCTGACTTTAAGTTAACCTTTCCAAATTCCTTTTCCAGATTAACACAAGGCAATTTACCCTTTTCCCTTGAAGTGGCCTCCTTTTGTTTGTTTCCAGAGTCAATAGATGAACATAAGGAATCTGGATCACTAACAAGAGGAGTAGACACTACATGATCCTTGATGGGATTACTATTTACTGGTCTAGTCTTAGTGTTCATTAAATTCTCAGGTGGTGGTGGAACCACTTTATAACCCAATCCCTCCCCGTTGTTGTTGGACTATGTGTGAAGAACTAGTCCAACTATGCAGTTTCTGTTTTAATGAATTTACTTCTACTTCTAGAACTGCCTTTTGCTTCTTAGTGTCTTCTAGGGAGTTTAGATAATACCTAATGTCATTAGCTTGGTTAAAGGCAACTACTTCGGTTTCCCTAAGCTGTTTAGTCAAAAGGTCTATCTTTTCTTTATAACTGTGCTCATTTTGTTTTAATACCCTATTAGCCTCAGTGCATAGTTGCAAATATTTTACTAAGTTATCATTATGATCTAATAACCTAGCAAATTTACCATCTATGCTATTCCTAAAGGTATCACAATCAGAACAAGCATGATTATTAAACATTGTGTCAGTAGTACTTACCTGAGTTGATTTAGAAGCGTATGCCATCAATGCAGCATCAGATTTCTCTGGTTCTCGTGCTTCTGTCTTTTCTATCTCTGACATGGTAGTCTCCGCTTTTGGCTTGTAACTGATCTCGGTTGCAGTTGCTTCTTCACTATGTGACATCGCTATCTCAATTGCTAGATCTCCTTCACTAGCGGAATCACTGTCAATATCTTGTACATTTGCAATGTTTGATTCCCCTGGTGAGACAAACCTAAAGCTCCAATCCTGTCCTTCATCATCATGAGCAGTCAAGGCTTTTGAGTCCTTGCTTGATGAAGTAGAACTGGTAGTTTGCTTGTCTTGACGAGTGAAAGATTAGAACGGGTTCCCGTTACCCGTCTTCTTAGGCTTGACACATTCTCTTTTGAAGTGCCCCTTCTCTCCATAGTTGAAGCAGGTCACTTTGCTCTTGTCAAAGCCGAATGTGGTATCCTTAGTTGCTACTAAGTCCTTTCCGGTTTGTTTTACAAACTTCTTTTCCCTCCGGACAGCACTAGCTAAAGCCCACATTATATCCATTCTCTCGAGCTCCATTTCGTCCACCTGCTCGTAGTCCTCGTCTGCCAGATGATAGTTTCCAATCTTTCTAGCAACAAGTTCATCATAAGAATGGACCATTGCGGCCAATAGATCCATTTGTTCTCGAGCTACTTCCACAGTCACATTCCTGAGATTCTCGGTCTTCAGTTTAGTAGCACTTGCTTCAGATCCAATATAGTGGGAACAAGAAAGTCCCGACTTGTCTCATCCTGAAGGAGGTGCATGTGTAGGACCCGATGAGCTAGACATAAATGCAGTCTGGAGAGGTGCTCCAGATGTCTTAGCTTAAGGCGTGGCATTGTATAAAGCTAGATTTTGATTGTACGTAGACTTCTGAGCTCTGTACTTCATCCTAAGTGATTCGTCTCGCAACTTAAAATGAAGTCATTAATATCCAGTTTTGCTAGCATGCCATTCTGTCTAAGATTAGACACGAATGAAGCCCATTTTTCAGGAAATCCATCTGCAAAATTAGTAACTTTCTCTTCCATGGTAGTAGCCACCCCATGTGTATGCAGTTCACTCATCAGATGGTAGAATCTATCTATAACATCGTCCAAACTCTCGTTTCCCATGGATGAGAAGTTATGGAATTCCTTCTTTAACTCCTTAGCCTTGATTGCCTTCAACGAAGCATTCCCGTCGTACCTCTTTTCTAGCTCATCCGATAGTTTCTTGGACTGCTTATTCTCTGAGTACTAGTGGAATATGTCTTTAGGGATAGACTGTGTAATCAATGCATAAACCCTCTTCTCTGCATTATATTTGACTTTCTGCGCGTCTGTCATCCCTCCTAAGGTTAGCTTTACTCCATCGGCTCCCACCGGCGTACTATATCCAATCTCGATGGCTTCCCACAGATTCGGATCCACTCTATGAGGTAGATCTCAAAACGTTGTTTCCAGTGGGGAAACTCATCTAACGTTAAAAGCTTTGGTGGTTTATTATGATTACCCACCTCACTCTCAAGTAACAGCAGGTTCTGGATCCTAGAGTCCTTCCCAGCAGTAAAGGCTGACATTTGATCTTCCATTGAAAAAAAAACTTTAAGTCTAATAAAACAATTGTCACTGGGGCGACTGAAGGGTGCGAATGGACTAGTCGTGCGTATGAACTCTACGACTGGTTCAATCGTTCTGCTGAACTAAGTGATTAGCTCAGTCGTGCGAATGAATCTGATGCGTATGAACAGTATGCCCGAAAGGTTTATTCGTACGAATGGAGATGCGACTATGTCCAATCATGCGTCTGAGCAATGCGAATGAGGTCCAGTCGTGCGAATGGCTCACTCGTGCCACTGAAGCTGTTGTTTTGCGAAAATTTCTATGTTAAACGTGTTTTAGCCGTAAAAATTCGAACTTTCGCAAGGTCTAATCGCCTAAGTTCATAGAAACCAAACTTTGATGAGCATGGAACGTTCAAGATCACTTTTGACACAAAAGATTGCGTTTTTAGTGCAAAAACACCAACTTTTTATCAATCTTGATTGAATCACACGTAATCAAGAGCCAAAGCTCTCATACCACTTGTTAGGACCTGGTATTTGAACGAAATACCTGGAGATTAGCGTGTAAACCAGATCAAATAGTGCGGAATCCTATTTGATTGGCGATCCAATCAGTGAGAACACACGAAGAATCAATCAAGAATTGAGACTAACGTTAGAAATCGATTGGGAATCGATCTAATGTGTTCTATGAACTTGGAGAACGAATTGGGAGGCTTCTGGACGGCTAGGGTACGTCTGGAATCGTAATTAATCGAGAGTTATTATTTTTCACGAATTGAGTTGTATTTATAGGTTGGCATTATTCAATCGTGCGACTGAACCATTAGTATGGTTCAGTCGTGCGATTGAACCATGCGGTTGATTCATCCGCACGACTGAGTGTTCAGTCATGCGACTGAGCCAATCTTATGTGTCAATCATACGACTAATCCAGTCACACGGTTCAGTCGTGCGACTGAGTCATTCGTATGAAGTTGTTCATGCTTATGGTCCATTGGCATGGGCCATTCGCATGACAACTTCATTATATTAAGTTTGAATGTATTAATTAGTAACATTATATGTAAACATTCAACCAATCACTAACCTAATTAACCAATTTTATATCAACTCATTAATGAAATATTAATCATTACAAATCACAATCAACCGATATCATTTCATTAATCGTATCAAATTACACAAGAATCAGATAAACAAGACCTATTGCATTTCATATCATGATCTAGGGACATACATGTATCAAAATAAACTACTTTTTCAGAGGTGGGACTGACATCCAGATTTCAAAGTTTATTCTCTTTCATTAAACTTTATCAGAAATCCTTTTCATATACAAACCCAACGGTTTCCCCCTCTTTCAATCATCTTCTTCTTCCTCCAAACCTAAAACCCTAAAATTCTCTCTGAAATTTCTTTATTCTTTCTTTCTTCATCCTTAAGGTACCTCACAATGGCCAACCCCATTCATAGAAATGACCTAAACTTTACCATGCAGCTACATAGGCAACACAACCAGGTTGCTCTATTAAGCTCTGAGAAAGATCCTCATTTCTCAGCGGTTTGTCGCTTCTTTGTTTTGTCCAACTACTTCACCTCCCTAACCATTGATCCTCCACTCTATGAGGATCATCTGCTTGAATTCTAGAAGACCTGCCAAGAGGTCGTAATGGATGGGCAAAAGGCATTATCTGCCACAGTGCAGTGGAGAACAGTCTTCATCACTCCGGCCATCATCAACATGCATCTTGAGCTGGATGATGAAGAAGGTGAGGTGTTCTTCCCAAAAGAAGTTGTAAATCATTCTTTTGAGCAGATGGGTTATGAGGGAGACTACTTTGTGAAGACCTTCAGGAAAGGGAAGGTCTCATCCCAGTGGAAATTCATGCTCCATATGGTTATCCACAGCTTATCAAACAAGCATGGTAGATGGACCAGATTCCTGAGGATCTCTCCTTCATTGTCCATAGAATGATTCAGGGGGTCAAGTTCAGGTTTCTCAATTTTGTTTATACTAATTTGTTTGGAAACTTGGACTCCTTAGAATATTACATGTTCCCTAGATATGTCCAGTACATTCTTAACTATCAACTGGCTTACAGTTACGGGGAACAGGTAACATTCTTAAACTGGGACAGATGAAGCCTGACATCCTTAAAATACTGAGAAAGCCCACTCTTGGCTTCTCTGGGGTAGAAACATCCCTAGTCCAAAAATTTTAGAGCTCATTGCTCAAGGTGACAACCTAGCAGCACTAGCTAGTGTTGAACCCACACCTTCTACATCCTAATAACCTACACAACAACAAATCACCCTCACCTACCAAAGAAAATCGAAACCAACCCCTACTCAGGCTATTCATTCTATGCAGGTCCCCATACACTCACCCATACAGGAGGAAGTGGACACTGGAGCTCCCACTACTCCTGAGGAGCAGACCACTTCAATCTCTTCAAGGATCAGTGCTGAGGTTCCTCATGCTCAGCCTGATGAGCTCATAAGCCAAACTGCCTTAAGTCATCAATCTAAGTCTCAACACTCAAGTGATCAACCTTCAAGGGACAGTTACCATCCCCAGCCTTTAGATCTCAACCAACCAATCCCCAACCTTGGTTTCTACACTGATGAAGATCTAGGTTTTAGTAAGTACCATGATTCTGTCTTCTTTTCCCCTACTGAAAGAGAGATGAGTGCTTCTGAGGCTCCTATTTCTAGCCCCCATCAGTAACCTACTACTGAGGTGGACACTTCTAAACCAGTTCAGGATGTCCATATGGAAGAGGCTCTCACTTTGAAAGTGATTACATCATTAGACCTCAACCATGGCAACTCAGCCCACTGACATCTCAACTTAGATTGCTACTGAGCAGAGGAAATCTAGTAGCCAAGAACCTGAAGCTGGTGGTGAGAGTGAGGACTTTGGTCCAATCATCTCATCCCCCAATGATTCTTCACATGAAGGTGAAGAGAATTTAAGATTAAAGGTGCAAAAACTGTCTCAAACATGCACCTATTTAGTCTCCAAGATTAGTCACCTTGAATCTTAAGTGACTACCTTGCAGAACATGGTCGATGATCAGCAACTTGAGATTTCATATCTTAAGGAAAAACTAGCTGGGAGACCTTTAAGAAGAGCTCAACAAGGAACACAAGAACCTTTGTGGATGTGATTGACCTCACTCTTGGCTCACCTATGCAAGTGGGTGATGCTACCAAAAAGGGGAGAATGTCATAACAGCTACATAACCTGGGAGTTCTTCAGGGAGAATGGACACTGAGGACTCACCATCCTCACTACCAATGTGCATTCTCAGCAACCTCCTCAAATTCATATTGATGTGGACTACATAGAGTCCTTCATACAGAGTCTTTTTAAGGATGGGATACCAAGGGCCCTATCATCTCCACCATCTTCCAATCACATCATTGGGTGGAGGTATGATAGCAACAGGAAAGCCCTAACCATCATTAGAGTTCAAGGGCAGCAGGAGATCTTCAACTTTCAGACCTTGAACTTCTATGAAGTTCTGGATTTAGTCAACATGCCACTTGTCAATCCAAGCCAATCAAGACAAGCTGACAAGTTGGCCCAAAGAATCCAAGATAGGATCACTGCAGAGTTTAGCCTTAGAAGAAGACTATGGCAATCAGGCAATGTCATTGGTCAACTGGATGTTGAGGCAAATCATAAGATTAGCTTCATAGGGGAAACCTTGACTGAAGGCCTAGTGACAGATTCAGAGAGCCCTGTCTTGTCACCAACAACTGCTATAGAGATCAATTCCCTTTTTGAGACACCTGCCGGTGAAGCTTCTTCTCAACCTCTATCTGGCCAAAGCTCGGAAGCTACATCAAGCAATGAAGGCTAAAGCTCTCTCCACCATGAGTCACAAAGGACTGTGAGTGACAAAGGGAAAAGAAAAATTACTTCTGAGGAGATTGAGGAGGAGAAGAGAGAGAGGAAAATGAAGCTGAGGGGAGAAAGTTCCTCTTCTGGGTCTGCAAGACTCATGGAGACTGCAATCAGGGCTGCCCCTAGACTAGATACTCAGAATAATGAGTTACGGGCAGTCAGGATAAACTACCTGTAGATAAGGAACAATGACATAGATAATGTCATCTCTCTCCCCTTGGAGTTACTCAATGAACTGGTTGACCTAGAAAGGTCAAGGGAGAAGAAAGAGGCAAAAGATGCAGAGCTGCTAGTACAAATCAAAGAAGATAGAAGAAAGAAAAGATTATACAAGCATGTGCCTACTCTCCTCCAGTTCAAGAAAGCCCTACATGAGGATGTTGATCAACAAGAACCTCAGGTCAATAAAGAAGAAGAAAGGATTAAGATGATCAACTACCTGAGTGCCACAAGCCTCTATCAGGCAAAGGGATTTCTTCCCGTATCCTTTGACTATATTGAGTTTGAGTATCTTAAACAACTTGAACTTGAGATAGTGAAGGAGAGAAAGACAACCAAAAGAAAGCTAAGGGAAGAAGCTGCTAAGTCAAGAGTCATCATCCACAAAAGCATGAAGAAATCTGCAGACAAGCAGAGGATGATGAGCTTCTTGAAGTTGTATGCATTCTTCGGAATGAGACTTGGCCCCATGTCTCTATCCACTATGGATGAGCATATAAGGGTGATCAAGCAGAAGAAAAAAAGTGGAGAGCTAGTTGACTTACATTCCCTTCCAAGTCAAGCCCCACCTGAAGTGGAGGTTAAGGTTGAACAATAAGAGACATCATAACTTGGACCTCCTGCTGAATCTCAGCAAGCTTCATCTTCTGATCCACAGCAGGGTCAGACTCACTCTCAATCTGAACCTGTGAGAGTAGAAGACCCAACTAAGAAAGACAATGAAGATTAATCCGGTATTGTAGGCCAGTCTTCTCAGTTAAATGTTGTAAAGAGAAAGAAAAGGATGGCTTCTAAACCAAAGCCAAAGAAGAAGAAGAAGAAGACTACATCCTTTTCTGAACCTCAGGATGAGTCAGAACATCCTGAGGATGTGCAGCCAGAGGATGCTCCATCATCTCCCATTCCATTAGCTCCTCTTGCATTAGAAACACCGATCATGTCCTGGACATACACTACAAATCCAGAAAGGTGGCATGTCATCAGTGATCATGGGATTGAGAATGTCTAACTTCGCAGGACATGTTTCAGTTGCCTCTCCATGATCTCTTTGACATGAGAAGATACTTTGAAAGTCTAAAGGATCCTGATCATCTTATAAAGAAAGGGCTGGTTATGATCATGATGAGGACTGTTGATATCTGAAGTCTTCAAGAGTTTTGGTAGCATCAGCCTAGGGGGAGTTTGTAGAGAATATGTATAGAGGCTGAAGCAACCAAAGTCTTTTTGCATGCATGCTGCACAAGTACTGAAGAAGAATGCTTGGGAAGTTTCACACATGCAACATAAATATTCTAAGTGTGTAATCTTCTGAAGCCAACACCAATACCTTCGGAAGCCAAAGATGAAGTCTTCCTAATCTTCAAAGACAAAGTCTTCCGAAGCTCCACACTTGAAGACAGATTTATTCCGAGGACTTTTAACAACATGCTTTATCTGATTACTTTTCCATAAAGTTGGACCCCCTTTCCGTTGCAACTCTGTAAAGTCACCAACTTACATGAGTTGGTGAAAAGGTTCATGCTTTTGGTAACTGTACATTGAGGTCTTGAGTCTGTAAACATTCTACTTCGTGTACTTTATCCGTTTTGTAATAGATAAGGATGTGAGCTATGGCATGTCACATTCACAATGTCAAAAAGGCAATCTGCCTTTTTGACTCTACAATTGATTTTTTTTTGAGTCTAGTCAATTGTATCCAGCTGGCTTTCATGATATGGCCGACTGTAGGATGTAGTATAAGTATCTCATGTTCTTGTAACTTTATTGATATGATTTTAACATTTCTAATAGAACATTGAGAATCCAATATACTGCAATCTTGAAAACCATCTCACCGTGTATCTCGCTCGTGTGTTCTGTCTCTTAATTACTTGTGTTCTTGGTGTCTTCACTTGTGGTCAATCCAGTTCACACTTTGATTAAGTTCAGTTACTCTCCTCTTTGTGTTGTTGTGTTGTATTTGACCACCCTTCACTGGTCCTGCAATAGGTTTCATGCGCCTCGAAATAGGCTGAAATTTTCTAAGTGTGCAGACGCCCAGGATTCCCATGCGCCTAGGCACTTATGCGCGTGCATAGTACACATGTTCCTAGAATTGCCCAGAATAGACTAAGTGTTGCTCATGTGCCCCAATAGTGCTAATGCGCCTGAAAGTTTCCCATGCGCATAAGTGTTCCCCATGCGTGTGAAAGGTCATGCGCCTGCATAGTGTTCATGTGCCTACATAGTGCCCATGCTGTAACACCCGGTTATTTATAAAGGACAAAGAAAGAAGAATAAAGTGAAGAAAAAGAAATAAAATATATTTTACCCAAGTTGAGGGGTAAAAAGTGTCCAGAAGGACAAAAAGTTTAAAAGTTGGTGATAAAGGTGTTATGGCTGCCCTTGAGCCTACACACACACTCAACATTTACCCAACTATTTGATCACCCTCAACATCCTCATGTTGAGTGCTAGTGTCAACCAAATGTGTATCAGTTTGTGGTTCTTGATCCTCCTCAAGATCCACTATTGTACTGCTAGTTCCTTCCGTAAGGAACTTAGCTTCTAAGAACTCAGCCTTCTTGGCAACAAACTCCTTTTGTTCCAATGGATCATAGAAATAATATCCCATAGAATCTCTAGGATATCCAATGAAGATACACTTAGTGGAATGGGTTTCTAGCTTGTTTGAGGTGAGAGTATTAACATAAGCCTCACAACCCCATAGCTTTATATATGATAGTGATGGAACCCTTCCATGCCATATTTCAAAAGGTGTCATTTCCACTGTCTTGTTTGGGGCCATATTCAAAATATGGGCCGCTGAGACCAAAGCGAAACCCCAAAATGATAGAGGCCATGAGCTTCTAGCCATCATAGATCAAACCATATCCAATAGAGTTCGATTTCTCCTCTCGGACATACCATTGTGTTGTGGTGTTCCAGGTGGAGATAGTTGTGAGACAATACCACAACTTCTAAGATGATATCTAAAAGCAACACTTAGGTAGTCACCTCCTCTATCGGCCCGGAGAATTTTTATTTTCTTGTTGAGTTGATTTTCTAGTTCATTTTGGAAGATTTTGAACATTTCAAAAGCTTCATCTTTGTGTCTTAACAAGTACATATAACCATATCGACTATAGTCGTCGATAAAGGTAATGAAGTATCTTTCATTGTACCTAGTCATTGGTTTAAAAGGACCACATACAACCGAATGTATGATTCCTAATACCTATTTTGCCCTTTTGGTTTTGCCACTAAAAGGTGCCTTAGTCATTTTACCTTGTAAACAAGATTGAGCCCTTCATCTACCTCGATATCCTCTAGTGGTACAATCATATCCTCGTCTGCTAGGCACTTTCTCAGATGAGATACATGGAATGTCGTGTCCATTCCACTTAACACATCTGGTAACTCCAATCTATAGGAAACCTCTCCCACTCTAGCATTGATTCGGAAAGGCCCTATGTATCTTGGGCTCAACTTGCCCCACTTTCTGAACCGAATGATATCCTTCCAAGGAGAGACCTTCAACATAACCCGATCTCCCACCTAAAACTCAATCGGTCGTGACGTATATCAGCATACGACTTCTGTCTACATTTGGCTTCCTTTATGATGGCTTTGATCCTTTCAAGCTTCTCAGTCGTAGCCTCGATTATCTCGATGCTTCCTAATTATTTTTGTCCAATGTCACCCCAACAGACGGGTGTCTTGCATCTCCTACCATATAATATCTCATAAGGTGGCATACCAATGCTGGCCTGATAATTGTTGTTATATGAGAACTCAGCTAACGGTAAGTGGTCATCCCAACTTCCTCCAAAATCAATAAGTCGTACTAATATGCTAACGGTAAGTGGTCATACCAATGCACGAAGCATATCCTCTAGCATCTCAATGGTTCTTTCTGACTGACCATTTGTCTGAGGATGATGAGTCGTTCTAATATGCAACCTCGTCCCCATAGCATCATGGAATTTCCTTCAAAATTTAGATATAAACCGGGTATCACGATCAGAAACAATGGACACTAACACACCATGACGAGTCACAATTTCCTTGATGAATAGTTCCACCAACCTCTCGGATGAATATGTCTCACGGATCGGTAGGAAGTGAGCATTCTTCGTCAAACGGTCAACAATCACCCATGTAGCATCATACCCATTTGGGGTACGCGAGAGCTTTGTAATGAAATCCATGGTGACATGCTCCCACTTCCATTCTAGTATATCCAAAGGTTGGATCTTCCCTACGATTTCTAATGTTTGGCCTTCACCTATAGACAAGTAAGGCATTTACACACATACTCTACCATATAGCGTTTCATACCCGACCACCAATAATCTTTCTTCATGTCTTGATGCATCTTTGTGGCACCGGGATGAATGGAGTAACGAGTATTGTGAGCTTCATCCAAAATATTCACCCGTAGATCCCCAAAACGAGGAATCCACATCCTCCCAAATCAAGTTCTAACACCAAGCGTGTTTTCACCGAAATCTGTGACCAGACCTCTCATACTTTTAGAATTAAGATGATCTTCTTTCAATTCCTCATCTTGGAACTCCTTGACATGCTTCATCACATCAGAGGTCATGATTATCTGGTAAGCTTTTACCCGAATTGGCTCAGGTCTCTCTTTTCTACTAAGGGCGTCCACCACCACATTGGCTTTGTCCGGATGGTAATGGGTCTCGCAATCATAATCTTTTATAATCTCCAACCATCGTCTCTGCCTCATGTTCAGGTCTTTCTGCTCGGAGAAGTACTTCAAGCTCTTGTGGTCAGTGAATATGGTGCACATCATCCCGTAAAGATAGTGCCTCCAAATGTTTAACGCAAAGACCACGGCTGCTAGCTCCAAGTCATGAGTAGGATAATTGAACTCATGAACCTTCAACTGAAAGGATGCATAGGCTATAACCTTCCCTCTCTGCATTAACGCACACCCCACCCCAAGTAAGAAGCATCAGAATAAACCACCAGATCTTCACTTCCATCGGGTAAGGACAGAATTAGAGCTTGAGTCAACCTCGCCTTTAACTCTTCAAATGCCTTCTCTTGAGCTTGACTCCATACAAACTTTACATCTTTCTGGGTCAATTTTGTTAGTGGAGAAGCAATCGTAGAGAAGTCTTGAATGACTCTTCGGTAGTAGCCCGCCAAACCCAAGAAGCTTTGAATCTCGGATGGCGTCTTTGGAGACTTCCATTGCATCACTGCCTCCACCTTTGCCGGATCCACTATGATCCTGTCAGGATTCACCACATGACCCAAGAATTGAACCTGGCGCAACCAGAACACGTACTTGGAGAACTTGGCATACAACTTCTCCTTTCTCAACGTCTCCAGAACCCCCCGAATGTGACCGGCATGCTCTATCTTGCCCTTCGAAAAAATTAGGATATCATTAATAAACACAAACATTGATTTATCCCGGAGACCTCACAGTTGGTCATTCATTTCACATAAAACATTATAAATAGATTTGCCTTACGAAAACATTGCAGCGGAAACATAAATAAAATATAACTTTTCATATCATTACCAATGTTTTAGTAAGTTAATACAAGCGTTCATCTCAGAATATCCTTCATTCGCATTACAATGCACAAACAGTAACAAAATAATGCCATCCAAAAGAGCTGAGTAGCCGCCTCGTGCCATCCCCAGCAACGTTTACCTACCAACTGAAAATGTATAAAAGTCAGCGTTGCTGAGTGAGTTCTAGTTTTATAAATAAAAAAACATACTTTTCTTACGAAAACCGTTCTTTACTTTCTTTCAAAATCAAAGTATACTTTTCATTCATTCGTGATCATACGTCATGCATACATATAGATAATATCATCATTATCTACTTTAATCTTTCATGCTTTACTTTTTCCTTCATACAACCATAAACCCTTCCCTTCTGTTCATGGTACCGGACCTAGGCCTATCATAGACCTTCTATAACGGTGCATCGCACCTCGTGGTCACAGTACCTAGGGTAAGATTTAGGTTTACTATGCAATACCTTTCTGTTTGTGGTTCTAGACGTAGGCCTATCATAGACCTTTTATAATGGTGCATTGCACCTCGTGGTCACAATACATAAGGTATGATTTAGGCTACCATGGCCATATACAATACCTTTCTGTTCGTGGTTTTGGACCTAGACCTATCATAGACCTTCTATAACGGTGCATCGCACCTCATGGTCACAGTACCTAAGCTATGATTTAGGTTACCATTTCCATATACAATACCTTTCTGTTCGTGGTTGTGGACCTAGGCCTATCATAGACCTTCTATAATGGCGCATCGCACCTCGTGGTCACAGTACCTAAGGTATGCAACAATAGTTCTATGCAAATGGTCATTCATAAAGAAAAACCCCGATGTACATGCCATGCTTTCAAGACTATCTCTACCTTCATTACTCATTAATGCATGCATACTTACTTCATGTTCCTCTTTCCTTTATCTTTCACTTTACGTTACATAATACTTCATTTATTCATTATCATCACAGGTAAAGTCATGGGAAAGATAAACATAGATCATCATAAGGAACATAAACATATCATTCATACATCATCAAGCAGGGCATCATAAACATATAACATACATCATGTATAACCATGCAACATCATCATCAATCACATATCATAACATGCCCATCATACCATCTATGACCCCAAAAGTCAACTTACATAGCCCCCCAAGAATCTCCCAAGTCAAAGCCTACATTACACTTTTTCCCAAAAATCAGAAAAATATTCTAAGTCCTTAGGCGCATGGGCACTATGCAGGCGCATGGGCACTATGCAGGCGCATGAGTGCTTAGGCGCATTGGGAATCCTGGACGTCAGGACACTTAGTCAATTCCAGCCTAAATTCTAGGCGCATGGGTACTATTCAGGCGCATGAGCCACTTGGGCACATGAGCCACTTGGGCGCATGAGCCACTTAGGCACATGGGCACTATTGGGGTGCATGGCCCTACCTTTAGTCATCCGACTAATATTTCTAGGCACATGGGCCACTGTTCAGGTGCATGAGCTGTACTTAAACATTTCTAAGGTAATCTTAGGCGCATGGGCTACTGTTCAGGCGCAAGGATTACACTTCAATTTTTCTAAGGCATTTTCAGGCGCATGAGCCTTATCTAGGCGCATGAGCCTTATCTAGGCGCATGGACCCTCTGTGTAAGATGTTTCTAGTATGTTTTCAAACCAAATCATCAAACCCATATCTTCTAAGCTTAATGTGGCTAATCTAAACATGAACAACCTATAAGCATTCAAGAATCAACATCCAATCTTGCACATTACATACGGGTAAACATACATAACCTTGTAAAAATCATTTTAATACATTTTCAGCACCAAAGATAGATTAAAACAAGAAAATACTAGGGTCTAGAACTCACCTAATGCAACTTGGGTATTTCTTCCTTTCTAACCCGCTTGCAATGAGTTCAAACACCTAATAACAACACCAAACACACACCCGAGCACATACACAAACACATAAGCAGATATGCATACAACCAGGATAAAACCCATCATAAACATATAAAAACCATGAATTCTTACCTTGAATTCGTTCACTTCTTCATCTTCTTCTTCTACAAGCTGAGAGTTTTCCCCTGCTCTCTCTCTCTAACACCGGAGAAATGTTGATGTGAAGTGAGGGTGGGCGGCCATGCCCACCTTTACACCAACTTTTTCAATGTTTTGTCCTGTTGGACACTTTTAGTCCCTCCACTTGGACATAATTGCCTTTCATTCTTTTTATTCCGCATATCTTGTCTTTTAAAATAACCGGGTGTTACAAGTCCACCCCCCTTATATAGGTTTCGTCTCCGAAACCTGTTATTCCTTGAACAGATGAGGATAATGCTGCCTCATCTCCTCCTCAGTCTCCCATGTAGACTCGGATCCCTTCCTGTGCTTCCACTGTACACGCACAAGAGGAACCACTTTATTTCTCAGTCTCTTCTCTTTATAATCGATGATTTCCACTGGTTGCTCCATATAATTGAGCCTTTCGTCTACTTCGATATCCCCAGTGGAACAATCATGTCTTCATCAGCTATACACTTTCTCAAATGAGACACATGGAATGTGGGGGTGAATCCCACTTAACTCATCCGGTAATTCCAACCTATAGGCCACCTCTCCTTCTCGAGCAATGATTCGGAAAGGGCCTATATATCTTGGGCTCAACTTGCCCCGCTTCCTGAATCGGATAATACCCTTCCAAAGTGAGACCTTCAATATAACCCGGTCACCCACCTGGAACTCGATTGGTCTGCGTCGTTTATCAACATACGACTTCTGCCTATCTGTAGCTGCCTTCATAAAGGCTTTGATCTTTTTGAGTTTCTCAGTCGTAGCCTCGATTACCTTAACACTTCCCAACTCCTTCTGACCAATATCACCCCAACAAACGGGTGTTCTGCATCTCCTACCGTATAGCATCTCATATGGCGCCATGGCAATGCTGGCATGATAGCTATTGTTGTACGAGAATTTAGCTAACGGCAGGTGATTATCCCAACTTCCCCCAAAATCAATCACACATGCCCGAATCATGTCTTCCAATGTCTGAATGGTCCTTTCTGACTGACCATCAGTTTGGGGATGATAAGTCGTGCTAATATGTAACCTCGTCCCCATAGCATCGTGGAATTTCTTCCAGAATTTAGACATAAACCGGGTGTCACGATGAGACACAATGGACACTGGCACACCATGACGAGTTACAATCTCCTTGACGAACAGGTCAGCCAACCTCTTGGATGAATATGTTTCACGGATCGGTAGGAAGTGAGCACTCTTCATCAAATGGTCAACAATCACCCATATGGCATCGTACCCCTTCAGAGTACGTGGCAGCTTCGTAATGAAATCCATGGTGATGTGCTCCCACTTCCATTCTGGTATATCCAAAGGTTGGACCTTCCCATACGGCTTTTGATGTTCGGCCTTCACTCGCAAACAAGTATGGCACTTACTCACATACTCCACCACGTCACGCTTCATACCTGGCCACCAATAATCTTTCTTCATATCATGATACATCTTTGTGGCACCAGGATGAATGGAGTATCGAGTCTTGTGAACTTCATCCAAAATCCTCACACGTAGATCCCCGAAACGAGGAATCCACACCTGTCCAAATCGAGTTTTAACACCATGTGTGTTTTCACCCAATTCCCCAACCAGACCTCTCACTCTTTCAGAGTTTAAATGATCTTCTATAAGTGCCTCATCTTGAAACTCCTTGACTTGCTTCATCACCTCAGAGGTCATGATTAGTTGATAAGCTTTCACCCGAATTGGTTCGGGCCTCTCCTTTCGGCTTAGGGTGTCTGCCACCACGTTAGCTTTGCCCGGATGGTAATGGATCTCACAATCATAATCTTTTATAAGCTCCAACCATCGTCTCTGCCTCATATTCAGGTCCTTCTGCTCAAAGAAGTACTTTAAGCTCTTGTCGTCGGTGAAGATGGGGCACTTCGTTCCATACAGATAGTGCCTCCAAATCTTTAGTGCAAAAACCACAGCCGCTAGTTCCAAGTCATGAATAGGGTAGTTGACCTCATGAACCTTCAGTTGTCGGGATGCGTAGGCTATAACTTTTCCTCTTTGCATTAAGACACACCCCAACCCCGACTAAGAAGCATTTGAATACACCACCAAATCTTTGCTTCCATCGGGTAATGACAAGACAAGAGCTTGAGTCAACCTCACCTTTAATTCCTCAAACGCCTGTTCTTGAGCTTGACCCCATGTAAACTTTACATCCTTTCTGGTCAACTTGGTTAGTTGACAAGCGATCTTGAAAAGTCTTGGATAAATCTTCTGTAGTAACCCGCCAAACCCAAGAAACTACAAATCTCGAATGGCATCTTTGGAGACTTCCATTGCATCACTACCTCCACCTTAGCCGGGTCCACCATAATCCCGTCGGGATTCACCACATGACCCAAGAACTGAACTTCGCGCAACCAGAATGCGCACTTGGAGATTTTGGCATACAATTTCTCCCTTCTTAACGTCTCTATCACCTCTCGAATGAGATCGACATGCTCTTCCTCGCTCTTCGAATAAATCAGGATATCATCAATAAACACAATCACTGATTTATCTAACATTGGCCGACACACTCGATTCATCAAATCCATAAAAGCAGCTGGCGCATTGGTCAAACCAAAAGACATGAGAAGAAACTCGTAGTGACCGTAGCGCGTACGAAAAGCTGTTTTTAGGGATATCTTACTCCTTCACCTTCAACTGATGGTAACCAGATCGAAGGTCTATCCTTGAAATCCAATTGGCACCCTGAAGCTGGTCAAACAAATCATCTATTCTTGGTAAGGGATATCGGTTCTTCACCGTCAACTTGTTCAGCTTGTGGTAGTCAATGCACATCCTCATACTACCGTCTTTTTTCTTCACAAACAGGACCGAAGCACCCCAAGGAGAGATACTCAGTCTAAGGAACCCCTTATCGAATAGCTCCTGCAACTGCCCCATCAGTTCCACCATTTCTGTCGAAGCTAACCGATACGGTGCTTTGGCAATGGGTTGAGCACCGGATATCAGATCAATTTGGAACTCAATCTCGCGATCCGGTGGTCACACCAGGTAAGTCTTCCAGGAATACGTCCGGAAATTCACGCACAACTGGTACATCAGATAGTTGTGGTGTTGGTGCGTCCACGTCCTTTACATAGGCCAAGTAGGCACTACATCCACGCCTCATGCACTTTCCCGCCACTGCCATCGAAATCACTTTCGGGATCGTTGCGACTCGATCGCCATAAACCGTCAACTTATCCAGTCAGGTGCTGTCAATCGGATCATCTTCTTGTGACACACAATATTCCCTTCGTAGTCTGCCAACCAATCCATTCCTAGGACTACATCGAAACCGCCTAAGGTCATCACGAATGGTCTGACAGGAAACTTATGACCGTCTAGTTCTATGTCACAACCTTCTATCACCTCAGAAATCCTTGTAGACTTACCTATGACAGTTTCTACCTCGAAGGGCTCATCAATACATCTACTCTTACTGGGAAACATAGCACAAAAGGCAACAGAAATGAAACTCCAACTAGCACCAGAATCAAACAACACAGATGCAAGAGTTTGGTTGACTAGAAACATACCTGACACCACATCGGGGTCTGTCCTAGCCTCCTCCCGAGTCATCATGAAAGCTCGAGCGCTTGCCTTCTGTCCTTCTCCCCCAGCCTTCTTCGCTCCTGAACTTTCAACTCTGGGCTTCTTACAATCCTTGTTCACGTAGCCCTCCATGCCACAGTTAAAACACCGGACCATATGACAGTCCTTGGCTATATGCCCCGGCTTCCCACATTTGAAGCATACATTCAACCCCACCCTACATTCCCCGTTGTGTTCTCTCCCACACCTATCACACATCCTTGCACCCGCACCCGATGCGACCACACGATGGTTGTCCACCCATGCCTTCTTGTTACACGTCAAAGCTTGTTACACGTCGAAGCATTACCCCGACCAAACCTTTTCCCCTGCCAGTTACGATCACCACCACTCTTCTTTCCACCTTCATACACCACCACCGTCCTCTCATCATACAGTCTCCCTGCCAAATCCACTACCGACCTAAACGTGCTCGGCCGGACAGCGATCATGCGCCTGCGTATATCCACTGGCAAACCCTTAATGTACCTCTTGATTTTTCAAGACAGAGGTGACTTGATCCGGAACCAGACGTGCCATCTCATGGAATTTCATGGTGTACTGCTGGTGCGTCATAGTTCCCGCCTCTAGTTGCAGGAACTCCCTTTCGACCTTGTCCATTTCCCGATGAGGACAAAACTCTTCAATCACTAACTTTTTCAGCTCAGACCATCTTATCCTCCCAATGGCCCTGCTACCCTCGGCGTGGAAAATGTTGTCCCACCAGCACAAAGCCAAATCCACAAAAGAGTGGGTAGCAAACTTCACCTTTTTGTCTTCCCGGCAGTCGCTAATATCGAGGACAACCTCCATTTCCCTCACCCACTGGTGAGCAGCTGCAGTAGTGCTGTTTCCATCGAAAGTAGAGGGCTTGCATCTCATAAACGCCCCATAGTTACAACCTCTAGTCGCCTCCGGCGCAGGCTCCTCTTCTTCCTCCTCATCATCAAAGAGAACCGTATCCGGCTCTGGTTGTTCTCGTCCCCCCGGGGACCTATTCCTCTCCTTCCATTCCCCATCCCTTACTGCCTTGATCACTTCCGTCACCACAGACGGTAGAATGGTCTGCATGACCTGGTGAACCTCTTCTACCACAGCCTCACCACAGCCTCCTTTACTAAGGCTCTCAGATTGGCGCTCTCGTCGCCTCCGTCCAGATGAGGGGTCTCTGGTTCTTCACTAACCTCTTTCTTGACTCTAGGTCTCCCTCTCTTGGGTCGCGGAGCAGCACCGTGACCTCCACCATGAGAGGCTTTCGAAGATTTACCGCCAACCATCTTCTAAAACAATGTAAGATTCAAACACTAACGCGATCATCCAAGGTAACACTCAGTTTATGTCAAGAATAGTAAGTCTCTAATTACAGTGGCTAGTTGTGATTGGCCACTTACTTTACTGTTCATACCCCAAGCATCTCCTATCCTGACTTAATCAATATCTAAATCTACATACAACACATAACCACATACCATGCGCACATAAACTGGTTAACATTACAAAAATACCTGATGGCACGCAGCTACTCAGATTGGCATCCCATTCCCATTCCCTCCCATTCTCAGTTTAAGTTAAGGTTTATTTTGAAAATTTACCCATTTCACTTAAACTTTGGCTCTGGTACCAACTTGTAAGGCCCTGTTCCCGGAGACCTTACAGTTGGTCATTCATTGCAAATAAAACATTATAAATACATTTGCCTGACGAAAATATTGCGGCGGAAACATAAATAAAATATAACTTTTCATATCATTACAAATGTTTTTGCAAGTTAATACAAGCGTTCATTATAGAATATCCTTCGTTCGCATTACAATGCAAAACCAGTAACAAAAGAATGCCATCCAAAAGAGTTGAGTAGCCGCCTCGTGCCATCCCTAGCAACGTTTACCTGCCAACTAAAAATGTATAAAAGTCAGCGTTGCTGAGTGAATTCTAGTTTTATAAATAAAACATACTTTTCTTACGAAAACCGTTCTTTACTTTCTTTCAAAATCATACTATACTTTTCATTCATCCGTGATCATACGTCATGCGTACATACAGATAATATCATCATTATCTTCTTTAATCTTTCATGCTTTACTTTTTCTTTCATACAACCATAAACCCTTCCCTTCTATTCATGGTACCGGACCTAGGCCTATCATAGACCTTCTATAACAGTGCATCACACCTCGTGGTCACAGTACCTAGGGTAAGATTTAGGTTTACTATGCAATACCTTTCTGTTCATGGTTCTGGACCTAGGCCTATCATAGACCTTCTATAAATGGTGCATCGCACCTCGTGGTAACAGTACCTAAGGTATGATTTAGGTTACCATTGCCATATACAATACCTTTCGGTTCGTAGTTCTGGACCTAGGCCTATCATAGACCTTCTATAACGGTGCATTGCACCTCGTGGTCACAGTACATAAGGTATGATTTAGGTTACCATGGCCATATACAATACCTTTCTGTTTGTGGTTCCGGACCTAGGCCTATCATAGACCTTCTATAACGGTGCATCACACCTTGTGGTCATAGTACTTAAGGTATGATTTAGGTTACGATTGCCATATACAATACCTTTCTGTTTGTGGATCTGGACCTAGGCCTATCATAGACCTTCTATAACGGTGCATCGCACCTCGTGGTCACAGTACCTAATGTATGCAGCCATAGTTCAATGCAAATGGTCAATCATAAAGAAAGACCCCGATGTACATGCCATGCTTACAAGATTATCTCTACCATCATTACTCATTAATGCATGCATACTTACTTCATGTTCCTCTTTCCTTTATCTTTCACTTTACGTTACATAATACTTCATTTATTGTTTAACATCACACGTAAAGTCATGGTAAAGATAAACATACATCATCATAAGGAACATAAACATATCATTCATACATCATCAAGCAGGGCATCATACACATATAACAGACATCATGTATAACCATGCAACATCATCATCAATCACATAACATAACATGCCCATCATACCATCTATGACCCAAAAAGTCAACTTACATAGCCCCCCGGGAATCTCCAAGTCAAAGCCACATTACACTTTTTCCTAAAAATCAGAAAAATATTCTAAGTCCTTAGGCGCATGGGCACTATGCAGGCGCATGGACACTATGCAGGCACATGGGGAACACTTAGGCGCATGGGAAACTTTCAGGCGCATAGGCACTATGCAGGAGCATGAGTACTTCGGCGCATTAGCAATCCTGGACGTCTGGACACTTAGTCAATCCAGCCTAAATTCTAGGCGCATGGGTACTATTCAGGCGCATTAGCTACTTGGGCGCATGACCCACTTGGGCTCATGGGCACTATTAGGGCACATGGCCCTACCCTTAGTCATCCGACTAATATTTCTAGGCGCATGGGCCACTGTTCAGGCGCATGAGCTGTACTTATACATTTCTAAGGTAATCTTAGGTGCATGGGCTACTGTTCGGGCACATGGATTACACTTCAATTTTTCTAAGGCATTTTCAAGCGCATGATCCTTATCTAGGCGCATGGACCCTCTGTGTAACATGTTTCTAGTATGTCATCAAATCCAGTCATCGAACCCATCTGTTCTAAGCTTAATGTGGATATTCTAAACATGAACAACCTATAAGCTTTCAAGAATCAACATCCAATCATGAACATTACATATGGGTAAACATACAGAACCTTGTAAAAATCATTTTAGTACATTTTCAGCCCCAATGATAGATTAAAACATGAAAAAGCCGGGGTCTAGAACTTACCTCATGCAACTTGGGTATTTCTTCCTTTCTAAACCGCTTGTAATGAGGTCAAACAACTAAAAAACCAAACACACACACCCGAGCACATACACAAATACATAAGCACATATGCATACAACCGGGATAAAACCCATCATAAACACATAAAACCACGAATTCTTACCTTGAATTCATTCACTTCTTCTTCTTTTTCTACAAGCCGAGAGTTTTCCCCTGCTCTCTCTCTCTCTAAAACCAAAGAAATGTTGATGTGAAGTGAGGATGGGCGGCCATGCCCACCTTTACACCAACTTTTTCAATGTGTTGTCCTTTTGAACACTTTTAGTCCCTCCACTTGGACATAACTGCCTTTCTTTCTTTTTATTCCTCATATTTTGTCTTTTAAAATAACGGGTGTTACACTATAACCTTCCCTCTCTGCATTAACGCACACCCCAACCTGAAGTAGGAAGCATGAGAATAAACCACCAGATCTTCACTTCCATCGGTAATGACAGAATAGGAGCTTGAGTCAAACTCGCCTTTAACTCTTCAAATGCCTTCTCTTGAGCTTGAATCCATACAAAGTTTACATCTTTCCGGGTCAACTTGGTTAGTGAAGAAGCAATCTTAGAGAAGTTTTGAATGAATCTTCTGTAGTAGCCCGCCGAACCCAAGAAGCTACGAATCTCGGATGGCGCCTTTGGAGACTTCCATTGCATCACTGCCTCCACCTTTGCCGGATCCACCCTGATCCCGTCAGGATTCACCACATGACCCAAGAATTGAACCTCGCGCAACCAGAATGCGTACTTGGAGAACTTGGTGTACAACATCTCCTTTCTCAATGTCTCTAGAACCCTTCGAATGTGACCGGCATGCTCTATCTCGCCCTTTGAATAAATTAGGATATCATTAATAAACACAAACATTGATTTATCCAACATTGGCTGACACACTTGATTCATTAGATCCATAAAAGTAGCTGGCGCATTGGTCAACTCGAATGACATGACAAGAAACTCGTTATGACCATAACACGTGCAAAAAGCTGTTTTATGGATATCCTACTCCTTCACTTTCAACTGATGGTAACCAGATCAAAGGACTACCCTTCAAAATCAACTAACAATTGAAGCTGATCAAACAAGTCATTAGTTCTTGGTATGGGGTAGTGGTTCTTTATCATCAACTTATTCAGTTCACGGTAGTCAACACATGTCCTCATACTACTATCTTTCTTCTTCACGAATAAGTCCGGAGCACCCCAAGGAGAGATACTCAGTCTAATAAAACCCTTATCAAGCAGCTCTTGCAAATGCTCCATCAGCTCTTTCATCTCAGTCGGTGCCAAACGATACGGTGCCTTGGCAATAGGTTAGGCACCCGGTATCAAGTGAATCTAGAACTCGATCTCACGGTCTGGTGGCACTCCTGGTAAGTCTTCTGGGAACACGTCTGGAAAGTCACACACAACTGGTACATCAGACAGTTGTGGGGTTGGTGTTTCTACATCCTCATGTCAACCAAGTAGGCGCTACATCCACGCCTCATGCACTTTCCTGCCACCGCCATTGAGATTACTTTCAGGATCATTGTGACCTAATCTCCATAAACCGTCACCTTACTTCTGTTAGGCACTGTCAGACGAATCATCTTTTTGCAACACATAATGTTCGCCTTGTAATCCGCTAACCAATCCATCCCAAGAACCACATTGAAACCACCTAAGGTCATCACGAACAGTCTAAGGGTGCATCAACACTCCTACTACTAACATCACAATCTTCTATCATCTCAAAAATCATGGTAGACTTACCTATGGCAATTTCTATATCAAAGGGTGCATCAACACTCCTACTACTAACACGCAGTTTAGCACAGAAAGCAGCAGAAATAAAGCTTTTAATGGCACCAGAATCAAATAACACGGAGGCTAAAGTTTGGTTTACTAGAAACATACCTGACATGACATCAGGGTTCATTCTAGGTTCCTCCTGCGTCATCGTAAATGCTCTGGCGCCTCGCCCTTGGTCCTTCACCTCCAGTTTTTCTTCACCGCAGAACGCTCCGCCCTCCGCTTCTTACAATCCCTACTCATATGACCACTTTCCCCATAGTTGAAACACCTCATACCCCCACAGTTTGTAGCCATATGTGTTGGAGCATATATAGTCATATATAGTGTGTCCGTCGCTGTCGAATAGTTGAGGCTTAATGTAATACACCTGATAGGTGGTAAACACGTGAAACTGGGTCATTCACAGGAGCATATGCGAACGAGACTCAATCGTACGACTGAGCCATGCTAATGGACCAGACGTGTGACTGAGAGATGCGATTAGGACATTCATAAGACTGAAGTGGTCCGGTCATACGATTGAACCATACGCGTGGTCCAGTTGTATGATTGAACCATACCCATGGTCCAATCACACGAATGGGCCCAGTCACATCTAATATGGGTTGAGGCCTATATATACCAGTTTCAATGTGTAGAGAGATTGAGGATTGAGAGGGAGTTTGCCCGGAGCCTAGGGCTGTCAGATGAGAGGGGAGATCATGCTCGATCTCCCCTTGCCAAGAGTCTTGATTCTTATGTTGTAACGAGCTTGTAATCGTTAGGTTTTATTAATGAAACCAATCTTTGATAGTTCGTGTTATTGATTTGACTTTTGGTTTTGGTTGTTTATTCTTCCATCAAGAACATGCTCGAATGTTTACCGATGTAGCCTACTTCACAATTGGTATTAGAGCCGATTACAGCTAGAATGATCTAACAATCAATCTAGCAACCCGAGCTCTTGACTTCTGGATCAAATTTCAGATCTTGACATTAAATCCACTTTGTGTTCTTCATGTTTTGCTCAGATCTGGTTACGTGTGTAGTTTCTATGTTAAAATCAAACTCGAAACCACGTTCGAATCACCCCTACGAATCTTATGATGTCTATGTTGGTTCGTTTCATGTAAAATCGTAAGATTAGTGTTTTGGGCTGCCCTGGCAGCTGTAGATCTGAAAATCTGTGTGCAGACCCGTTCATGCGACTGGGCCATGCGAATGGACCATTCGTACGACTGGACCATGCAAATGGACCATTCATACGACTTGACCAGTCATATGTTTAATCCTGCGACTGGACTAGTCGTATGTTCAACCGCACGAATGAGCCATCCGTATTGGCTTATCCGCATTTGTTCCAGACCAAAAAAAAGAGTCTGGAACTACTTCTTGCACAAATTTGAGGATGAGCAAAGCATATTCACCCTGAGGTTCTTTTGTCAAATAAGTTCAATGTATACCTCATTATTCGTCAGACTTCCATAATAGGTGAATATATTTGGAACACGAAAGAGAGAATGGAAGATGTCAGCAGCCGGTACTGATTTTGTGGGGTAGTCAGAAGCATCTGACTACTTATGGGACAATCAAGTTATAATTATCCACACGGAGAGGATTCTCATTCTTAGGGGGAATCCATGTATAGAGAAATTGAAGAAGCAATCAGAAAGTGATGATGTGAGCAGGTTTCTGATGATGAATCTTCATGCATGCTGATTTGTTTGAGATTGTCAGCTGTGGATTAGAACCTTTTACCTTTTGCCCAATACATCGTATGAAGATGCCAAGAGAGCACAACGTTTATATATTGGGATATGCCGAATGTGAGGGGGAATTTCTGTAGGTGTTAATGTTAATCAAGTTAGCTTGTGTGAAGATTGAAGCAATGGAAAACTATTCATGTCATTATCTGGAAAAATCAGTCATATGGGGAATCTTGCTGCTGTGATGGTGTTCTTCAAAGTAAACGAAAGTTGTTGTGCCTAAATTCATTTTCAGGGATACTGTAGCAACCTGACGAATCGACAACGTTGGCTAATATGGTTTTTCGTTTGATTCTATTGGAAACCGGAGCAAAGATTGACTGAAGATTGTAAGAGGTGTTATCCGCTATTCGCAAGCAACGTCCAAGGGGGAATTTGTTGGAGCATATATAGTCATATATACTGTGTCCTTCGCTTGTTGAATAGTCTAGGCTTAATGTAATACACCTGATATGTTGTAAACACATGAAACTAGGTCATTCGCAGGAGCATATGCGAATGAGACTCAGTCGTACGATTGAGCCATGCTAATGGACCACCCGTGCGACTAAGAGATACGATTCGGACATTCGTAAGACTGAACCGTAAGTATGGTCCAGTCGTACGATTGAACCATACGCATGGTCCAGTCGTACGATTGAACCATACGCATGGTCCAATCCCATGAATGGGCCCAGTCGCATCTAATATGGGCCGAGGCCTATATATACCAGATTCAATGTGTAGAGAGATTGAGGATTGAGAGGGAGTCTGCCCAGAGCATAGGGCTGCCGGATGAGAGGGGAGATCATGCTCGATCTCCCCTTGCCAAGAGTCTTGATTCTTATGTTGTAACGAGCTTGTAATTGTTAGGTTTTATCAGTGAAACCAATCTATGATAGTTCGTGTTATTGATTTGACTTTTGGTTTTGGGTGTTTATCCTTCCATCAAGAACATGCTCGGATGTTTACCGATCCAACCTATTTCACATATGACCAGGCTTCCCACACTTAATACAAATATTTGATCTCCACTTCGATTCCCCTGAATGCTCTTTCCCACATTTGCCACACCTCTTCGATCCTACCCCTGATATGACCACACCATGGTCATCCACCCGTGCCTTCTTGTTACTCATTGAGGCACCACCTTGACTAAACCTCTTCCCATTCCAAATCCGATCACCATCTCCCTTCTTGCTTGCCTTAGCCACCACCAACTCTTGTTATTATACACTCTTCCTGCCAAATCATCCACCGAAATAAACATGCTCGGTCGGGCAGCGATCATGTGCCTGCGAATATCCACCTGCAAACCCTGAATCTACCTCTTGATTTTTCACGACAGAGGCATCACCTAATCTGGCACCAGCCATGCCATTTCGTTGAATTTTGTGGTGTATTGTTGATGTGTCATCGTTCCCGCCTCCAACTGCAGAAACTCCCTCTCAACCTTGTCCATCTCCCTTTGAGGACAAAACTCCTCAATCACCAACTTCTTTAACTCTGCCCACCGTATCCTCCTGATAGCCCTGCTACCCTCAGCATGGACAATATTGTCCCACCAGCACAAAGCTGAGTCCACGAAAGAGTGGGCGGCAAACTTCACCTTTTGGTCTTCCCGACACTCACTGATATTTAGAACAACTTCCATTTCTCTCACCCACTAGTGAGCACCAGCAGCAGTGTCGTTACCATCAAAGGTAGGGGGCTTGCATCATTGAAACACGCTGTAGTTATAGCCTCGTGCTGCCTCCGGCGCAGGCTCTTCTTCCTCATCTTCTTCTTCGTCATTAGACAAAATCATCTCAGTCTCTAGCTGTCTCCTCTCACCCGTAGGTCTACTTCTTTCTTTTCTCTCCCCCTCCGTACAAATTTAATCACTTCAGTCACTACAGACGGTAAGATCATCTGCATGACTTGATGCACCTCTTCAACCACAGCCTCTTTCACCGAGGCCCTTAAGTTTGCACTCTCATCAGCACCCTCTGGGTGAGGGGTCTCTGGTTCTTCATGAACCACCTTTTCAACTCTGGGTCTTCCTCTCGTAATCTGTGGTTCAACACGATGACCCCCAGCATGTGAAGCTTTAGATGATCTACCACTAGTCATCCTCTAACAAACACACTGAAAGATTCAAACACCACACGGTCATTCAAAGGAACAGCTCAGTTTATGTCAAGTATAGTAAGTCCCTAATTATAGTGGCCAGTTGTAATTAGCCACTTGCTTTACTCTTCATACCACAAGCATTACCTATCCTGACTACATCAGTATTTAAATCTACAAATAACACAAACCCACATAACATGCGCACACATTACTGGTTAGCATTACGAAAATACCTGATGGCACGCAGCTACTCAAACTAGCATCCCTTCCCTTTCCGTCCCATTTTCAGTTTAAGTTTAGGTTTATTTTGAAAGTATACCCGTTTCACTTAAACTTTGGCCCTGATACCAACTTGTAAGGCCCCGTTCTCGAGACGCTTACAGCTTGCCAATCATTGCTCATAAAACATATAATTACATTAAGTTGAATTAAACGTTTCAGCGGAAACATAAAAACCAACATTTTCAATATGAATGCCTTTGCAAAATAATACAACATTTATTACACATTTTCATTTGTTCACATTATAATGCAAAAACATTAACAAAAGAATGTCATTCAAAATGCCATGTAGCTACCCTGCGCCATTCTCAGCAATACTCACCTGCCAACTGGAAAATGCATAAAAAGGTTAGCGTTGCTGAGTGAGTTCTAGTTTTATAATAAAACATACTTTATCTGTCGTTTAAAATCGTTCTTTACTTTCATTCAATCATAACAGGTTTTAGAATGTGATCACACATCGTACGTACACATAGATCATATTTATTATCTTTATAATCCTTCATTTCGTACTTTATTATCTTTCATTACCTTCTAGGTCCTGTCATGTGCTTAACCCCCCTCTAGAGCACCAAGCAATTCATCAAGGGTTAAGCGACAAGGACCACATACATATGGTCAATCACAAAGATTGAACCCCTATGTGCATCCTCATGGGGTATTTAACTCGCATATAGTTGAGTTGACAACCACTCATTGGGTGTGAACCTCCATATATTTGCTTAATTTCATGGATTAAGCCCCAGTGTGCATCCTCATAGGGTAGCCGCACATGGTTTAGCTACCACTCATCATTGAGTGTGAACCTCCATACATTTGCTTGCAAGACTTTCTTACATTCGTTCTTTAATTAATGCATGCATTCTTTATTTCGTTCCTTTTTTCATTATCTTCCACTTTACATTACATAATACTTTTCATTTCATTCATTAACACTCCACGTAAAGCCAAGGGAAAATAATCTTACATAATAATAAGGAACATCAACTTACACATACAACAGCTTCATACAGGGCATCATACATACATAACATACATCACACATACCATCATGCATAAGCATCAAACATTCACCATAAGATGCCCATCCTAATTCCTATGACCTTAAAAGCCAATTCATATAGCCCTCGCGAACCTCCCTAGTCAAAGCCTACATTCATCTTTTTCCCAAAAAGTCAAAAAACATTCCAAGTATTCATCCGCATTTCCGTTTTGTTCATCCATATTTACTATAGTTCATCCGCATTTCTTTTGCTTTATCCGCATTTCTTTTACTTCATCGCATTTCTTTTACTTCATCTGCATTTCCTTTACTTCATCCGCATTTCTCTTACTTCATTCGCATTTCACTTACTTAGTGGTAAATGTTATCCGCATTTACTGTTCATCCGCATTTCTTCCCATTACTCATCCGCATTGGCTTACTTAATGGCTAATGTTCATCCGCATTCACTGTTCATCCACATTGACTTCCAATACTCATCCGCATTGGCTTACTGCATACATAGGCAGATTCTAAAACTTAAAAATATGAGTCCTAAACAGTAGATCTCAGTTCCCAATCACTATCTATCATGTTCTAAGCTTATATCTTACCTTCTAAGCATTAGAAAGACAACCATACATCATCATGCATGGACACAGCCAAACATTACATCATAACATCAACATGCACACAAACATACATACGAGTTAAAACCCAGTTTTATAAAAACATACATTCACGCATTTCCAGCCCCAAAGTTTGTTAAAACATGTAAAAAGGGGTTCTAGAACTCACCTTAGCAGATCTTGAGTATGGCTTCTTCAAAACTCGTCTGCAATTGAGTTCAACCGCCTAGAAACCCACTAAAACACACACCCAAATACACACAACAGACATGAGTATAAACCCAAGGACATAACCAATTAAGAAGATCATAAACACACAAATTCTTCAATTTCTGGTTCTTTTTCTTCAAAATCCAAGAGTTTTAGCTCCTTTTCTCTCTCTCTACTAAGATCCGAATGAAAAATCTATGGTGTGACCATTTAGGTGGTAAAACCACCTTTATTACCAACTTTTAAAATTTTGTCCTTTTGTCACTTTTACCCCTAGACTTGGGTTTTATTTCGTTTCCTTCTTTTTTTTTCACTTTACTCTTCTTTCTTTGACCTAAAAAAGTAATCGGGTGTTACAGATACTTAAACTCAATATACTCAAAGGATAGAGGAAGAAGTGCATGTACCTAATAGTGAGCTGTGGCACTTAGGTGGTTAATGATGTTGATCTTATTAATTTCTTTGTCTACCTGAGGTTCTTGTGTAGACACAGTCTCATGCACAGGACTTTCTTGAACTGGTGAGAGAGTAGGAACATATTTGTATAGCCTTTTTAGTCTCCTTTCCTCTTTGATCTGAAGAAGCAATCTTGCATCCTCTTCTTCCTTCTTCTCTCTTGACAATTCTATGTCAGCCAATTCATTCAATTCTTCTAAGGGGAGGGAGAAGATATTATCAATATCATAGTTCCTAGTCTATAAGTAAGCAATCCTGACTGCCCTCAACTCATCATTTTTAGTGTATGCTCCTAGAGCAGCCCTGATTGCAACTTCCATGAAGCCGGTAGACCCTGCAAAGGAACTTTCTCTCCTCCTCCTCAATCTCCTCAAGATTCATTTTCCATTTCCTTTTATCACTCACAGACCTTTGTGACTCAGGGTGGAGAGAGCTTTAGCCTTCATTTCTTAGAGTAGCATCCTTGCTCTAGCCAGAGAGAGGTTGAGATACACCTTCACCAGCAGGTGTCTCATCAAGGAATGGATTTTTGAAGTAGTTGTAGGTGTGATAGGCTCTCAAGTTCTATCACTGGGCCTTCAGCCAAGGTTTTCCATTTGAAGCTAATTTTAGGATCTACCTCAACATCTAGTTGACCAATGATATTGCCTAATTGCTTTTGTCTCCTTTTGAGGCTGAACTCTTTAGTAATGTTGTCTTGAATCCTTTGAGCCAACTTGTCAACTTGTCTAGATTGGCTTGGGTTGACAAATGGCATGTTGATAAGGTCAAGACCTTCATAGTAGTTCAAGGTCTGAAAGTTGAAGAACTCTTGCTACCCTTGAACTCTTTAAAGAATAAGGGCTCCTCTATTAGCATCATACATCCACCCAATGATGTAGTTTGAAGTTCTTTGAGGTGGAGATGACACAGCCCTTGGTATGCATTCCTGAAAAAGACTTTGAATAAAGGAGTCTATAGAGTGCACATCAATATGAACTTGAGGAAGTTGCTGAGTATGAATAGTTGCAAGTGAAGATGGTGAGTCCTTAGTGTTCATACTCTGTGAGGAATTCCCAGGTTTTGTGATTTTAATGTCTTTCTCCTACTTTTTGATAGCATCACCCTCTTGCATAGATGAGCTAGGAGTTAGGTCAATCACATTCACAAGTTCTTGTGTTCCTCATTGAGCTCTTCTTAAAGGTCACCCTGCTAGTTTCTCATTGAGATAAGAAATATCAAGTTGCTGATCATTGAACCTATTGTGTAAGGTAGTCCCTTGAGATTCCATGTGACTAACCTTAGAGACTAGATAGGTGCATGTTATTGATAGTTTTTGCACCTTTAGTCTTAGATTTCCCTCTTATTCATTAGAAGATTCATTGGAGGATGAGAGAACTAGACCAAAGTCCTTAGTCTCACCACCAACATGATGTTCTTGGCTTCTAGTTTTTCTCTGCTCACTACCACTTCAGATTGAGTATCAGTGGGCTGAGATGCCATGGTTAAGGTCTTAAAGATGTAATCACTTGCAGAAGTGAGAGCCTCTTCCATATGGACCTCTCGAATAGGGTCAGGGAGATCCATCTCAGTGGTAGGTAGATGATATGGGCTAGACAGGAAGAACAGGAGCACTCATCTCTCTTTGAGCGGGGGAAGAGTAGAGAGACTCATGGTACTCACTGAATCCCAAGTCTTTATCATCATAGAAATCAAGGTTGGGGAATGGTTGGTTGAGATCTAAAGGTTGGGGATGGTAGCATTTCCTTGAAGGTTGTTCACTTAAGTGTTAAGACTCAGAGTGAAGGCTTAAGGCTATTAGGCTTGTGAGCTTATCAGGTTGAGCATGAGGAACCTCAACACTGATACTTGAAGAGATGTGAGTAGTTTGCTCCTCATGAGAAGTGGGAGCTCTCGTATCCACTTCTCCTGTGTGGGTAGTGGTATGGGTGACTGCATAAACTGAGTAGCCTATGCAGGGGTTTGTTTGGACTTTCTTTGGTAGGTGAGGGTGATTTGTGGCTATTTTGGCGTTTGAAAGGTAGAAGGTGTGGGTTCAACACTAGCTTGTGTTGCTAGGTTGCCACCTTGAGCAACGAGCTCTAACATTTTGGGGATAAAGGTTGTTTCTACCCAGAGAAGCCAACAATTGGCTTCTTCAAAATTGTAAAGATGTCGGGCTTCATCTGTCCTAACTTAAGAATATTACTTGTTTCTCTCAACTATGAGCCCAGTTCATAGTTGAGAATCTGTTGAACATATCTAGGAAACATATAATATTCTAAGGTGTCCAAGTCAGCAAGCAAATTTGTAGAAACAATCTAAGAGTACATGAACTTGACCCCTAAACCATCATATGCCTTGTCCCAGCTCCCATGCTTGTTGGACAAGCTATGAATGACCACATAAAGTAAGTACTTCCTTTGGGAGGAGACCTTCCCTTCCTAAAGGTCTTGACCGATAAATCTCCTTCATAGCCCATCTGCTCAGAAGAGTGGTTTACAGCTTCTTTAGGAAAGGACAATTCACCTTCCTCATCATCCAGCTGAAGGTGGGTGTTGATGATGGCTAGAGTAGTGAAGATTGTCCTCCCCTGTACTATAGCAAAAAATGCCTTCTCCCTATCCATAATGACCTCTTGATAAGTCTTCCAAAAATCAAACAAATGATCCTCATAAATAACAGCGTGAGTGGAAAGGGAGGTGGAGTAGTTGGACAAAGCCAAGAATTGATAAACCTCTGTGAGATAAGGATCTTTCTTAAAGTGTAACAGAGCAACCTAATTGTGTTGCCTATGTAACTACATGGAGAAGTTTGGGTCATTTATGCGGTAGAGGTTGGCCATTTTAGATAGCTTCGAGGTGAAGGAAATGGACAACAAAGGTGGTTTGTGAGAATTTTGGGAATTTAGGTCCGAGAGAATATGAAGATGATAAAAAAAGAGGGGGAACGTTGGGTTTATATATGCAATGGATTTGAGACAAAGTTAATGAAAGAAGATAAACTTTCAAATCTGGATGTCGGTCCCATCTATGAAAAATTAGTTAGCTTTTTCCCCAATGGGTAGTTTTCTTGGAAGTCGAAAATCTTCTGAACATAATTTGACTTCGGAAGTTTTGAGAAGAAAACTTTCGAAGCCAAAATCACTTCGGAAAAATTTCAAGATTTTTAGAGAATTTTGCTTCGGAAGAGATTAACTTCTAAGAGTTGATTACGTTCGGAAGAAAAAGGTTCTTTCAAAACATACAAGTACTGAGAAACAATTAAAGCTTCGGAAGATACCTTGGATATTTCTTCCAAAGGTAAATGTTCTGTGATAGTTGTTTGTTTTAAATACATAAATTTCTTTCGAAGGTAAAAACATATCTTCCGAAGACAAATCATCAAAAAATCTATGAAAATTCTTCAAAAAGACTTTTACTTCCAAATTAAACAAGGGCTTATGAGTGGTGATAAATATAGACAAATTAGGACACACAAATTTTTAGAAATAAGATATGATTAAGTTTTAAGAAAAAGCTACTCAAAGTTAATCATCCTAATAGCTGATACAAGATATTTGAATATATGTTCATCAAAAGCTTTAATGAACAAATCAGCATATTGTTCATTTGTGTTAACCTTAAATAGTTTGATTAATCATTTCTCAAAGTTATCTCTATCAAATATACTGATATTGATGTGTTTGATCCTTGAGTGTTGCATAAGATTCTCTATAATAGAGATGGCACTATTGTTGTCTATATGAATGGGAGTCTCTTTAAAGTTGAAGCCATAGTCTACCATCTAATTCTGAATCCAAAGCACTTGAACACAACAACTTGCAGCAGCAATGTATTCAGCTTCAGCAGTTATTGCAGAGACATAGGATTGTTTCTTGCATTGCCATGAGACAACCCTTCCACCAAGAAACTAACATCCCCCTGATGTAGACTTTGCAGTCATATTGCATCCACCATAATCACTATCTATATATGCATATAGATTGAAGCTAGAATTCTTTGGATACCAAAGGCAAAGTGTTGAGGCCCTTTTGAGATATCTTAAAATTCTCTTGACAGTGATAAGGTGTGACATCTTGGGGTTGGCTTGATATCTTGCATAAACACATATGACAAACATGATATCAAGCCTGCTAGCTGTATGGTACATAAGAGACCCAATCATAGCCCTGTAGAGGTGTTCATCCACACACTCCCCCACAAGGTCAGGTCTAAAGGAGTGGTTTCTTGCTGTGGGAGTCTTAGCAACCTTATAATCAGTCATGTTGAATCTATTGAGTATATCTTGAACATACTGTGACTGACTTAGGAGGATGCCATCTTTAACTTACTTCACTTGAATTCCTAGAAAGAATATTAGTTCCCCCATGGCACTCATTTCAATCTATCATGCATTAGCTTCTCAAAGTCTTTGTAGAGCTTTAGATTAGTTGAACCAAAAATGATGTCATCTACATACACTTGAACTAGCATTGAGTCATTTCCTGTTCCTTTGATGAAGATAGTTCCATCTATAGTACCTGTTCTGTATCCATGCTTACAGAGATATTGAGATAGAGTCTAATATCAATTACTTGGTGCCTCATGAAACCCATATAGAGCCTTATCAAGCCTGCAAACATAAGTAGGATGATCAAGATATGCAAAGCCAGATGGTTGTTTGACATACACATCTTCATCAATCACCCCATAAGAAAAAGCACACTTGAAATCCAGTTGGTAGACCATGAAATTCTTGGATGCAGAAAAAGCTAAGAATATCCTAACGACTTCTAGTCTTCTTACAGGAGAAAAAACATATGTGTTGTCAATTCCTTCTTCTTTTGTGTACCCTTGAACAACTAGTCTTGCCTTGTATTTGATGACAAATCCTCTATCATCCTTCTTATTCCTAAAAACTCATTTGGTTCCTATAGTACTCTTCCGATAAGGAAGAGGACATAGGTTCCAAACCTTTGTCTTTTGAATTGAAGCGGCTCCTCTTGCATAGCTTCAACCCAACATCCACCCTTTAGAGCTTCATGAATCTTCTTAGGCTCTATCTGAAATAAGAAACAAGAATGAAGACAAACATTTGCATCATTGGTTTGTCCTCTTGTTGTTACTCCTGAATCAATATATCTAATGATGTTTAATGTGGGATGGGACTTGTGGATCCTTAGCTGAGGAATCACAGCAAGTTACTAAGAGAGATCTCAATTAGAGAATTTTAGATATGGCATTAAGGTTTCTCCTACAACATTAGCACACTTATCAAGTGAAACTTGATCCAATGAGTGTGTGACATCATTGATGTTGCCTTCAATGGAGTGGTTCTCAATATCAAGAATTCTTGATCACTTTCACCTCCACCATGATCTTCTACATTTGAACTTTTTTTATCTCGTTGTTGAGCCTTTGCGCTGGAATTTGAAGGCATCTTAGCTGAATTTGTCATTGTTGTGCTAATTGAAACTTCATTTGCATGGCTAGTTACAACTGAAGTTGAAATAGTTTTACTTGAGGGTCTTCTTAGATCAAATCTTGGATCAGGATCACCTGTGGGTAAGATATCTGTAGATCCTAAAACATTCTCACAAGATTTGCTTAAACAGTTGGTAACTAAATCAAGATCAAATAGCCAATCAGAACAAAAACCATTTACACTAGGTGTGTGTTCATTGAAGGTCACATTGTGTTCTTAGTATCATTACAAAGAGGTTAACCAGTTTCACTATTTAATCTATTATGTATTCTTAGCAACTCTCCTCATTGTGTTGTTGTGTGGTAAGTGCATACCCTTCACCTGTCCTGTAGCTTATAAGGAGTCTTACCATGTGTCTTAACCATTAAAAATTTGTTCTGCACATAGCAAGTAGTGTTAACTGCCTCTGACCAGAAGGTGATAGGTAGCTTAGAGTCAGACAACATGATTTTTGCAGCTACATTAGTGTCATGTTTCTCCTCTCAGCAACACCATTTTGCTGAGGAGTCCTGGAAGCACTGTATTGTGTTATAATACCCTTTTCATCACAAAATGTATCAAGGATTTAATTCTTAAATTTAGTTCCTTGATCATATCTTATGGTTTTAACCTTGTGATCAGATTGATTCTTAATCCTTAAGATGAAGTTCTTTAGAATTTCAGGGGTCTCATCCTTAGTTGTAGGAAAAAAGACCCAAGTGAATCTTGCAAAATAATCTGTGATCACCAAACAATAAGTGGTCCTTTATAGACTTATTACACTGGTGGAGCCAAAGAGATCCGTATGTAACAAGTTTAGGGGAGTAGTGATGGAGTTTATCTCCTTTGGCTTGTGAGATACGTTATGTTGCTTCCCTTTCAGGCATGCATCATAGCGGTCATCATTTGTAAACTCTTTCTCTGTTATTCCAGTTACCAAATCATTCTTATTTAGTTTATTCATGTTTTTAAAATTTACATGCACATTCTTTTATGACAGAGGAAAGACTCATCACTATTTGCTTTAGACAGAAAGCATGAAACTTCTCTAGAGGGAAATGTTTCTTGCAATTCCATCTGTTCCATGTTCCTTTTCCTAGGGGCTTTAAGCATGTGTGCTCATAAGGAATCACCACCCTAGGCCTGAGAACAATGCACTCATGCTCAGTAAATAGCATGTTATGACTCTAATCACAAAATTGAGACACGCTCAGAAGATTGTATCCAAGCTCCTTGACAAAGTTTACCTTCTCAATGTTGAGCTTACCATTTATGAAATTGTCCCTTCCAATAATGTAACCACTAGTATCTCCACCAAAAGCAACCAGTCGTCTATCAATCTTTTCAATCCTCAAACCAAATTAAAATACACTGAGTAATGTAACCACCGTTCTCCAATCACTCCAACTTAGAAGTTGCTACTCATATCAGAAACCATCTAGGCAACCTTCATCTGGCTGAATTAACTACAAAGACCAAGATTGAAGAAGAGTTGAAGCTAAGAGAAAGGGAAGAAAAGAAAGGTCAATCACCGCTCTTGCATTTGGTATCGGAGCATTCTAGACGCTTTATATAAGATCTCACCATCTTAAGATCCCTCACATACACAAAATACTTAACTTAACAAATGGCAGCCATTTCCTAATCTGATATGGAAACTAGAACCATGACAAAGTCCCCATTGATCACTCTTGATAACTTTGACTCCTGGTGCCAATGAATGGAAGGTTTCATCAGGTCTCTAGACTCAAGAATGTGGGAGTCTATTATCGACGGACCTTACATACCAAGCACCCCTTCTGCTACTAGTGGTGGTATGATACCGAAGGCTGTGGCTGACTACTCAGATGAAGATAGAAACAGAGTAGAGATTGATCAGAATGCTATGATAGCCCTTCACACTGCTCTTCCAAACTCTGTATACAGAGGTTTCAAGAAATGCAAAACAACTAAGTAGCTGTGGGATGCATTGAAACTAATGTATGAGGGTTCCTTTGAAGCCAAGAATAACAAGAAGGATCTCCTAAAGCAGCAGTTTGAAAATTTCACCTTTAAAACAGGTGAAACCATGACTCAACAATACTTCAGGTATATTGAGATTGTGGATACCCTAATGGATGATGGAGTTGCTCTTGAAAACAAAGACATTGTATGGAAGTTCATGTTCTCACTTCCTAGGCAATGGACACACTACTATGTGGTTATCAATAGAACTGAGAACTTGAAAACACTCACTCTAACAGAGTTGTATGGGATTCTCAGTGGCCACCAGATGCAGATGAACATGCAAGGTTCATCTGGAAACTCCAACAATCAAATGGGTTCAACCTTTCATACGGTTGAAAGGGATAGCATAAAACCCCAACATCATCTCATATGATACCCTAAGACACCAAGGAGAACTGTACTCAAGGAAGCTCATTCCAAGAGACAAGTTCTTCTCAAGCCTTTGTGTATTCTAATGAAAGTTGTAGCAGCTTTCTTTTCACCCTTTAAGACCTGGACTATATCCATCCAGATGATTTGGAGTACATAGAGATAGTCTAGCACATGGCTCTTTGTTAGGATCAGTGATCTAAGTTTGATCAATTAGAGTAGATTGCAGTGGAATTCGAACAATGAATTAGACAATTTAACAAGAACTCAATTGATATTCAGTGGAATAGTACACGGTTATAGAGAGAGAATTCTGCAAAAGGAATAATTCATTCAAATGCTTTCATGGTGGCTGAAAGTCACACGTTACAACTAGGTCAACATTCCTTATATAAGGAATGTGACGTCTGCTGATGTCACTTGATAGTGACATCTAACAGAATTATACAAATAACTGAAACTATGCAAACTACTGAGAATGTTCTCAACAACCGATCACATCTCAGAGAATGCTAAGTACTAGAACGTAAAACTACTGAACTAAAACTACTGAAACTATAAACTACTGAAATGTAAATTACAAGTACTGAAAGGAAAACCATCACAACTACTGAAGTTAATATCTTCAGCTGTTGTGATAACTACTAAAGTTAATAACTTCAGCTGTTGTGACAACTACTGATCACTCTGGTCTTCAGTCTTTGTTCTTCAGACTTTTACTTCAAACATTGTCTTTAGCTGATAGCTTCAGACTTTGTTTTCAGTACTTCACCTTCAGACTTTGTCTTTAGTACTTCACTTTCAGACTTTGTCTTCAGTACTTTACTTTCAGACTTTGTCTTCAGTAGAAATCTTCAGATCTTGTCTTGAGTAGAAATCTTCAGATCTTGTCTTCAGACTTTGTCTTCAGGGACCATGTAATCAGCTGATGTCTTTAGCTGTTGTGATCTTCTTCAGCAGTTGTAATGTCTGTGGGACTTAGAGGTTTTTCTGATCAGGCTTATTGGTTCTTTTGGTCCAACAAACTCCCCCTGAACCAATGCAGCCAAAACCTCTAAGTTTATTGATGATCCCACTTATTCTTTGGTAGAAACACCCTCTTGATCAGCTTCAGAGGTAATCATGTAAGCACAGGCCGGGAAAAGGTTTCTGATCTTTTGATTGGCTAAGTATGGAAGGGAACTCTGTCTTGGGAAACTGGACACAGAGTCTTGTCCCAACCATGAACCCTAATTCCCATTGATGAGTCTGTAAGACTCACTTGCATAGGCCTCAAGGAGAACAACTTGTTCCTCCTTGGTGAGTTCTTCTGCTTCTCCCTCAAAGAAGAACTCTGGGCCATAATATTCAGACATATATCTTACTGTCTTCCCATTCTTTAACTCAACAGTTGTGATCTCTATGTATGCGAATTCATCTGGATGAGAGCCTTCTAGCAACAACTGGAGTTCACTCTTTTGAAGATCTTCAAGTCTCTTGTATAACAGCCCCTTCTTGATCATTTTGTTCTCAAGTATAGATTGAGGGGTTGTCTTTGAGTTGTGTGCTCTCTTGAATTATTCTATAATCTCCCAGGGTGAGACTACCATAGCCAACATAATTGCAGCATTCAAAGTCTTTTTCACTTGGCCATGATATCTACTTGGTATGTTCTTCTTGTGAATTCTAGAACTTACCCTGGGGTCTAGCCAAATTCTCACTCTTTCTCTTTGATGTTGGAATGTATGTCTAAGAGTGTACAGCCTCAGAGCTTGTTTCTTCATTTCATGAATGGATGAGGACTGAGGGAAGTCCTTGTCAACCATTTTGAGAAATTGCTCATCATGCTGCTTCTACTATTCTCCTTCTTCAATCTTCACTTCACCATTTGCATTTGCAAGTCAGGTGTGATCATCTGTTGACTTTTGGGCTCAAGTGTTTTAAGTTTGAGAACAACAGAGATTGGCAGACTGTCTTCATTATCATCCTCTTCTTCTTCTTCTTCTTCTACCCTCAACACCCTTCTCCTCCTTCTGGATGTATCACTGGGTATGGTTTGAGATGGTTTTTGGGGTAATGGAATTGGTTTTGTGGGTTGAGTTGTGGGTGGTTTTCATTTAGGGATAGACTTGGCAGATTTTAGAGATAATTGCTTTGAGGGTTGTTTTTGAGTGGGAGTATGAGAAGGCTGATCTAGCAGTTTAGTTGTGAGTTTGGCTTTTGAGAGCTTTGCCACTCAGTTTTCTTCCCAGTACCTGCTTCATCCAGTGCTTCGATGATCAACCCTTTGTTATAGTTTCCAGCAGAACAGACTTTCTTGGTTATCTCCAAGATACTGTCTCTGGACCAAGACTTTATCTCTATCAATGATCTTCCTAGATATTTGGCAATAAATCTAATCATAATCTCCAATCTTTCCCTATCCATCACACTGTAACTAGCCCATCTTGCCTGAATCTCATTTATCTCCAGTCTTCTGATCTCAACATCTAAGGTGGCTGTGTCATGACCCTGTCTGAAGAGCTGATCTATTATTTTGTCCATAGATCTGCTGTGAGCTTCATTAGCTTCTTTGTCAAGATCTTCTAAGGACTTTTCACTTTCAGACTTTGGCTCAACACTTTTCTTCCTTTTGTAAGTGATCAGCTGATCTTTCTGCTCTTTGTCTGTGCTCAGCTCTTACACTGTGATCAACTGTTTCTCTGAGATCAGTTCTTGTTCTTTCTCCAACTCCTTTTCTTTTTCTAGTTCTTTCTCATCTTCTACTCTCTTCCGTTTCCTTTCTTTCACTGCCTTAGACTTAGTAGTCTCCCCTTTTTTGGATGCATTCGGATCAAGGGCTTGAAAGGCAGAAAGTGACTTGTGAACAACATCAGCAATGAAATTTTGGAGATTTGAGGAGATCCTCTCATCAATGGCTTTATTTACTATCTCAGTGATGATGGGAGTGATGAGAGGTAAGGAGTTTTGAAATGTTGCAACCATCTGCTCAGAGGGGTTCTGTCCCTAAGAGGTGGTGCCAAAAGCATTGGCTGGTGGCTTGGTTATGTGTATTGGCTATGTGTTTGGTGAACCTTCAAATGAAGGTGCCATCTGTGGGTCTATTGGGGTAGATGGACTTTCATCCTGAGACATTTTGGCTACCAGCTCTTTGAGTCTGCTCACCTCAGTCTCTAGGATAGTGTTATGGGCTAAGACATCAAAGAAAAAGCCCAGGTCATCATCAGTCTTTGCTGAATCATCTGACCTCCTGACTAAATCCGGATGTACATGCCCTGAGTGTAGATCAGTATATGCATGGGCCCCTTGTTCTTGGTTCTGGGGACTTCCTGCCTCTGGACTTTGTCCTTCATTGGCAGTTGCCTCTGGTGAGGTCTTATATATGTTACCAACTTCATCATGTTCATTTGCTGAATCAGTAGAAGTGGCAGCCTGACCAGATGTTCTAACCTCCTCTTCTACACTTGGAGATTGAACATTATAACCCCTGTACTGTGGGTTATCTGCAGCATTTTGGTCCTACCCCTCAATTGTTGAGGTATTCCGAGTGTTAATTGGTTTCTGGGGAGGGGGTGAGGAATGCAGCTAACTCAGCACTTTAGAAACTATATGGGTTTGGCTTTGAGGGGTGGTTGCAGTTGCAGATTGGTCAAAAGCACATTGCACTCAGGGTAAGAGATGCTCTTCAATGGTAACCTTCTCAACTGAGATAGGTTCTAGTAATGTGGTATCCCCAAATTTGGTTGCAACAGGATCCTGTGGAGAGGATACATGTGCCGTTTCAGCTGGTTGAGTCTCTGACATGACTGGGGGGTTAGAACCAGTATGTGTTTCCTGTATTGGTGGAACAGGGGCATCCACAGGGGACTCATCTCCCTAAGTAGCCTTTTTAGGCTTTTGGGGTTTGGGTTTGGTAGGGACTTTGGATCTGGAGGTGGAGGCTGTGGGTTCCCTCTGCTTGGGTTTGAGCAGCCAGGCAGCCCCTTTGAGAGTAGGGTCAGAGTTATGTCTGGAGTATACCTCAGCTAAGATAGCTGGAGCAGGGACTCCAAGACCAATAAGGCCTTCAGATTTTAATTGATTTAAAATTATGGCCATTAGAAACCTGGGATATAGTAGCCATCTGTTTGTCATAGGTTTCTGAGCCAGATCCTTAAGTTACAGAAACACTATCTGAGAAAAATTTAGATTTTGTCATTCAAAGATAGAGTACAATACCTGTTGCCATCGTGAGGACATCTCATCCCATGAAGATGTCTTTGAATCAAGGCAGACATTCACCATGTGGAAGATAAGTCTTTCAGCATCATGGAAGTGCTTTTTGAGAATGGTTGTAGTACTTAAGTCTACTTCATACCCGTTGTTGATGAAAGACATATTAGTGGTGCCTTTCGGGTATTCTTTAATACAGGTGGCATCATGCAAATTTAGGGTTTTGCGAATGATGTCGGGGGTGCTTATCACCTGTTTCTGGTTGACCAACGACTAGAGAGTGATTTGTCTATCATTTTCACCAGTTATGACAGAGACGTTGGTCCAAAATTGGGTTAAGGAATCGGGGTATATGGTAGGATTCAAAAGAAAGGCGGTTCGGTATTAGGAATCCACCATAAGATCGATGGCATTATCAAATTTGTTCGAGAAGGCCGATTTCGAGAGGTAGGCAACACAGTTGTGTCTGGGTTTGAGTTTCATGGTCACCATTGTTGAGAGAGAAAAGGATAGAAAACGGCTAATGAAACGTTCGACTATAAGTGCAGGTATATAGTAGGTTAAGAAAAGGCTAAAAAGAAAATGACTGAAAGTGTTGGTGTTGTCAGCAGTTGTATGAAAACAACTGAAGACTTGGTTTTAACTATCAGACATTTGAAAACTACTGAAGACTTGGTTTTGGTCATCAGTAGTTATGAAACTACTAAAAACCTTGGTTTTGTCTTCAGGTGTAGGAAACAACTGAGAACTTGGTGTTAGTCATCAGTAGTTGTGAAACTACTGAAAACATGGTTTTGTCATCAGTTGTTTAAGGTGAAACAACAGTTTGTGGAAACGACTGAAGAGAAAATTCTCATTAGTACTTTTCGTCAATTCTTAGCTTTTCAACTGTTTCATATTGTCCTCAACACTTACTCATCAGACTTTTTAGCTGTTTTTAGTTGTTTCATAGGACATCAGTACTTATCTGTTTTTACTGACATCAGTAGTTATAACTACATCAGTAGTTTGTAAGTGCATCAGTTTCTATTAACAGAATCAGTACATATTTGTGACATGTTTACTAATGGTCATCAGTACTTGTTTACAGAGATCATCAGTAGTTGTCACTTATTCTAGCTGCAGCATACCAAGCCTTAACACAAGGTTTTGGAAAGTTGAACTATCCAAAGGCTTAGTAAATATATCTGCAAGCTCATCAGCACTTGGCACAAACTTTGGATCAATCAGACCTTTTTCAAAACAATCCCTAATAAAATGGTGTCTGATCTCTATATGTTTGGTCCTAGAATGCTGGACTGGATTCTTGACAATACACAGAGCTCAAGCACTATCCATTAATAATGGAGTCTTAGTCTCTATAATGCCATAATCCAATAATTGGTTCTGAAGCCAGAGTACCTAAGATGTACAACTTGCAGCATCAATGTACTCTGCTTCAGCAGTGGATGTAGCAACCGATGTTTGTTTCTTACTCTGCCAAGAAATCAAACAGTTGCGTAGGAATTGACATCCACCAGAAGTTGACTTTCTAGTTTACTTACACCCTGCATAGTCACTATCAGAAAAAGCAACTAATTTGCAAGAGTGCCCAGTGGAATACCAAAGACCTAGAGATTGTGTACCTTGCAGATATCTAAAGATCCTCTTGACTGCAATCAAATGAGACTCTTTAGGAGTAGCCTGAAATCTAGCACAAACACAAGTTGCAAACATAATATCTGGTCTAGAAGCCTGTTAGGTACATCAAGGACCCAATCATACATCTGTAAAGTGTTTCATCAACAGCTTTACCTTTCAGATGTACATCCAGTTGTGTGGTGTTGCACATGGGAGTAGAACAGGGCTTACAGTTTTGTAAATCAAACTTATTCAAAAGATTTTTTGTATATTTTGATTGATGAATGAAGGTTCCATCAGCCTTTTGTTTGATTTGCAAGCCTAGAAAGAACTGTAATTCTCCCATTGCACTCATTTCAAACTTTTGTTTCATTGAACTTGTAAAATCATCAAACAACTGGGGATCAGAGGATGCAAAAATTATATCATCAACATAAATTTGAACAAGTAGCTTATACTTTCTTAATAAACAAAGTTTTATCTACGGAGCCTCTAGTGAAATTATTTTGAAGAAGAAAATTTGAAAGTGTTTCATACCAGGCTCTAGGAGCTTGCTTCAACCCATAAAGAGCCTTATCAAGTTTATACACCCAATCAGGATGTTTATTGTCCTCAAACCTGGTGGTTGACACACATAAACCTCTTCTTTTATTTTTCCATATAAAAAAGCACTTTTGACATCCATTTGAAAAACTTTAAGATTGTGGAATGCAGCATAGGCTAAGAACAATCTAATTGCCTCCAGTCTGGCTACAGGGCCAAAGGTTTCATCATAATCAATACCATCTTCTTGTGAAAACCCTTGTACAACCAGTCTAGCCTTGTTCTTGAAAATTAGCCCATTTTCATCAGTTTTATTCCTAAACACCCATTTAGTACTATTGCACACTTACCTAGGCGTAGAGGAACCAGTTCCCACACTTGCTGCTTTTTGAACTGAAGTAGCTCAAGCTGCATGGCTTCAACCCATCCATTGTCTCTTAATGCAACGTGATAGTTCTTTGGCTCTAGCTGACTGATGAAGAGAGCATAGAAGCAGAAGTTGGACAATTGACTACTGGTTGAGACACCAGCATTGATATGACCAATGATTTGAGACATGGGGTGATTCTTCAGCTCTTGGTACACTATAAGATCAGTGCAAGTGTTTGTAGCAGGTTCAGCAGCAACAGATGTTGATCCAAACTCTGGAAACCAGTATGAGATGGCAATTCAAATGATGTAGAGGACTCAGAAATCTCATCAGCATTTGTTGTGGATGGAGCTGCTGAAGCTATAGGAACATCAAGTTTAGTGGACTCAGGCAGTTGATCACTAAACTTGAAAAGGTGAGTACTGATATCATCATCATCTTCAGTACCACCAGGTGGAAGACTTGCTGCAGAAGATGATTTATTCACATGATCTGCAACAGCTGGAGGTTGATAAGGAACATATTGCAGTATATCCAGATCAAACAACTCTAAAGGGTTTTATGGAATTTTATCCTTAGGAGATTCATTGAACTTCACATGCAAGGTTTCTTCAACTACCTTTGTTCTACAGTTGAAGACTCTGTAAGCTTGCATGTGGATGAATATCCTACAAAATACCCTGCATCCACCTTAGGATCAAATTTGTGGAGTTGATCCTTTGTGTTGAGAATGAAACAAGGACAACCAAAGGCTTTGAAGAATGAAATTAGAGGAGCCAAATGATGTAGAACTTCATATGGAGTCTTCATCAACCTCTGATTTACTAAAACTCTATTCTGCACATAGCAAGCTGTGTTGACAGCTTTAGCCCAAAAGGTCAATGGAAACCAAAGTCAGCCAACATGGACCTTGCAGCTTCAATTAGGGTCCTGTTCTTTCTCTCCACTACTCCATTTTGTTTTGGAGTCCTTGGGATGCCAAACTGCCTCTTGATTCCCTTGGAGAGATAAAAATCATCAAGTGTATGGTTTCTGAATTCTGTTCCATTATCACTCTTTATACACTTGACTGTTAGGGAATACTACTTCTCAACATACAACACAAAGTTTATAATTGTCTGAGCAACCTCATCCTTTGAATGCAAGAAGAAAGTCCATACAAATCTGGAGTAATCATCCACAATTACCAGACAGTATTTCTTCTTTCCCATGCTCATCACTCTCATATGACCAAATAGATCCATGTGCAGTAACTGCAAGCAGGCAGTGGACTTAGGTTCTTTAATAGGAGCGAATGAGACTTTGGGATGTTTTCCTTTCAAACAAGCAGTGCAGATTTCATCACAGTGGAACTCCTTTATTGGTAGACCTCTCACTAAACTATTGTGGATCAGCTGATTCATGTTTTTGAGATTTACATGACCCAGCCTTCTGTGCCACAGTTTAGATTCCTGAGGAGAGGCTTTGGAGAACAGGCAAGGATGACCCTTCAACTCAATATTTTTTGACAAATCCAGGGCATATACTCTTCCAATCCTGTTGGCCTTCAGGAGAGTATGTTCATCCAATACCTTGTCAATCAGCCTCAGAACTGTGGAAGACAGAATCCAGCAGTTCTGGCTTGTGAAAAGTGCAGGATGCCCTTTATCACACATCTGACTAACACTCAGTAGATTATACTTGAGATTCTCCACATGGTTAACATCATCAACTCTGAGTTCTCCATTAGACACATATCCTTTCCTGATGATGTAACCCTTAGCATCATTTCTAAATGAAACAAATCCTTTCTTTCCTTGAGAGTAGTCATTAAGAAGAGAACTGTTCCCTATCATATGCATAGATCCTCCACTGTCTACATACCAGATGCTCCTTTGGCATGCTGAAGAACCCTGCATTCATCACAAGGAACTAGTTAGGTTTTGATACCCAAACCTTTTTGGTTTTGGGTCTGTTTTCATCAACAGATTTAACCATAACTTGTTTCCCATGAATAGCAGCTGATGAAGGTGGAGATGGTGCTAAAATGGATTCCTTGGATTTGGGCTTGGAATACCTTTTCAGTGGTTTGATCACAGGTGCATCTAGTTGGTTAACTCTCCCCAACAAATGCTGAACCATCATAACAAGTTGTGTCTGATTTGTAGCTAAAGCTTTCAGCTCTTGTGACACATCAGTGCTTGTTTTTGATGAGTTCCTGTGGCCCACCATTTCCTCCTTGAAATTCACAGACTTAATCTGATGTTTATCATGAGGAACACTATTAGCTGTTTTATGATAAACCTTATCCTTCTTTTTGGATTTGGGTGAAGCCTTGGTTTATCACATTGGGATGACTGTGGTACAAACTTGGTCTCAAACTCATTTTTCATTTCATCCATCTGCATTTTAATGAGCTTATCTCTGTTGAGTTTGGAACCCTTTTTGTACCAACATTCATCAGAAAGACGATTGAATTTACCACATATTTCACATGTGGTAAATTCAACCTTATCCTTCTTTTTGGATTTGGGTGAAGCCTTGGGTTTATCACATTGGGATGACTGTGGTACAAACTTGGTCTCAAACTCATTTTTCATTTCATCCATCTGCATTTTAATGAGCTTATCTCTGTTGAGTTTGGAACCCTTTTTGTACCAACATTCATCAAAAAGACGATTGAATTTACCACATATTTAACATGGCTTATTCTTCATCTTGGATTTATCAACTGCTGAAGTGGAAACTACTGAAGGTGTGATCTTCAGTACTTTCCTCCTTTCAGTACTTGTGTTAAGTACTGAAGGATCTGTAATAACTGAAGACTTGTTCTTCAGCTGTTCTCTATCCGTCCTGAAAGACCGTATGATAGATTCCTCAGCAGTTGTTAACCCTTTTATTTCAGTTGATTTGAAATGCTTTTCAGATGTTGTGACTTGCCCTTCAGTACTTGAGGTACTTTGGGGGACAACATCTGAAGTACTCAGTTTCATGTGCTTATGAGTAGTTAACCCATTAGGCAATTGATTTGCTGAGGTATCAACACTGATTTCATCTTCTGATCTTGGGTGATCACTTGAGGATGATACCATGATGATGTGGTTTGGAAATTACTTTCACCTTCAGGTTTTACTATTGATTATGGAGTAAAATCTATAGGTGGTGCAATGTGATTGTAACCAATTCCAAACTTCACATTTGAAGTTGTTTGCTTGCTGAGAAGCATTTCAAATCCCTTGCAGGATGATACCCAGCGGTCACACTCAACTTCGGTAGCTGCAAGTGTTTCTTTGAGATCTTTGTGGTTCTCAAGAATGACCTCTAGCTTAGCCTTTTCATCATTTAATTGGCATTTAAGCTTATAAATCTCATCATCTTTATCTCTAAGGAAAGACTCATACTCAACTTTTCTTTTGGAAAGGGTTTGCTCAAGCTCAAGATTTTGATTTGTTAAAGCTACATTTGCCTCTCTAATAGAGATAAATGCAGCTATGCAAGATTCAGAACATAGCTTGGCCTTAGCCTCGGAGGATACATGGGTTACCTGTGATGAAGATGCATTGGAGCATGAACCCTCAGTAGACTCCAGGGCCATGAGAGCAAGATTCCCAAAAGGATGTTCACCACCATGTTGACCATCACTAGCAAATAATTGCTCATTACTAGAAAGATCATCTGGTAGACTGTTGCAGTCAACAGCACCAGGGGTGAAGAAGTTGTGATGAGGTTGTGATTAAGATGATTGAGATGGTTGAGGCTCAGGTAAGGCTTGAGGTTTTTGTGCGATAGGAACTTGAACTTGATTTGGCTATGGCATGTAATAGCAGGGATATGGATATGGCATTGGACCCTGAGGGACAAAATATGCAGGAGATATAGGTTGTGAGTGATGACTAGAACTAGCAGGATGTTGCCCTCTGTTTTGTGAACTATTGCTTGGAAAAGTCACAAAGGGTGCAGAGGAGTTAGATCCAGTTGATCTACACTCTCTTGCAAAGTGCCCAAGCCTGTGGCATTTGTGACACCTCAACTTACTCTTGTCAAAACCAACTTTGGTTTTCCAGAGAGTCCTGGAAATTTCCTGCCAGTTCTTCTGTAGAACTTTTGAGATCTGATATTAATCAAGGCCATTTGGCTTAGAATATCCATCTCTTTAGGTCATCATCAGCAATACATTTCAAATCATCCATAATGAAGCACAAATTGTCACTGTTACAGCCTGACTGACTATCACACTAACAATACATGATCAGAACTGTTTGAAGAGAAATCTATATCCTCATCATAACTGCTTTGTGATGCAGCATATTCTGACTCATGACCAACCAAGGCAGTGTTCCCTGGTACAATGTCATCAGTGAGCTTTCCTGATGATGCCAGTTTGCTTTTCTGCTCTTTCTCTCTTTCAAATGTAAGCAGTTTCCCATGGAGTTGGGTGAGAGATAGGCTATCTAGATTTGCACTGGAGCGTAGGACAATGGTATATGTGTCCCATCTCTCAGGCAGTGATCTGAGGAATCTGTTGTTCAATTGGCTATTAGTGTATTCATGTTTGACCATTTTCAGCTCAGAGATAAAACAGGAAAAACGCTCAAACTGTCGAGTCAGTGTCTCACCCTTCCTATGAGAGAATGTCTCATATTGTTGGGCAAGGATTTCTTTGTTGTTTGCTAAGACCTCATCTGTTCCACCAAATTGTTCTTTCAATGCATTCCAGAGGTCATGAGCAGTTTCATGATGCATAAGCCCATAATAGATTTCATTCGGCAGAGCCATGGCAAGAATTTCATGAGCTTTAGCATCAATCTCAAACATTTTCAATCCTCATCTGAGTATTGTTCATTCTTCTTCAGAACCATTTGGTTGGTTTCCGGATTGTTCACCATAGGCTTGTGTGGACCATGTACCACAGATGTCCAACAACCTGAACTGTTAATAGACAGGTGATGGAGCATTCTTCGTTGCCATATGTTATACTCAGTCCTAACCAGCATCGGAGGCTTGGTTGAGTAACCAATATTGTGAGGGTCATTAGAAGGAGTAGTCATTCTCAGATTCAATCAAAATCAATTAAGTTTTAACTGATTTAGCACAAAACACAACAAACTCAATATGAACCAAGAGAAATCTCAAAGCAAATAACCGAAAGCAGCAGAAATTCAATCTCCATAACCAATTCTTGCAAATATACTAATTCGATCAAACTTAGATATCGAAATAGTAGTTTCAATGATCAATTGTTAGATCGATCAATGATTAACCTACTCTAATACCATTTGTTAGGATCAGTGATCTAAGTTTGATCAATTAGGGTAGATTGCAGCGGAATTCTAACAATGAATTAGACAATTTAACAAGAACTCAATTGATATTCAATAGAATAGTACGCGGTTATAGAGAGAGAGAGAGAGAATTCTGCAAAAGGAATATTTCATTCAATGCTTTCGTGGTGGCTAAAAGTCACACATTACAACTAGGTCAACATTCCTTATATAAGGAATGTGACGTCTGTTGATGTCACTTGATAGTGACATCTAACAGAATTATACAAACAACTGAAACTATGCAAACTACTGAAAATGTTCTGAACAACTTATCACATCTCAGAGAATGCTAAGTACTAGAACATAAAACTACTGAACTAAAACTACTAAAACTATAAACTACTTAAATGTAAATTACAAGTACTGAAAGGAAAACCATCACAACTACTGAAGTTAATAACTTCAGCTGTTTGACAACTACTGAAGTTAATAACTTCAGCTGTTGTGACAACTACTGATCACTGTGGTCTTCAGTCTTTGTCTTCAGTCTTTGTTCTTCAGACTTTTAGTTTAGACGTTGTCTTCAGCTGATAGCTTCATACTTTGTCTTCAGTACTTCACCTTCAGGCTTTGTCTTCAGTACTTCACTTTCAGACTTTGTCTTTAGTACTTTACTTTTAGACTTTGTCTTCAGTAGAAATCTTCAGATCTTGTCTTTAGACTTGGTCTTCAGACCTTGTAATCAGCTGATGTCTTCAGCTGTTGTGATCTTCTTCAGCAGTTGTAATGTCTATCGGACATAGGGGTTTTTTGATGAGGCTCATTGGTTCTTTTTGTCCAACACTCTTCTCACTCATAGAGCCAAGAAGTTATACAAGCGGACTGGAAGGAAGTTCCCTAGCAATGCAGCTAGTGGAAAGTTTGGATTGGACAAAAGCAAAGTCAAGTGTTACAACAATAATTTGATGGTCCACTTTGCCAAGGAGTGCATGACAAGAAAATAGTGGCCAAGCACAATCCAAACCAAACTACACTAACAAAGTCACCCAGAATGAGAAGCCAAAGCAACAAGCTACAGTTGCAGTTAAAGAAGGAGGCTTTTACTAGAGCTTTCAGGTGGAATATGCTTCTCCAAACCAAGCACTGATAGCAGATCATGTGAAGCCAAGGTATTGGAACATCTCTGTACCCCTGATTGTATTGCTAAAGTAAACGATTACAGGTCCTACAACTTAGAAATAAGATCTGATCTTGAGTCCTTAATCATCCTAAAAGCTTATTTAGAAAAAATGAAAGTGATTATAAACTAAAGATTGAAGACTTAGAGATAACCATTTTAGTTCTAAAACATAAGCATACAATTTATAGGACTCAGATCAAGTATTTCATAATGAAGCTGATTGAGTGCCAGGCTGAGCTTGTGATCAGCAAAGCCAGGGCAAAAAAGTGTGTTCTTGAAGAAGAGACCTTCAAGAACATGATATCCTCATCCCTGCATAACAAGGTGTTCTTTGAAAACAAGCAGGGACTGGGATCTTGTTAGGGTTCAACATTGTAATCAACTGAAGCTTACCAAATGATATTTACAGCTGATTGAAGATTTCATTTTCCAAGTTTAGAGACCAAATTGATTATCAGAAGAAATCAAATACAAGACAAAGTCAATATCAAGACTACAAGAAAAGTCAAAATTAGGCCGTGATGTAATATTAGTATAAATAGACCCACTAGTGCATTTTTGCAAGTGTGGCTTTTATGTGTGTGTTTCTCATGGTGTAATTACCACCCAAGGAGAAATCCTCTCCTTTGGGTGGGTTTGATTTCACCAGCCATCTATGATTGTCATTGTAATATGTTTATGAACATCAATGAAATCATAACATTATTATTATGCATCTCTTTGTTCTTTGATTTACACACATCCACCCATCATAATTTTGATTTCTAAATCTAAACGAGATGAATCCTAAGATCCAAGCTCAATGAATCTAAAATATTTATTTAGCAGATCTAATGAGATAGCTCCTCCACACATAATCTTGTCTGTAAGATCACCCATTTATAGAACTTCTGAAGATGAGCTTCCTCTCATAGACCCCTTGAGTGAAGAGGATGAAGAAGTGATAGTGAAGAATTTCTCTGAGAAGAGTGAAGAGGAGGATTCTAAGAAGGGTCACTATCCTTCTGAGGAGAAGAAGAAGACCGTGATGACCAAGTCTATGAGAAAGAACTTGATTAGAAAAAGCAAGAGAAAAGCTAGGAAGGCTCAAGAGATCAAGGCCACTTTTGATTCTAGGCAGAAACAAGTTCTTATCTCTGCAGGATTTGAAGTGGTGAAGACTAAAGACATCAACCTAAACACTTCTTCAAAGAGTCTTGTTGCATGTTCAAATCATCTTAGCACTAAGAAGAAGGCTGATCTATTGTGTACCATTGCTACATATCCTGAGCCATCCAACTCCAAAAACATTCCTCAGCCCAAAAGGATTGTCTTGGCATTTACAAAGATGAAGGTGGAGAAGGGATGTGATCAAATTCAGTCTTCTTCTTACTAGAAGGCTCTTGGGAAGAAGAAAATGGAATGTGTTATGTGTGAAAGTACTTCTCACCTTGCTAAGGATTGTCCATATAATCCAAGTGGTACTCTACATATGACCATGAAAAAGACTTCCAAGAGATCCAAGAAAATTTTAGCTTTGGAAGGAAAGTCTGTTTCCTTTGGAAGCTTCAAAACAAAGAAGAAGGCAAGTGGAAAATTGCCTTCGGAAGAAAATTTGGTTTCAGAACCAAGGAATACTTCTGAAGCACTGAAGTCCGCTGCAGTGTTTGCATACTCTTCCAAAGGTCCAGTCATCAAAACTTCCAAAGTCTTAAAATCTTCCAAAGTGTTGAAGGTCAAATCCAAACTTCCAAAGGTTGTGTGGAGGTCGAAGAAAGACCAAGTGACTAAATGTTCTCCATCAACAACTGCTCAAGATCCTCCAAGCATAAATATAGGATCTATTATTGTTGCATTACCTTCTACTTCTTTTAATGAGCCTATGACCAATAAAGCTTAGTTTTCCAAATGTAACTAATCATTTTCTTTGTCCAGGGATAGCTCAAAACAAACAAGAATGTCTGGATCATTGACAGTGGCTGTTCCAGGCACATTACAAGCAATAAGTCACTACTCCAGAACTTTGAAAGGATTGATGGAGGGCCGGTTGCTTTTTGTGGTTACATTTCTGGAAGGGGCAAGGTCACAAATGGTAAGCTCAACATTTAATAGGTAAACTTTGTCAAAGAGCTTGGGTAAAATCTTCTGAGTGTATTCCAATTTTATTATGAGAGTCATAACATGCTCTTTACTGAGCATGAGTGCATTGTTCTCAAGCCCGCGATGGTCATTCCTCATGGGCATATTCTGTTTAGAGCCCCCAGGAAGGGAACATGTACAAGATGGATTTTCAAGAAACATCTCCCTCTAGAGAAGTTTCGTGCTTTCTATCTAAAGCCAATAGTGATGTGACTTTTCTATGTGATAAAAGAATGTGCCATGTAAACTTTAAGAACATGAATAATCTAATTAAGAATGATTTGGTAACAGGAATGCCAAAGAAGGAGTTTACAAGTGATGATCATTGTGTAGCATGCCTCAAAGGGAAGCAACATAAGGTATCTCATAAGCCTAAAGAAAAAATTCCATCACTACACCCCTACACTTGTTACACATGGATCTCTTTGGCCCCACTAGTGTAATGAGTCAATAAGGACCTCATATTGCTTAGTGATCACAGATGACTTTACAAGATTCACTTGGGTCTTTTTCCTTCGAATTAAGGATTAGACTCCTGAGATTCTAAAGAATTTCATCTTAAAGATTGAGCATCAAGAACCAAAACCATAAGATGTGATGATGGAACTGAATTCAAGAACCAAATCCTTGATACATTTTGTGATGAAAGGGTATTTGTTGGATTCTTTATGCCCAAGACACATAGAACATTGATGTGGTTAGTAAGTTATGATCCAAGTCGGGTCATACCCAATAACAAGCTTAGCAAATACCAATTGATATTAATTGATGATATGATCATGCAATTAAATAATTATACGAATTTAGAAAAGTGGGTTTTCTAAATAAGTTGCATATGAGATGGAACAACTTATAGGGATATTTTGTTCATGGGTATTATTTGTAATGTTATTTAATTGGACAAATAACATCAAGTAATAAAGTGTGTATGAGTTATAAAATTAAAAGGTAAATTTCATGACTCAATAAGTGACTAGTTAAATAAAAATGGTTGATAAAAATTGGGGGGAAAACCCCTTTTAAAAGGCAATTTTTGGCCACCCCCTGGGGTTGGTTCATTTTGTGTCGAAACAATACACTCTTGATAGTCCTACACTCAATCTCTCACTCTCTCTCTAACATGCAAGAACCAAAAGGGAAAAACTCTCTCATTTTGAAGGAAAAATCAGGGCTGGAATAGGGTTCGAGCAGCCCCTTTTGGTTCGTTTTGTCATGTCCTAAATGTAATGAAATGAATGAGTTGAATGAAACATATTATGTGGTTGTTGATCTTAATGTCTAATGTTTCAATGTATGTTTGAATGTTTATTACTTATTAACACATATTGAACCAACTATATAGGTTTGTGGTTGTTTGAATAGATCCTAGTCCAGTAATGATTGAGAAACACATTCAAAATTAATGGTATGAAGTCTTCATGCGAATGGACCATACGCACGAACACTTCATGCAAATGGACCAGTCGCACGACTGAACCAGGAGACTGGATCAGTCGCATGACTGAGACATACGATGATTCAGTCGCACGACTGAATCTTTAGTCGTATGATTGACTCAGTCGCATGCTTTAGTCGCACGACTGAACCATGCTAATGGTCCAGTCGTACGATTGACTAACCCGAACCTATAAATACCACTTAATTCATGGAAAATGTAATACTTTGAAGAATTCGACTCCTATTCATACCCTAGCCGTCCAGAATGACGAAGAAAGCCAGTCTAAGTTCATAGATCGTTCTTGATCGATTCCTATTCATTCTTAACGTTTAGTTTATTGTTATATCGATCGGGTTAACATTCTCACTAATTTGATCGCCAATAAAATAGGATTCCACACTATTTGAGTTGGTATACATATAAATCAGTTAGTACTCCATCTAGTATACGGTCCCCAACAAGTGGTATCAGAGCTTTAGCTCTTGATTTAAGTGTGATTCAATCGTTTTGATATAAAAATGGTATTTTTCAATAAAAAATGCAATCTTTTTGTGTCAAACCATGTTTTAGATGTCTCAGGTCACAAAGTTAACGTTTTCCAGCATCCGGCAATTAGGGTTGTTGAGAAATTCATGTTATTACGTCAAAATACCTTAAACCTTCGAATTCTCAAGATTCAACAGCTTAAGTCGCATGATTGACTCAATCGCACGACTGAATCCATACGCATCTATCATATGCATGATTGGACTCGGTCGTTCTACATACGACTGAATTGCCTAGTAGCATTGCTCATTCGCACCTGTCCATTCGCACGAGTGAGCCATCCGCATTGGTCCACTTGCACGTCTGAGCCATCCGCATTGGTCAATCGCACTCCTTCATTCGCACAAGTAAAACAATTTTGTTCTAAAGACCAAAGTCTATAATAATGGAGAATCAATATTCAGCGTTCACCGTAGGAAGAGATTCAAGGATTCAAAATTTGTTGCTTCTAGAAAATGAAGTGGGAAATCATAACAAGCCCCCTATGGTCATAATGTTAGATGATTACCCACATTGGAAGCAAAGATTTGAGATTTACTTTAATGGAGTAGATCCCAATCTGTGGGAGTCAAAGAGACAGGATATAGCATGCCTGTAGGTGCAGATGGAGTCAAACTTACCTTAGGCGGTATGACGGACATCCAAAAGGTAAAGTACAATGCAAAGAAGAAAGTATATGCATTGCTAACTTAGTCAATTCCTAAGGATATCTTCTATCAATTTTCTGAGAACAAGCAAGCTAAGAAGCTGTGGATGCATTGGAAAAGAGGTATGAGATAAATATATCGTTAAAAGCTCTAAAGGCTAAAGCATTGAAGAAGAAGTTTGAAACTTCTTGTCAATGGAAAGGAGAGCTTGGATGACGTCATTGACCGATTCTACCACATAATGAGTGAGCTGCCCACTCATGGAGTCATCACATTTATGGAAGACAAAGTTTCAAACTTTGTAGAGGGGTTGCCAGAGAAGTGGGTTTCCTTTGTCTCCAACGTCAGACAGAATGATTTGCTGGCGAAGTTAGATATCGACTTCATTCTGAAACTGAGAGAGGAAGAGTTGAGGATGAAGTACAGGGCCCAAAAGTCTTCATATGATCAGAATCCGGCACTGTACAACTCCACTCCACAAGCCAAAATGTCTCGAGCACCACTTCAAATGGCATTTTTGTCGAGTTGAGCTGGTCCATCTCAAGCTACCACTTTAGGATCTGACAAGTCAGGGTCGTCTTGTACCCAATACATAGCACCTGAAGCCAACGCTACAAAACTGAAGACTGAGAATCTCGAGAATGTTAGAGTGGAGGTAGCAAAGGAGCACATGGATCTCTTAGCAGTCATTGTTCACTCCTATGACGGACTAGTTGCTGGGAAGATTGGAACTCCCATCTGGTAGATAAGGACTACGAGCAGGTAGACGAGACAAAGGTAGAGAGAATGACATCATGCGGGCCTTAGCAAGTGCTGTTCGGAGAGCTAAGAAGTTTGTTAAGAAGACCGTATAGAATTTGATTGCTACTAAGGACACAACTTTTGGTTTTGACAAGACCAAAATTACCTGTTTCAACTGTGGGGAAAAGGGGCACTTCAAACGTGAGTGTGTGAAGCCCAAGAAGACAGGAAATGGAAATCCATTTTCATCCTTAAATCATCAGGATAAACCCACAAGCAGTCCTACTTCGTCAAGCAAGGATCCTAAAGCCTTGACTTCTCACAATGACGAAGGACAAGATTGGAGCTTTCGGTTTGTGTCTCCGGGAGAATCCAACGTTGCTAGTGTTGAGGATCTAGATGATGACTCAACAAGCAAAGGTGATATTGCAGTGGAACTCGTGATGTCAAATGTTGAAGAAGCTGCAACTGTAGTTGATCACCTGCTTGAAGAAGGAATAACTTCAACAAGTGAAGAATCACCAAACCAGCAAAGTCAGACTCTGCTTTGATGTCTGATTCAACCACACCCTCTCAAGTAAGTTCTACTACTCAACTTTTCAATAATCATGCTTGTTCTGATTGTAATAAATTTAGGGAAAGCATTTATTTGAAATTTGGTAGGTTATTAGACCATAATGATAACTTAGTAAGGACTTGCAACTATGCACATAAGCAAATAGAGTCTTAAAACAAAATGAGCACAACTATAAAGAAAAGATAGAATTTTTGAATAAACAACTTAGGGAAACTGAAGTTGTAGCTTTTAACCAAGCTAATGACATTAAGTTCTATCTAAACTCCCTAGAAGACACTATGAAACAAAAAGTAGTTTTGGAAAAAGAAGTAAATTCATTAAACAAAAACTCCATAGTTGGACAAGTTCTTCTCACATTGTCCAACACTTAGTGAGAGAACGCAGGAATGGGGAGGGTTTGGGATATAAAGTGGTACCACCACCACTTAAGACCTTGATGAATGCCAAAAGTAAACCAATTAATAATAACCCAATCAAGGATCATGTGGTGTCTACTCTTCTTGTAAGTGATCTAGATTCCATATGTAAACTAAATGAATCTGTCACTAAACAAAAGGATGCCACTTCAAAATCAAATGCCTTGTGTTAAACTGAATGAAAAATTTGAGAAGGTTAAAGTAAAGTCTGGTTAAATCAAGTTTATTCTGAACCTAAACAGACCAAACATGTTAACCAATGAAGTGCATCATGTCCAAGTCTAGGTAAACAAAAGAGTAAAGACGTTAATAATGTTCAAACAATTAGTTTTGTTAAACAAGCTAAACCATTAAAACAGGAAGTGACTAAGCCCAAACTGAATAAAGTCACACAAGTGTCACGTACTTCTCCACAGAAACAGTTAATCATCAAGTCGAAAGTAGACCATGCTACAACTATGGAAAGTATGGTCACATCGCGTCTTACTATCCTTATTATCAAACACCAAAGATAAAGGTTGAACTTTATGACACTAAAGCGAGCTCTTCCAAAAGAAGCTCCATGACTCCACCAAAAAGGGTCAATGACCTAAAGTTCAAACCTCTGTTTACCACAAACAGACCTTACACAAAGCTGGCTTATGGAAAGAAAAGTCTATGTCTGGGAATGAGAACAAGAAGACAAATGATCTTCCCTCACGCTCTAATGGACAATGGGTGGAATTTATGTGTGTGATGCCTCTAAGTCACCCAAGCCAGTTAAGGCTTGGGTTCCTAACCTTAACTATGTCTTCAACTGACTGTGCAGGATGTTCGCTATAGTGCTGAAACAAACACTTGGATTGTAGATAGCGGAGCATCCAGGAACATGACTGGGAACCGGGCACTCCTGTCAAACATCAAAAAAATCAAAGGAGGTCATGTTTCTTTTGCTGGAAATAAAGGAGGTTACATCATAGCTCAAGGGGAAGTAGGGAACCAGAAAGTGAAGTTTGACAAGGTAACTATGTTCAACAACTTCAAAATAATTTGTTTTCTGTTTCCCAAATATTTGACAAGGGATTTAAGGTAGTTTTCAACAATAAGAAGTGCTATGTCCTGAAAAAGGATTATGTGATTCCGGAGGACCAAGTCTTAATGTCAGCCTCAAGATATAATGACCTTTACGTCTTGGATCTATCAAAGGCCTCTACAACGGATCACCAAGTTCAATGCTTCTTGTCAAAAGCTACTGAGAAGGATTCTATCTCCTTGCATAGGAGAATGGGACACATCAATCCACGGAAGATGAACCATTTGATCCAAAATGACCTAGTGCGAGGAGTCAATGTCAAGAACTTCCAACACCTGGATTTTTGTGTTGCCTGCAAAAAAGGCAATAGACTAAGAGTCTCATACTGCAAAGAAAGCTAATTCCATAAAACTGCCTCTTGAACTTCTTCACATGGATCTGTTTGTTCCCGTCAGTACAAGAAGCATCGCAGACGACTTGTACTGCTATGTCGTTACAGATGACTACTCAAGATTCTCTTGGGTGATGTTTCTGAAATCAAAATTAGAAACATTTGAGTCATTCAAAGAATTTGTAACTACACTCTAGTCACTTTACAAGCTGAAGGTAAGACAAGTACGCTCAGACAACGGAACTGAGTTCAAGAATCAATGGATGGAGGCATTCTGCAAAGAAAAGGGAATTGTGCACCAGTTCACTTCTGCCTACACTCCTCAGATGAATGGAGTTGCTCAGAGAAAGAATTGCAGCTTAATAGACACAGCATGAACAATGCTAGCAGACTAAAAATTGCCTATCCAATTTTGGAATGAGGTAGTTGCCAATGCATGTTACATGTTAAATCGAGTTCTGGTAGTAAAACACCATGGCAAGACATGATACAAGTTACTTCAACGACATAGACCAAATGTAGAGTATCTCGAACCGTTTGGCGCACCGTGCACCCTACTGAAGAAAACCCAAGAATGCACATTTAGCGAGAAGGCTAAAGAGGGAATCTTTCTAGGATACAACATACCGAATAAGAGAGTTTAAAACAACTCAACGGGTCAAGTAGAAGTGTGGTGTAACATAGACGTTTAGAGATACACCACTCCTCCTGTTGGAAAAGGACCCACATTCTTTTTCAACTATGATGGATTCTTCAAGTCCTTCAACATTCCTCTCTCCACTTTTGACGATGAGTTAGCAGCCAAAATATGCATGATGTCTTAAACACACCATCACAAGACTCTACATCATCTGGTTCACAAGGTGAATCACCTAACCATTCAGGGAGAGCACTCAAGGTAATAGACTTTTCCTCTGACGATAAAGCCATGAAGAATGATCAGGACACTTAGGAGCAATCGGTTCCTACTACTACAACTCCACAAGCATTTGACGTTGATGCCTCTGTGTCTTCGGAACCTCACACTCCTACTGACTCAGATACGAACCAAACGTTCATAATCTTGATTCTGAAGTAGTTGTTCCCCCACTCCCAGATCACACCTAAAGGTCTATCATCCCCTAGACAATATCATTAGCAATGTCAGATCAAGAGTTCAGACAAGAAATCAGCAGCATTCAGCTGATTATGCCTCGGTAATGGAAGAAGGGTATCTTCATGATGGTGCTTATCGTTGTTTTGTGTCTCAGTTTGAGCCAAAATATGTCAATGAAGCCCAAAATGATGAGGCATGGGTGAGTGCCATGCAAGAAGAACTTCTTTAGTTCAAGAAGTTAGGTGTATGGACACTGGTAGATAGACCTAAAGGTGCTAAGGTCATTGGCACCAAATGGGTCTTGAAATGTAAGAAAGATCACCAAGGTGTTATCATCAGGAACAAGGCTCGACTTGTAGTTCAAGGATTTCAACAAGTCGAGGGAATTGACTACAATGAAGTATTTGCACTAGTGGCAAGGATAGAAGCAATCCATATCTTCCTAGCCTATGCCTCTTACATAAAGATTAAAGTCTATTAACTGGATGTGAAGAGTGCGTTTCTTCATGGACAAATCCGGGAAACAGTGTACGTTAGTCAACCTGAAGGATTGGAGAATCCATCTCATTGGGACAGAGTTTATAAACTAGATAAGGCTCTCTACGGGCTTCACCAAGCCCCGAGAGCATGGTATGAAAAACTCTCAACTCACCTTGTGAAACACGGATTTCGCAGATGTGTAATTGACTGTACACTATTAATCAAAGAAAAGTATGGTGATCTGCTGCTTGTTCTGATTTATGTTGATGACATAATCTTCAATTCCAAGAACAAATACTTATTTAAAGAATTTGAAGCAGTAATGAAGGCTGAATTTGAAATGAGTGCCATGGGAGAAATGAAGTTCTTTCTCGGATTATAGGTGGATCAAACACCAAAGGGGATATTTCTACACCAGACAAAGTATGTAGGGGATATTCTCAGTCGGTTTGACATGGAGAATGCTTCCGCAGCTGGGACTCAACTTGCTACAAACCATGATGTAGCACCCAACGAAAATGGTGATCTGGTTGATGCCACCACGTACCAAGGAATGATTGGATCCCTCATGTACCTCACTGCCTCAAGACCTGATATCATGTATGCGACATGTCTTTGTTCAAGATATCAAGCGAAACCAAAAGTTACCATCTTATAAGGGTCAAGAGGATATTCGGTTATCTGAAGGGTACACCAACACTTGGGTTGTGGTATCCTCATGATGATGATTTTGAGCTTACCGCGTATAGGGACTCGGATTATGGCGGCTGCAAGATGAATTACAAATCCACCTTAGTCACGTGGCAGAGTAAGAAGCAGACATGAGTTGTGCCGTCAACTTGTGAAGCTGAATATGTTGTTGCGGCAAGCTGCTGCTGTCAAATCATTTGGATTCAACAGCAGATGCGGGACTACGTTTTGAAATTTACCAACACGCCTATATTTGTTGATAATTCTGCTACAATAGCCGTTACCAAAAATCTTGTCCAACATCGTAAGACCAAACACATCATCATTAAATATCTCTTTATACGTGATTGTTATGAAAAAATCTAATCGATTTGTTAAAATAAATATTGATTTCCAACGTGCTGACCTCTACACAAAAGCCTTTGATAAACCATGTTTTTTATATTTGTTAGAGGTCAACAACGTTAAAAAGAGAAGTGATGTAATTCCAGAAGAGGAACATGTCTAGTCTGATGCATCGAGTTAATTTTTTAGTTATTTTATTTTCTGTCATTTAACTAATTTTATTGGTTTTATTTCTTCACCTATTAAAATCCAAAAAACGTAAATCGTTTACGGTTTTTGAATTTTAGGGGGAGAATAGGTTAATGTTAGGATCAGTGATCTACGTTTGATTTGATTAGACAGTATAGCAACGGAATTCTAACAATGAATTAGCCAATTCACAAGAACAAAGAGATATTCAATGTAAGAACAAAAACGGTTATAGACAGAGAGAATTCTGCAAATATATTTCATTCAATATTCGTTTTCGTGGTAACGGAATGTCACAATTACAATTAGGTCAACACCTCTTATATAAGAGATGTGACGTCTGATGATGTCACTCGATAGTGACATCTAACAGAATTTATCACAAACTACTGATAGTTAACACAACTACTGAAGATGTCAAACAGCTGACATCTTCTTACAAAAATGCTAAGTGTTAACTATTATTACAACTACTGAAAAGAAACTACTGAAACTATAACAACTGAAGAACATACTCTTCAGTTGTTTTACAAATACTGAAACAAAGAAAACTACTGAAAGGTAAACCATCACAACTACTGAAGAAGACCTCTTCAGCTATTGTGACAACGTCTGATACTTTGGCTTTCAACACTTGTGTCTTCAGACTTTGTCTTCAGCACTTGTGTCTTCAGACTTTTTCTTCAGCACTTGTGTCTTCAGACTTTGTCTTCAGCACTTGTGTCTTCAGACTTTGTCTTTAGCACTTGTGTCTTCAGACTTTGTCTTCAGCACTTGTGTCTTTAGACTTTGTCTTCAGCACTTGTGTTCAGACTTTGTAATCAGCTATTGTCTTCAGCTGTTGTGGTCTTCAGTAGTTGTTGTGACGTCTGTGGGACTTAAAGGTTTTTCTGATCCGGCTCATTGGTTCTTTTGGTCCAACAAACTCCCCCTGAACCAATGCAGCCAAAACCTTTAACTTTATTGAGGTCCCACTTATTGTTGGCAGAATGGTTGGTCTTTTTCCTTCTTGATCAGTTGAGAAGATGACCCATATAAGCACCGGCCTAGAAACGAGTCTCTGAAGATTTGGTTGGCAATGTATGGATGGGAGCTCTGTATTGGGGAATTGGACACTGAGCTGTTCCCCCATCCATGAGACTCACTTCCCATGTATAAGCCTGTAGGATTCTCTGGTGTATGCTCTGAGAAACATAATTTGTTCTTCCATGGTCAGGTTCTCGGCTTCACCATCAAACAATCCTTCACGCCCATACAGCTCTGAGATGTACTTGGCCTGTTTACCATTTTTGAGCTCAACTGTTGTAATCTGTCTGTATGCAAACTCATCAGGATGAGTCCCTTCAAGTAACAGACTGAGCTCATTTTGTTTGAAGTTCTCAAGCCTCTTGTAGACTAACCCCTTTTAATAATTCTGTTCTCTAACATCTTTTGGGGTGGTTGTTTAGTCTCATAGGCCTTCTTGAAGTCTTCTACAATCTCCGAGGGTGATACTACAAGGACCACTGTGATCTCTTCATCTACGATCCTTTTGACTTGGCCCTTGTATCTCGAAGGAATGTCTTTCTTACAATCCTGTAAGCCACCCTAGGATCAGGCCATACTCTCACCTTTTCCTTCTGATATTGAAATGTGTTGGCAAGGGTGTACAACCTCAAAGCTACTTTCTTCATACTTATTATTGATGACGAAGCAGCATAAGTTTTGTCAATGCTTTTCAGCATTTCATCATCATGAAGCTTTTGCTGTTGTTCTTCTTCAATCTTTACTCTCACAGCTTCCATCTGTGAGGTGGGAGTGATGGGCATGGGTTTGGCTTTAGCCAATGTTAGGACTGCAGACAGAGGCAACCTATCTTCTTCCATATCATCCTCTTCTTCTTCTTCTAGCCTCAACACCCTTCTCTTCTTCTTCTTAGGTGCATCATCGGCTGTTGGTTTAGATGGTAAGGGAGTTGGTTTTGTGGGTTGTGGTTATGGTTGTTTTGGAGAGGGAATGTTGACAGGCTGAGTTAGCATTTTGGAGGTGAGTGTTGCTTTTGAGTATTTGGCTAGCTCAGTCCTGCTCCCTGCTCCTGCTTCATTCAAAGCTTCGACTACTAACCCCTTAGTGTATGCCTCAGACGAATAGATCTTGGAGGTTATGGCCAAGATGTTGTCCCTGGTCCATGATTTTACTTGGATCAATGATCTCCCAAGGTATATGCTGATGAATCTGATCATGATCTCAAGTCTCTCTCTATCCATAGTGCTGTAGCTGGCCCATCTTTGTTGGATCTCTTTGATCTCTAATCTTCTTATTTCAGAATCCAACTTTTCAGTGTCGAAACCTTGCCTAAACAACTGATCAATGATATTGTCCATTGATCTGCTGTGTTCAGCATCACCCTCTTTAACCATTTCGTTCAAGTTCTTCTCTTTCTCAGCACTCTTCTTTTTCATGTATGTGACATGAAAATCTTTTTGACTTTCATGTACTTTTTCAATTTCAGCTCCCTTCTCAATCACATTCTCCTTCTCTTTTTCGGCCTCATACACACAATCCTTCTCTTTTCCACCTCTTTCTCTTTCTCTTTCTCTCTTTCCTTCTCCATCCTCTTTCTTTTAGCTTTCACTGCTGACTCTCCCCCTTTTTGGGTACATTGGTTGCAAGGGATTGAGTAGCAGAAAGTTGTTGGCGCAGTACATCCTCCACCAGAGGTCGTAAGACAGTGGAAAGTCTCTCATCAACAGTTTTAATAACAAATTTGGTTAGCTGTGGTGTGATGAGAGATAGGGGATTTTGAGGGATAGCATCCATTTGCACAGGAGGGTTTTGGTCCTGAGAAATGGTGCCAGAAACAGAGGCAGGTGGCTGAGAATTTTGTAGTGGCTGTGTGTTTAAGGGACCTTGAGAGGAAGGTGCCATCTGTTGGGTTAATGTGGTTGCAGATGGTCTTTCTCCTTGAGAGAGTTGGTCAAGTAATTTTTGCAGCCTACTGACTTCCTCCTCTAGGATTGTGTTCTGGACAAGAACGTCATAAAAGAAGCCCAGGTCATCATCAGCAGATGCTGAATCACCTGACCTCTTGCTTCTAGCAGGATGTACATGCACTGGGTGTAGACCAGTTGTAGCATGTGCCCCTTTGTCTTGGAACTGGGGACTTCCAGCCTCAGGACTTTGTCCTTCATCAGCTGTTGCCTCTGGTGAGGTCTTAGGAATGTTACCATCCTCAATCTGATCATATGCTGATTCAGGAGAGGTGGCAGCCTCACCAGATGTTCTGGTCTCCATATCCACACCAGGAGATAGAACATTTAAACCCCGATGCTGTGGGTTGTCAGAAGCATGGTGATCCTCGTCCTCATTAGCTATGGGTCTGCCCTTTGTTGGTGGTTGTTGGGGAGGAGGAGAGGCATGCAGCTGAGTCAGTACGTTTGCAATGATAAGGGTAGAACTTTGGGGGCGGTTGCATGGGGAGATGGGGTAAAAGCAGTGTGCACCTCGGGAGAATGGTGCTCTTCAATGGCAATCTCCTCAAATGAGGAAGATCCTAGATTGGTGGGTACCCCTTCTGTGGTTGCTGCAGGCTCCTTTTGAGTGGAATCCTGAGTGGCTGTGGCTGGGAGAGTCCTTATATCCACTAGGGGGTTATAACCAGTGGATATAACCTGCGTTTGTGTTGCAGGGGCATCCTCAGGGGACTCATTTCCTTGAGTAGCCTTTTTGGTTTTCTTTTTAGTAGGTTTGGTGGGGACTTTTGATTTGGAGGTGGTGGCTGTGGGTTCCAGCTGCGTGGGTTTGTGCAGCTTGGCAGCCATTTTGAGTGATTGGTCAGAGTTGTGCCAGGAGTATACTTCAGGCAATACAACCATAGCAGGGACTCCCAGGCCAACAAGTCCCTCAGCTTGAAGCTGGTTTGCAATTATGGCCATTATGAACCGAGGATATAATATCCAACGGTTAGCAGTTTGTTTTTGAGCCATATCCTTGAGCTCTGAAAATAGTATTTCCGAAAAATTTAAGGTTGTTGCTCAAGGATGGAGTACATTACCTGCTGCCACCTTGTAGACATTTGATCCCAAGAGGAAGTCTTAGGAGCCAAACAGACATTTACCATGTGAAATATGAAACGTTCAGCATCATGGAAATGTTTCTTCAGTATGGTGGAGGCACTAAGGTTTCCCTGATATCCATGGTGGGCAAAGGATAAATCAGTTGTGCCCTTTGGATATCCAGCAGGAAAAGTGGCATCATCCAGGAGTAGGGTTTGACGAAGTATATCGGGAGTGTTGACCACTTGGTGTTGTTGACGACCGACCGGAGAGACTCTGTGTTGTTCTCCCCAGTGGTGAGGGTGACGTTCATCCAAACTGGTTAAGGGATTCGGCATGAAGGATTGGATTGAGAAGAAAGGCCGTTTTGTAGGGTGACTGGACCATATATCAATAGCATTATCGAACTTAGCCCAGAATGGCGATTTGGTGAGGTAAGCTACATAGTTGTGTCGCGGTTTGAGCTGCATGGTCGCCATTAATGAGAGAGAAGTTTTGGAGATATGAACGTTAGGTTGAAGAAGATGAGGCTCTGAAGGATTAGGTCGAGGATATTTATAGGGTACGGGTTAGAAAACGACTGAAGGGTTTGGTGTTAGTCATCAGTAGTTTTAAAACGACTGTTGACATGGTATTACCCTTTCAAACGTTGAAACAGCTGAAGTCGTGGTTTTAGGCATCAGCAGTTATAAAACTACTCAAGACCATGGTTTTGACTTCAGATGTTTGAAAACAACTGAGAACTTGGTATTAGTCATCAGTAGTTGTGAAACTACTGAAGACATGGTTTTGTCATCAGTTGTTGTAAACAGCTAATGACTTGGTATTAGTCATCAGTAGTTGTGAAACTACTGAGGACATGGTTTTGTCATCAGTTGTTGTAACAGCTGATGACTTGGTATTAGTCATCAGTAGTTGTGAAACTACTAAAGACATGGTTTTGTCATCAGTTGTTGTAAACAGCTGATGACTTGGTATTAGTCATCAGTTGTTTAGGATGAAATAGCAGTTTATAGAAACAACTGAAGAGAAAGTTCTCATTAGTAGTTTTCGTCAATTCATAGCCGGTCAGCTGTTTCATACTGTCCTCAACACTTACTCATCAGCCTTTTAGTTGTTTTCAGTGTTTCATAGGACATCAGTACTTATCTGTTTTGACAACATGAGTAGTTACAACTACATCAGTAGTTGTTACTTCATCAGTTGTTGTAACAGAAGCAGTACAATATGTGATATGGTCACTAATGATCGTTAGTACTTATTTACTGAGATCATTAGTAGTTATCACTTATTCTAGCTGCAGCATACCAAGCCTTAACACAAGGTTTTAGAAAGTAGAACTATCCAAAGGCTTAGTAAAAATATCTGCAAGCTCATCAGCACTAGGCACAAACTTAGGATCAATGAGACCTTTTTCAAAACAATCCGAATAAAGTGATGTCTGATCTCTATATGTTTGGTCCTAGAGTGCTGGACTAGATTTTTGAAAATACACAGAGCTGAAGCACTATCCATTAATAATGGAGTCTTAGTCTCTGTAATGCCATAATGCAGAAGTTGGTTCTGAAGCCAGAGTACCTGAGAAGTGCAACTTGCAGCAGCAATGTACTCGGCTTCAGCTGTTGATGTAGCAACAGATGTTTGTTTCTTACTCTGCCAAGAAATCAAACAGTTGCCTAGGAATTGACAACCACCATAATTGACTTTCTAGTTGACTTGCACCCTGCATAATCACTATCTGAAAAAGCAACTAATTTGCAAGAGTGTCTAGTGGAATACCATAAACCTAGAGATTGTGTACCTTGCAAATATCTAAAGATTCTCTTGACTGCAATCAAATGAGACTCTTTAGGAGCAGCCTGAAATCTGGCACAGACAGAAGTAGCAAACATGATATCTGGTCTAGAAGCTGTTAAATACATCAAGGACCCAATCATACATTTGTAAATTGTTTCATCAACAGCTTTACCTTTCTGATCTGCATCCAGTTGTATGGTGTTGCACATGGGAGTAGAACAGGGCTTATAGTTTTGTAAATCAAACTTATTCAAAAGATCTTTTGTATATTTTGACTGATGAATAAAGATTCCATCAGCCTTTTGTTTAATTTGCAAGCCTAGAAAGAACTGTAATTCTCCCATTGCACTCATTTCAAACCTCTTTTTCATTAATGTTGTAAAATCATCAGACAACTGGGGACCAGAGGATGCAAAAATGATATCATCAACATAAATCTGAACAAGTAGCTTATGCTGATCCACCTTCTTAAGAAACAAAGTTTTATCAATGGAGCCTCTAGTGAAATTATTCTTAAGAAGAAAAGTGGAAAGTGTCTCATACTAGGCTCTAGGAGCTTGTTTTAACCCATAAAGAGCCTTATAAAGTTTAGACACCCATTCAGGATGTTTATTATCCTCAAAACCTGGTGGTTGACACACATAAAATTCTTCCTTTATTTTACCATATAAAAAGGCACTTTTGACATCCATTTGAAAAAATTTAAGATTGTGGAATGCAACATAGGCTAAAAACAATCTGATTGCCTCTAGTCTGGCTACAGGGGCAAAGGTTTAATCATAGTCAATACCTTCTTCTTGTGAAAACCCCTGTACAACCAGTCTAGCCTTGTTCTTAACAATAAGCCCATTTTCATCAGTTTTATTCGTAAACACCCATTTAGTGCCTATTGCACACTTACCTGGGGGAAGAGGAACCAGTTCCCACACTTGCTATTTCTTGAACTGAAGTAGCTCAAGCTGCATGGCTTCAACCCATCCATTGTCTCTCAAAGCAACATGGTAGTTCTTTGGCTCTAGCTGACTGATGAAGAGAGCATAGAAGTAGAAATTAGACAATTGACTTCTTGTTGAAACTCCAGCATTGATATCACCAATAATCTGAGACATTGGGTGATTCTTCAGTTCTTGATAAACAATGAGATCTGTGCAAGTGTTTGTAGGACCTTCAACAGCAGCAGATGTTGATGCAGACTCTTGAAACCAAGAATTAGATGGTAACTCAAAAGATGTAGAGGAATCAGAGATCTCATCAGCATTTGTTGTGGATGGAACTACTGAAGCTACAGGAACATCAAATTTAGCAGACACAGGTAGTTGGTCACTAAACTTGAATAGGTGAGTATTGATATTATCATCATCATCATCAATACCACCAGGTGGAACACATGCTGCAGAAGATTATGTATCCACATGATCTGCAATAGCTGGAGGTTGATAAGGAACATATTGCAGTATGTCCAAATCAAATAACTCCATAGGGTTTTGTGGAATCTTTTCCATAGGAGATTCATTAAACTTCACATGCAAAGTCTCTTCAACTATCTTTGTTCTCCAGTTGAAGACTCTGTATGCCTTGCAGGTAGATGAATAACCAACAAAATACCCTGCATCCACCTTAGGATCAAATTTTTGGAGTTGATCCTTTGTGTTGAGAATAAAACAGGGACACCCAAATGCTTTGAAAAATGAAATTAGAGGAGCCAAGTGATGGAGAACTTCATATGGAGTCTTCATCAACCTCTGATTTACTAAGGCTCTATTCTGCACATAGCAAGCTGTGTTAACAGCTTCAGCCCAAAAGGTCAGTGGCAAACCAAAGTCAGCCAACATGGACCTTGCAGCTTCAATTAGGGTCCTGTTCTTCCTCTCCACTACTCCATTTTGTTCTGGAGTCCGTGGGATGCTAAACTGCCTTTTGATTCCCTTTAAAAGATAGAAGTCATCAAGTATATGGTTTCTGAATTCAGTTCCATTGTCACTCCTAATACACTTGACAGAACGGGAATACTGCTTCTCAACATACAACACAAAGTGAATAATCTTCTGAGCAACCTCATCCTTTGAATGTAGAAAGAAAGTCCATACAAATCTGGAGTAATCATCCATAATTACCAGACAGTATTTCTTCTTTGCCATGCTCATCACTCTCACAGGACCAAATAAATCCATATGCAGTAATTGCAAGCAGGCAGTGGACTTAGGCTCTTCAATAGGAGGGAATGAGACTTTGTGTTGTTTTCCTTTTAAACAAGCAGTGCAAGTTTCATCACAGTGGAACTCCTTTATTGGTAAGCCTCTGACTAAACTATTGTGATCAGCTGATTCATGTTTTTGAATTAACATGACCCAGCCTTCTATGCGATAGTTTAGGTTCTTGAGGAGAGGCTTTGGAAAATAGGCAAGGATGGCCTCTGAGATCTATTTTCTTGGAAAGATCTAAGGCATATACTCTACCTGTCCTGTTGGCTCTGAGGAGAGTGTGATCATCCAACACCTTATCAATCAAATGCAGAACTTTGGATGACAGAATCGAAAAGAGCAACATGGCCTTTATCACACATTTGACTGACACTCAAGAGATTGTACTTGAGATTTTCCACATGATTAACATCATCAAACTTTATTTCTCCATTGGAGACAAAGCCGTTTCCAATGATGTAACCCCTAGCATCATTGCCAAAAGAAACAAACCCCTTCTTTCCTTGAGAGTAGTCATGAAGAAGAGAGTTGTTCCCAGTCATGTGCATAGATCCCCCACTGTCTACATACCAGATGCTACTTTGGCATGTTGAAGAACCCTGCAATTATAAACAATCAGTTAGTTTTGGAGACCCAAACCTTTTTGGTTTTGGGCCTGTTCTCATCAGCAGATGGTAAACTAACAGGTTTGATGGAAACAACAGCCTGAGAGGAAGAAGATGGTGAAGAAGAGGAATCCTTTGGCTTGGACCTCCTTTTCTGTGGTTTCAACATAGGAACATCTAATTGGTTAACTCTTCCCAATAGATGTTGAACCATCATAAGCAGTTGTGTCTGATTTTGTGATAAAGCTTTCAGCTCATCAGACACATTGGCATTGGAGTTTGATAAGTTCCTATGTTGCACCTTCTTCTTTTGAGCAATCTCAGCTGTTACCTGTTTAACCCCTTCCTTTTTGGATTTCTTTATGGACTTAAGGGTTACAGGATTTGATGTTGCTGATACAAATGTGGCCTCAAACTCAGTTTTCATTTTAACCATTTTCTCTTTAATTTCCTCTTTATGTTGAGTTTGGATCCTCTTTTGTACCAACAATCATATGTAAGATGATTGAACAAGCCACATACTTCACATGGTTTCTTCTTCATCTTATGTTGATCATCAACTAAAGAGGATGAACTACTGAAGACTTGCTCTTCAGTACTTTGAAAGCATTGTTTGCTTTCTTGACTTCCTTTTAGTAGTCTTCAAACTCTTTCTACTCACAGTTTTCTTCTCTTCAGTACTGACAGTAGTTGGAGTTTAAACTTCAGGTGTTAAATCTTGCTCTCCAGTCCTTTCAGGACTTTCAGAATTAACTCCTGAGTTGATCAACTCTTTGATCATGTGAGTGTTAGCAGTGGAACCATCAACATCAGCTGATAGGTTCTGAGAGGGCTTAGTGCTGACTTCTACTTCTGATGGTGCTGTATCAGAAAGTAGATCACATGATGAAATGGATTGGTTATTGCTCTCACCATCAGATTCTACCTCTACTCTGGGAGTAAAATCTGTAGGTGGAGCAGTGTGATTATAACCAATGCCAAACTTCACATTGGAAGCAGATTGCTTACTAAGAAGCATTTCAAAACCCTTGCAAGAATTTACCCATCGATCACACTCTACCTGGGTAGTTGCTAGTGTATCCTTGAGATCTCTATACTTCTCTAGAAGTATCTCTTCCCTAGCCTTATCATCAGTTATTTGGCATTTAAGTTTGTAAATCTCATCATTCTTATCATTAAGCACATACTCAAATTCAGCTTTGCTTTTGGAAATTATTTGTTCTAGCTCAATGTTCTTGTTGATTAAAGCTACATTTGCTTCTCTAATAGATGCAAATGCAGCTATGCATGATTCAGAACATAGTTTGGCTTTTGCCTCAGAGGATACCTGTGATACCTTGGTGTAGAGGCATTAGAGGATGAAGTATCAGGAGAATCCAAAGCCATAAGAGCTAGATTTCCAAAGGGACTGTCACCACCATGTTGACCAGCACCAGTGAACAATTGTTCATGACCAGACAAATCATCTGGTAAACTGCTCCAGTCAACAACTCCTGGGGTGAAGAAGCTGTGTTGTTGAGGTTGAATTTGTTGATGAGATTGGGAAGGTTGAGGTTCAGGCAATGCAGGTGATTGTTGTGAAATGGGAGCTTGAACTGGATTAGACTGAGGAAAGTAATAGCAGGGAACAGGATGTGACATTAGACCCTGGGGGACAAAGTATGCAGGAGATCTAGGATGTGAATGATGACCAGAACCAGCAGGATGTTGCCCTCTGTTTTGTGGACTAGTACTAGGAAAAGTCACAAAGGGTGCAGAAGAGTTAGATCCAGTTGATCTACACTCTCTTGCAAAGTGTCCTAGCCTTTGGCATTTGTGACACCTCAACTTACTCTTGTCAAAACCAACTTTGGTTTTGCCAGAGAGTCCAGGAAATTTCCTGCCAGTTCTCTTATAGAACTTCTGAGGTCTGATATTAATCAATGCCATTTGGCTCAGAATATCCATCTCTTCTAGATCATCATCAGCTATTCCTTTCAGATCATCCATAATGAAGCATAATTGTCACTATTACTGCCAGAATGACTCTCAATACCAACAAATGCATGATCAGAACTATTTGAAGAGAAATCAATATGCTCGTCATAATTGCTTTCAGATGCAGTATATTCTGACTCATGACCAACCAAGGCAGTATTTCCAGGTACAAAGTCATCAGTGAGCTTTCTGATGAGGACAGTTTCCTTTTCTGCTCTATCTCTCTTTCGAATGTAAGCAGTTTCCCATGAAGTTGGGTGAGAGATAGGCTATCCAGATTTGCACTGGAGCGTAGGACAATAGTGTATGTGTCCCATCTCTCAGGCAGTGATCTGAGGAACCTGTTATTCATCTGGCTGTTGGTGTATTCATGTTTCACCATTTTCAGCTCAGAGATCAAGCAGGAAAAACGCTCAAACTATTGAGGCAGTGTCTCACCCTTCTATGAGAGAATGTCTCATATTATTGGGCAAGGATTTCTCTGTTTTTGCTAAGACCTCATCTGGCCACCGAATTGTTCCTTCAGGGCATTCCAGAGATCATGAGCAGTTTCATGATGCATAAGCCCAGAATAGATTTCATTAGGTAGTGCCATGGCCAGAATTCCATGGGCTTTAGCATCAATCTCAAACAGTTTCCGATCTTCATCAGAGTATTGTTCCTTCTTCTTCGGAACCATTTGATTGGTTTCCGGATTGTTCACCATAGGCTTATGTGGTCCATGTACCAGAGATGTCCAACAACCTGAACTGTTAACAGACAGGTGATGAAGCATTCTTCGCTGCCATATGTTATACTCGGTCCTAACCAGCATCGGGGGCTTGGTTGAGGAACGGTATTGTGAGGATCATTAGAAGGAGTAGTCATCTCAGATTCAATCAAATTCAATTAAGCTATAACAGATTTAGAACAAAAACACAACAACCAATCGAACCAAGAGAGATCTCAAAATAAATGAACGAAAGCGTCATAAATTCAATAATCTATAACCAGTTCTTTCAAATATGCTAATTCAATCAAACATAGATATCAATTAGCAGTTTCAATGATCAATTGTTAGATCGATCAATGATTAACCTGCTCTGATACCACTTGTTAGGATCAGTAATCTACCTTTGTTTTGATTAGATAGTATAGCAACGGAATTCTAACAATGAATTAGCCAATTCACAAGAACAAAGAGATATTCAATGTAGGAACAAAAACGGTTATAGACAGAGAGAATTCTGCAAATATATTTCATTCAATATTCGCTTTCGTGGTAACGGAATGTCACAATTACAATTAGGTCAACATCTCTTATATAAGAGATGTGATGTCTGCTGATGTCACTTGATAGTGACATCTAACAGAATTTATCACAAACTACTGATAGTTAGCACAACTACTGAAGATGTCAAACAGCTGACATCTTCTTTCAAAAATGCTAAGTGTTAACTATTATTACAACTACTGAAAAGAAACTACTGAAACTATAACAACTGAAGAACATACTCTTCAGTTGTTTTACAAATACTGAAACAAAGAAAACTACTGAAAGGTAAACCATCACAACTACTGAAGAAGACCTCTTCAGCTATTGTGACAACGTCTGATACTTTGGCTTTCAGCACTTGTGTCTTCAGACTTTGTCTTCAGCACTTGTGTCTTCAGACTTTGTCTTTAGCACTTGTGTCTTCAGACTTTGTCTTCAGCACTTGTGTCTTCAGACTTTGTCTTTAGCACTTGTGTCTTCAGACTTTGTCTTTAGTACTTGTGTCTTCAGACTTTGTCTTCAGCACTTGTGTTCAGACTTTGTAATCAGCTGTTGTGGTCTTCAGTAGTTGTTGTGACGTCTGTGGGACTTAAAGGTTTTTCTGATCTGGCTCATTGGTTCTTTTGGTCCAACAGTTAAGTTAAGTTAAGTTAGTATTAAAAAACAAGGGAGGAGGACAGGCAAGCTGATAGAAATAAGATCGGATCTGTGAAACTGATTCAACGACTATGGAAAATGATAGTACATAGGAACAAAGAATTTTGGACTTTAAAAGATTTAAATAGAATTAGATGCTAAATTCAAAGTATAAATCTGAGAAATCTAAGCAAAAAATAAAAGGAAAAATGATAGTAAAACTAGCTGCTACTAAGGTAACACAAAGAAAGTAGACCTAGAGGTTGCTAGACCATTAGATGATGTGTCGGTAGATTCAACACAATAGATAAGTAGACCTCGTTGGTGATCTCAAGATCAAACTAGGTTGTTTAACAAGCTATGGGTTATCATCGTATCCCTGGTTAACACAATCAACAGAGTTCCATAAGGGGTGACGAGCAAAATAAATGCCACAAATGTGTGCGGATGACCTAAATATGAGCAAAGCACATGATGAAAATGCAAAAAGCAATCAAACTAATAACCCATGTTGTTGGTGTGATCTGTGCAAAAAGAATAAAACTGCTCAAACAAGAAGATAGGTGGTGTGCCTCTCTGCTGTGCGATGGCACTAACCTGAGGATAAGCATAACCTATATATTCTTGAATTCATTGTTGTTTGCTGCCTCTCTGCTGTGTGGTGGCACTGACCTAAGGCTTGGCTTCTCTTTGAAAACTCTAAGAATAGTTTCTTCTTGTCAAAATATCCGTAGACCGCTCTAAAATCTCCTGAGGAATGTTTATTACCATATAAGGGTCGGATCGACAAATGCTTGTTGAAATAATTAACCTAATGTATCACCAATCTGTGTCAAAAGTCTGTGTATGGATTTAAGTGGACAAGTATACTGACAATCATCGTGGCTGCAATTTTTGAAAGTCCAAATCAATGTGTGCGTCTTATAGTACTAGTATGATTTCTTTAATTTGCTAATGACTCTCGACGAAAGCAATAATCTTGCATCAAATGATTTTAACACATCCAGAATGATTTGATTACCTATATGATTCCATAATGAATCATTCCACTTATGGTCAAAATAACTTGAAGCTGCCAGGTCAATAAATAAATCTTTTAGATTTCTATCTTAGGATTTCCACCTCACACAAACTAACAAAAACATTTTTACATTTTTCTCTTTAATGTTAACTCTTTTATTTTGTTTTAACTGTTAGTCAATTTAGTGTTATATGTCAGACTGTGTCGTGGAATTCAATCTGGGATTTAATCACTTAAAAAGGGTCATGTCTCAGGTTACCAAACGTGTTTTCAATTGTTAAATGGGTCATGTCTATGGTGACAAAATGTGTTTTGTTTAAAAGGATCACGACTGAGGTGATCAAAAGTTTTCAAAGGTAAAATGATCATGTCTGAGATGATTGAATGCTCAAAATGTTAAAACAAAAGTTAAAAGTGGTTAATTATCAAATGGGCTTAAAGTCAAAATCATGAGCATGATCCATTCGCACGACTGGACCTGAGTGTGAACCAGTCGTACGATTGGGCCATACTTAGGCACTAGTCAACCGAATGGAGCAGGAGTATGAACCATTCACACGAATGGCTTACAAGATTGAGCCAGTCGCCTGAATGGAGTTGTCCGAATGAGTCAGTCGCCCGACTGAATGTGATTGACTAAACCAATCGTACGACTGAGATCCAATCGCCCGAATGAAAAGAGCGAATGGATCCAGTCGCCCGATTGAAACCAGATTCAGTATAAATAGGGCCATAGTCGATCGCATATACTCATCACACCTCAGTCGCCCTAAAATCACCAATAGTGTCATTACTCTGCCAAATTTTCTTTTTACCTTGCTTGACTTCAATTTGCTGTAGTCTGACAATTGCTAGTGTTTATATAGGTACAATGCGGTGCAATCTACCCAAATCGTAGTCGATTTGAGCCCCAAATTACTTAATTCAGCAATAACATAGAACCGAGACTTAGATGGATTAATAAACTAATAAAACTAAGTAAAATGTGGAAATCAAGGTTATTAGGTGCTATGTAGGGTGATTGCGAGTCTAATGAGTCAAAACACGACGTTTAATTTTAAGATTTGCTCAAAATTTAAATTTGAATCGAAAAGACAGTCTGTCATACGATTGGTCAACCTGATGAACTTCAATCGCACGACTAAGCTGAGCGAATGACTCAGTCGGCCGATTAAACGAGGCGTATGAGCGTAGTCGCCCAACTAAACCCAGTCAATGGCTCAATCACCCGACTGAACTCAGTCGCTCGCTCACTCACCCGACAAAACCCAGTCGCTGGCTCAGTCACCCGACTGAACTCAGTCACTGGCTCAGTCACCCGACAAAGCTCAGTCGCTGGCTCAGTCGCCCAACAAAACTCAGTCGCTGAATCAGTCGCTCGATTGAACTCAATCGCATGATAAGTCAACCGACTGAACTCAGTCGCGTGGGTCAATCACACGATTGAACCAAACTGATCTCAAACAAGAATTGCTTTTTGTTATGTGTTGATCTAATACATATGTGTCTTGTATTACAGATCTATGGCGGATCGATGGACCATCAACACCAAGCACTATATATGTGCTCATTTGGTCGCCACCACTCTAAACGTTGCCGAGTTCGCTGGCATCATTGCTTTTCTAAAGAGATCAAGGATACACAGAGCGATATCTACACCATGCACTCCCTATAGGTCTATACAGCAGGCATTCTGGGAAGGTGCATCGGTTGACTGATCTAGTGTGCCTTACTACATTAGGAGCACTATCTGTGGGCAAGAGATAGAGGTGACAGCTGTAGACATTCGATGTGTACTGGACCTGGGTGATGATGGTGCTCACCCAACCAAGTTACACCCGCTTACTATGAGAGGATGTTTTCTCAGGATGAAGTATTCTGGGGACATCAAAGCAGTGTGCTAAACAAACGCAACCAGTGTCCCCAGTTCAAGTAGTTAGCACATGTCATCCTCAAGTGCATTGCATCAAGAAGAGGTGGATTTGATGACTTATCTGACCAAATACAGAATGCCTACGTGGCACTGGTGCTGAACCACCCATTCAGCTTCTCTAACATGATTTTTGCCTACATGATCGAGAACCTTGAGGCCAAAGGCAAAGAAAGCTTTTGTATTTCCCAAGATTCTTACAGATGATTATAGATGATAAGCTTCCTTCACCACCAAGGAGAGCCATGATGCAGTATCTCCTGAGATTATGGCCGACACAACTCTCGGGAGAATAAAGGTCTACAGGGGAAAGCAAGTCAAACTCCCTGTGACGAGACTATTTGGGTACCTGGCCTGGACAGATTATGTGGCACCAATAAGGTGTAAGTGATGTCACGAGGAGAGTGACTCAGATGTTGAGCAAATTGCTCTTCTATCTGATGACTCTGATGATGATGATAGTGGTGCTAGTGGAGACTCTGGCCATGCTACTTCTAGGGCCACCACTGCACATGTTAAACCTCCACCACCACTCATGGAGATGCCAGCACTGCAAGTTTCCTTTAGTATTTTTGCCCTCCTGATGAGGAGGAGGAGAGTGATGAGGAGCCACTGACCAGGACGGTGGGCAGCAGGGTGGTTGCCACCGAATGAGTTATTCGGAGGTTGGTGGAACCCTAGCGAGTCTGGGGAGACTGTTGCGGATCCCAGCTACACACCTAATTCAGCCCAGCAGCATCCCAGGGGGAGCATCCTCCTCAAGGGGCACAAGGAGAAAAAGGATGGCTTAGCTCCATGGAAGAAGACAAAGAAGAGGAGGATAACTTTCATCACTACCACCACCACAACCACCACTACCACCATTCCACCCACCACCACTACTACTACTCAGCCACCATCACCACTACTACCTCTCCACCACCTATCTAAACCACTTCCACCACCACTACAGCTTACCCATCACCACCCACACATATACCTCCACCTATATACACCACTTCCACGACCACCAGCCACCAAGCCCGCCCCACATCCCATACCACATTAACCACTAGATCACCTTTACCTCCAAGTGGGATAGAGGAACAACTGTCGGCACTAAATCGTATGGTACTGATGCTGTTAGCTGCCGACGACGAGAAGACTGCACAGCTACGACAGCTGATGGAGCTAACTGCTGCACAATCACAGTAGATCTCTCAGCAAGTAGAGGAGATCGCCCAACTTAAAGAGCATAAAACCAAATCCATAAAGAATATTGAAGATTTGGAGTCACTAACAGATCTATCATGCTCAAGCTTAAGGGATCCAATGAAGAGCCTCTGAAGATCAGAGAAGATGATGACGATGGTGATGACGATGATGAAGAGGATGATGATGAGGATGAGGATGAAACAGAGGATGGAGGAGATGATGATGAAGGAAAATATCCATCTGCTTCGGGTGCCCAAGAAGCTAGTGACAGGCAGACCAAAAAGAATCAAGATCAGGGTGCCTCGATATCAGCCCTGACAGTAGAGGAAGACATGATTCAGGACAAACGTAATGCATAGATGTTTATGTAATTTAAATCATGTGTAATTGAATATTGTATTACACTTATGTGCATGAATGATTAATTATATATTTAAGTTTATTGTTTTGCTTACTTACTCATGAATGATGTGTTACATGTTTTAAATCAAGCAGATCCACAATTTCAACGAGATGAATACGATGTTGCTCCCTTTTAGCACATCAAGTCTAAACTCACAATGATACATGATCTGCAAGGGATTGTCAGGAGGTCAGTAAGCTATACTCCCAAAGAAGGAGAAATTATTCACAACCTCACTCATGAGCAACTCGCAGAAATGTTCCGGTTAAACCCAGATGAATTGGTTAAGGGTGCCCCTACTATCGATGTTGCTACTGATGATGAGCTCAACGACGTTGACGAGATAGAGACTGAAGACATCACAGCGCAACACTATCCGAAATATACTGATCGAGAGGGAAATGTGGTTCCAGATTTTGGAGATACACTCGATAGTGAGATGCATGTTTAATTGGATACGATGGAGAGGGAAACCGAGAAATCAAAAAGCCAAGCCCAAGCCTTCATGTTGATGCTGAGAACAAAAAAGCTGAATGGGTAGCTAGTTTTGTAGAGATCCGTGCCCAACACACAGCGCCAAAGCCGAGTGCATACGCCAAGCTCTGCAAAGTATAGAAGCATCTTAAGGTGTCTGGCAAGATTATAGTGTGGGCTTACTTTGAGGATCTTAATGTATATGCGGTGAAGAGGGAGAAGGGAATCGAGTACTTCAGATTTCCACATGATCTGAAGACTCTCCCTGGTTTTGAGCTCAACCAGTTGGCACGCCTGAACCTGCTGTATGCTGAACCTAGGAAGATGTTAGGCTGGTTTGAAGCTGCGTTGAAGAGAGAATACCACACACGATGGGTTAATTTCAAGCCTCAACAACCTACGAGGTACATTCGAAGGTCGGAGGTGGACCCAAGGACTGCGAAACCCAAAGTGGTGCTGAAGTGGAGTTCTCCGTGCACTATATCAAAGATCCCCATGAGGGAAATGCCACAGGACTTCACTCCCCACTTCATGTGGTAGTATTATGAATGGCATACTAGAGAAACGGTCATAGTATTACAGAAAGAGTGCCAAATGGAGACCATCCGGGTATTTGACCCAATGTGGCTAACCAACCTGTCAGTTAGTGATGCTTACACTATAAACAGGTGGCCATTATTCTATGATCCATAGGACATTGTATAGGCTCTCGAGTTTCAGAATGTGATAAGACTCTACTTCGCATTCGAGATACATGCCGGACAATGAAGAAAACTAGGTCCAAGGGAGAGTTTGTTGATCCATATGTACCTAGTTTACGGTGTTAATGTAATATGTCTGTCATGTCCTAATGTAATGAAACAAATGAGTTGAATGAAACATATTATATGGTTATTGATCTTAATGTCTAATGTTTGAGTGTATGTTTGAATGTTTATTATTTATTAATGCATATTGAACCAACTATATAGCTTTGTGGTTGTTTGAATAGATCCTAGTCAGGTAGTGATTGAGAAACATATTCAAACTTAGTCGTATGAAGTCTTCATGCGAATGGACCATGCCAATGGACCATACGCATGAACACTTCATGCTAATGGACCAGTCGCACCACCGAACTATGAGACTAAATAAGTCACATGATTGAGACATACGGATAATTCAGTCGCACGACTGAGACATACGGATAATTCAGTCGCACGACTGAGACATACGGATAATTCAGTTGCACGACTGAGACATACGGATAATTCAGTCGCACGATTGAACCTTCAGTCGTGTGATTGACTCAGTCGCATGCTTTAGTCGCACGACTGAACCATGCTAATGGTCTAGTCGTACGATTGACTAACCCTAACCTATAAATACCACTTAATTCATGGAAAAACGTAATACTTTGAAGAATTTGACTCCTATTCTTAGCCTAGCTGTCCAGAACGTCCAAGAAAGTCAGTCCAAGTTCATAGATCGTTCTTGATTAATTCCTATCGTTCTTAATGTTTAGTTTATTGCTATATCAATAGGGTTAACATTCTCACTAATTGGATCGCCAATCAAATAGGATTCCACACTATTTGAGTTGGTATACACGTAAATCAGTTAGTACTCCGTCTAGCACATGGTCCCTAACAGAGTCGTATAACTAGTCTCTCGTCAGATAGACATATCTTTAGATTTGAGATGTGAAATACGTTGTTAATGCCACTCAATGAATCAGGTAAGTCCAATCGATACGCCACATGACCTATTCTTTCTAGAATCTCAAATGGTCCGACATATCTTGGGTTAAGCTTGCCTCTTTTGCTAAACCGAATCACACCTTTCCACGGTGAGACTTTTAGCAACACTTTGCCGCCAATTTGAAACTCCAAGGGTTTCCGTCTTTTGTCCACGTAACTCTTCTGTCTATCTCGTGCTGCTGCCATGCGGTTTCGTATCTGTACTATCTTCTCAGTGGTCTCATGTACCAAATCAGGACTGGTTAACTAACTATCACCAACTTCTGCCCAACAAACTGGTGATCTACACTTTCGCCCATATAATGCCTCAAATGGTGCTGCCTTGATGCTAGTATGATAACTATTGTTGTAAGAAAACTCAACGAACAGTAAATGAGCTTCCAAATTATTCCCAAAGTCGATCACACAAGCACGCAAGATGTCCTTCAAAGTTTGAATGGTACGTTCACTCTGACCATCGGTCTATGGATGGTAGGCAATGCTCATATCCAGATGTGTACCGCAAAGATTTCTATAATGACTGCCAGAAATGAGATGTAAAACAAGCATCATGATCATATTAATCGAGATCGGCATGCCAGTCTCGAAACTACCTCTTTCAAATAAATTCGAGTTAACTTGTCCATCTTGTTAGTTTCCTTGATTGCCCAAAAGTGAGCTGACTTAGGGAGTCGGTCCATGATTTCCAATATCGTGTCACAACTACTAGGAGTTGTGGGAAACTTAGTGACAAAATCCATGGAAATCTATTCCCACTTCCACAAGGGGGATCAGGTTGTTGCAATAACCCACATTGTTTCTGGTATTCGACTTTAACCTTAGAACAAGTAAGACATTTGCTCACGTATGTAGCTACGTCAGCCTTCATATTTGGCCACCAATAGTGCGCCTTGAGATCATGATACATTTTGTTAGAGCTAGGGTGTATGGAATATTTAGACTTGTGTGCTTCACTCATAACCAAGTCTCTTAGATTTCCATACAAAGGCACCCATAGTCTATCCATGAAATACTGAATACCATCAGATTTGACTTCCAATTGTTTATCCATCCCTCTAAAAGATTCGGATTTAATGTTGTCACCTTTCAAGGCTCCCTTAATTTGCTTTGGCAAGTAATTGCTAATTGTCAATTATAGGGCACACACTCGTCGGGGTTTAGAGGTTCCTTTTTACTCAAGGCATCGGTGACTACATTCGCCTTTCCCAGGTGGTATTTAATGGCATAGTCATAATCGTTCAATAATTCCACCTAGCATCGTTGCCTCATGTTAAGCTCTTTCTAGTCAAAGATGTGCTGAAGACTCTTGTGATCGGTGTAAATTGTGCACTTGGTATCGTACAAGTAATGTCTCCAAATCTTCAAGGCAAAGACCACTGCTCCTAACTCCAAGTCATGAGTAGTGTAGTTCTTTTCATGTACCTTTAGTTATCGCAAGGTATAAGCTATCACCTTGTCATGTTCCATCAGGACACAACCCAGTCCTTGGATAGAAGCATCACAATAAACTACAAAATCATCACTTCCTTCGGGTAATTCTAGTATTGGTACGCTACAGAGTTTCAGCTTCAGCAACTGAAAAGCAGCTTCTTGACTCTCATCCCATTTATAGGTTGTTCCTTTATGGGTCAAAGTTGTGAGAGGTTGAGCAATCTTTGAGAATCCCTCAATGAAACGTTGATAGTACCCTGCCAGACCAAGAAATTGCCTTATCTCACTAGGCGTCTTGGGTACCGACCAGTTCCTTATCGCCTCAATCTTCGTAGGATCCACATGTATTCCCTTCTCATTACAATGTGTCTCAAGAATTGCACCTCACCAATCTACAAATCACACATGGAAAATTTTGCGTACAACTGTTCCTTTCTAAATCAATATGTTATCGATAAACACAATAACAAACTGATCGAGATAGGGTTTGCACACGCGATTCATGAGATCCATCAACACTGCTAGTGCATTAGTCAACCCAAAAGGCATCCCAACAAACTCATAGTGACCATAACGAGTACGAAACATGCTTTTGGAAATATCCTCTTCTTGAACTCGTAGTTGATGATAACCAGATCTCAAATCAATCTTTGAATAATAGCTTGATCCTTGAAGCTGATCAAATAGGTTGTCGATACCAGGTAACGGGTATCGGTTCTTGATAGTGACTTTCTTCAAATCCCTATAGTCGATGCACATCCAGAATGTGCCATCTTTCTTCTTCACAAAGAGAACAGGTGCTCCGCATGGTGATGAGCTCGGTGGAATAAACCCTTTATCCAACAGTTCTGAAGTTGTGTTGATAGTTCTTGCAGTTCGTGCGGTGCTAACTGGTAAGGTGCTTCTGCTATCAGAGCAGCTCTAGGAGTCAAATCAATCTGAAATTCAACTAGGCGGTGAGGTGGTAGTCTAGGCAGATCCTCTGGAAACACCTCTAGAAAATCACGAACCACCAGAATGTCTTTATCTTCTTTTGCTCTTGTTGCTGGTTAGAGACGAGAGCTAATATGGCTAAGTGGCCCTTACGTAACCACTTCTGAGCCTTCATGAACGATATGATGCCTATCACAGCACCACTCTCCTTTCCCTTAACCAAAAGCGTTTCCCCATCTACCATGGGAATACGAATGACCTTCTCATGACAAATCACTTCTGCTTGCTTCTCGGACAACCAGTCCATGCCTACGACCACATCAAAACTTCCAAGAGTAACAGGCATAAGATCAATGTCGAAGGTATGACCAGCAAGTTCTATCTTGCAATTCTTAAGGATATGGGTAATAGAGATTTGCTTGCCATCAGCCAACTCTACAACATACTTAGACTCCAAGACAGTGGGCATATTACTTAAGAGACTACAAAACTTGGTAGAGATAAAACTCTTATCGGCTCCAGTGTCAAAAAGTACAGAAGCAAAACGACCATTAACAGGAAATTTACTACTAACAGTAGTAGGATCATTTAAAGTTTCACCTAAACCCATGACAAAAGCTCTCCCTTTGGCTCCACTATTGTTGCCTCCATTATTGGCACAATTACCACCATTGTTGTTAGTGCCACCATTTCTATTGCCATTCCTATTTCTTTTTAGTTGAGGACAGTTCTTCTTGAAATGCCCTTCCTTTACACACTCACAGCAACCCTTTGGTGTGTCATGAGGCAGTTGAGGCTGCTGAGGTTGTTGAGGCTACTTTTTCAGTTCTCCACAGCAATCCTTTGCCAAATGTCCAACCTTCCCACAATGCTGGCATCAGAAGCTATCACACGTGCCAATGTGGTGGTAGTTGCATCGGTTGCACTTTGGGTTTTTCCCCACATATCCACTTGGTCCTTCAGATGATGATGATGATTGGTTGAAGTTATGATTGTTATGAACCCATCCCTGCTGATGTTGTTGTTGAGGTTGGTGTTGCTGAGGTTGGTTATGAGATGATGATCCTTTGCTGGCATTGTTCTCCCATTTGTGTTTGTTTTCGGGTACGCTTGCCATAGCGCCCCGCTTGGGTAACTTCCCTTGCTCCACAGCTTGATCAGTGAGCTTGTGAGCCAATCGAATAACCTGCTATATAGTAGGAAGATTTGCAACAATCACCATACTCTGAATCTCTGGGACTAAGCCATGTAGACAAAGCTCAATACATCAGCTCGGCGGGTTAACCAGCCGGGGCAAAGTGTAGCTAGCTCATGAGATCTAGTAGTATAAGCCTCATCATTGTTTTGAATTCCTCCCACGGAAGTGCATTTGCCATTGCCTTGCCAAGCATTAGCACTTGAGTATTCCACCACGTGAGTGTTGCACCTTCCAGGGTTCCTGTGGCGTATTTCACCTGGTCCACCACTGGATAGTTACATTTGGCGAAGACTGGCACAGTCTTCTCGAACCCTCATATAATCCCTACAACTCCCTTGGCTAAGCTGTAGGTATGCAGCTTACAGTCCATGAATGCCTTGTATGTGCATCCAGGCGGTCCTGTATTCAACATGTTAAGGTATTCAACATAAACCGAATGATTAATCACCTAACGGAATATTCGTGTAAATGATGACTAGTGTCATCGTTTACCTCCAAACTGTGCTGGTTGAGTGTTTAATGCTGCTTGCACGTGTTGGTTTATCAATGAGGCCATTTAGCTGGGGTCATGTTCACGTTGTCGGCGCCTTGTCCAGCACCACGCCCTCGGCCACGTCCACGTCCTCTACCTTGGCCGTCTATATTTCACTTTACATTCACAAATACAATAATGAGTAACATCCAACATATCATCTCATTGAAGTATGGTAAATAATAAGAAATTATGTACAGTCACAACCACAACATTTATAATCAAAAATATAATGTATCATAAATAATTTGTAAGTAACTCACAAAATATCAATCAATGTCAAATTTAGTTTTTCAGTTGTGTGGGAAAAAAACCCTTCCCACATAGGTTTAAGAAAAACGCTATGCAGTCAAAGTCATGAGAATAAAGAGAAACAATCGAACAAAGCTGATCCATCGCTGTCTACATCGTCGGGGCCTTCTTCTGGTTCTTCCTCAGGGTCTTCATTGGAGTCCTTGGCAGGTGTAGGGTTGTCCTCAATTTGTAGAGCTCCAAGCTGTGCTTCTAGTCTGGTCAGTCTGCTCTCGACACCATATTATGGAGCTCCTACTCGCCCATATGCTCAATAAGATCCATCACTCTACCAGCCATCTTGAAATTTCCCTTGGTAGACATCGACAACTTCTCCTCAATTATGGCCATCATTAGCCATAATCGATGCATATCATCCTTTAGTGTGGAGTTCTCATAAGTGAGCACTCTAACTCATCGACGCTCAGTCTCAAGTGTGACGGTCATACCGCCACAACCTGCTCAAGGGGTACATCGAGAGGTGGGAGAGTGAGTGCTACAGATGTAGTTGCTGACCTAGTCCTAGGTCTAATAGTGGCGGCCTCGGAACACACTCTCTAGGAGTCATGAGGTCTACACAATCCGGGTAATAACTCCAATCGGTGGAGGATTGCGCTCAGGTGGCACAAACGGTTGATCCGAGTCTATCTCGCCACGGGGGTAAAGATGTCGTGGCCAGTCATACACTCGATGAGGTACAGGTGGAGGGGACTCAGAACGAGCACGCCTTTTTCCCAAAACCTGGGATGATGATACCATGCTGCAGTGCATGTGATGTATATGCCAATGAGTATACAGTAAGAGGATAAGCAACGAGTAGCTAACTAACTGTGTGCGGTTATAGACTAGTGTGTATACAACCTAGTTTCCTATAACCAATGGCTCTGATACCAATTTGTCACACCCTCAAAATCCACACACGAAGTTTTATAGTGAGGCATGTGAACAAACCAGGATCACAGTCACTAGTTACTCAGAACGACACTATATGCCACATGCAAAACAAAACCAACCCAAAAGTCAAAAGTTTAAAAACCATGCAGAAGCATTTTACAAAATAAGACAAACCCAAGTAAATGAATGCATAATATGGCAAACACGCGCCATCCCAATGTTTAAAACCCATATATAAAAGATAAACAATTTGTCTATGAAATAAAGCCTTAGGATGCATGCTGGACCGTGTTGTGCTCTTAATGGCAAGCTGAGTTAACGACCTCAGAATAGCATACTAAAAATGTCAACACAATGGTTGGTGAGTTCAAGAGTTTGCGTTTAACATAATATTTACAGTTGTATAACATAAGAAGTGTATTGAATAGATAGCTAGTCTGTATTCACAAGTAATAACCATAGTGATTTCGCAATAAAGCTGACTGTGTTGCGTTGTTGCCCCGTCACGACTTACAGGTCATCACGATGTTTGTGTTTTGGACAATATTGCACCCATTTGACCTCGAGTCGCACAGGTGGGGCTCGTCATCCCAGTAGTACTACCCAAGATTTCCCGCTAGTTACCATTATTACGATTCAAAAGTGTGAGGACTTTTTGTTAGGACCTGGTATTTGACCAAAATACTAGAGATTAACGTGTAAACCAGATCAAATAGTGCGGAATCCTATTTGATTGGCAATCCAATCAGTGAGAACACACGAAGAATCAATCAAGAATTGAAACTAACGTTAGAAATCATTTGGGAATCGATCTAATGTGTTCTATGAACTTGGAGAACGAATTGGAAGGTTTCGGGACGGCTAGGGTACGTCTGGAATCGTATTGATCGAGAGTCCTTATTTTTCACGAATTGAGTGTATTTATAGGTTGGTATTATTCAATCGTGCGACTGACCCATTATTCTGGTTCAGTCGTGCGATTGAACCATGTGGTTGATTCATGGTACGACTGAGTGTTCAGTCGTGCGACTTAGCCAATCTTATGTTACAATCAACGACTGATCCAGTCTCCTGGTTCAGTCATGCGACTGAGTCATCGTGTGAAGTTATTCATGGCGTATGTTCATTCGCATGAGCCATTCGCATGAGAACTTCATTAAGTTAAGTTTGAATGTTTTAATTAATATAACCATAATGTGCAACCTTTCAAATAATCATAAACCCAATCAATTTAATCACGACTCATTAATGAAATATTAAACATCACAAGTAACAAACAATTTATGTCATTTCATTAATCAATACAAATTACATCATACACAGACACACAAGATTCATTACATTTCAATCATGATCTAGGGACATACATGCATCAACAATCCCCTTTGGACCTAGCTCTATCTAATCTCTTGTCTTCTGTATAACCTCTTTATACTTCTTGTACTTCTCCTCTTAGTAACTCCTGCGTGAATCTCAAACGCAAAACAAAGTCGTATAACGTTTTGGAACTGGAGGGCTTGTATAACGTATAGACATCATTAGCAGACAAGTTGGTTAGCCACATCGGTCGAATACCCTGATAGTATCCACTTGGCCCTCTTTATTCAGAACTATGACAGCTTCAGCAGTTCTCCAATCATAGTACCACCATTTGAAGTGTGGAGTGAAGTCCTGTGGCATTTCCCTGAGAGGGATTCTCGACATAGTGCGCGGAGGACTCCACTTAACACAATCTTGGGCTTGCCAGTACTGGCATCAACCTCAGACCTTCTTAATACCACGTAGGCTGTTGTGGTCTGAAGTTAACCCATCTGGTGTGGTACTCCTCTTCAGGGCAGCCTCGAACCAGCCTGACATTTTTCGTGGGTCAGCATACAGCAGCTTTAGCTTAGACAACTGGTTGACCTCAAAACCAGGTAGAGTCTTCACATCATGTGGAAATCTGAAGTACTCTATGCCCTTTCCCTCTTAACTGCATACGCGTTAAGGTCATCAAAAATAAGCCCATGCAATAATCCTGTCTGACACCTTATGGTGTTTCTTGACTCTGTAGAGCTCGGTGTAGGCATCTTTCTTGGTGCAGCATGCTGGGCTCTAACTTCTTCAAAACAGGCATCCCACTCAGCCTTTCGAGTGTCTACGTCATTTTGAGGCTTGGGCTGTTCCTTTGGTCTTTCTTGTTTCCTGCTCCATCTTGTCTAGTACTCAAACATATCACTGACTAGGGACTAACCCAGATTGGGGACCACATTACCCTCGTTGTCAGCGTACTGAGGGTACTCTTCTGCAGTATATATCTTCAACCTCAACTTCATCAACGTCATTTAGTTCTTCATCACTGGTTGAATCAACTGTTGGAGCATCCTTGACAATTTCATCAGGATTAAGTCTGAACATCTCTGCTAGTTGCTCGTTAGATAGGTCATGAATTATTTCCCCTTCTTTAGGGGTATAACTCACAGACCTTCTTAAATCCCTTGCAGATCAAGAGTCATGGTTAGTTGAGTCTTGACCTGTTGAAGGGGAGCAATGTCAAACTCATCCCTTTGAAGTTTGGATCTGTTTGATTTAAACATTCAACACATACACCATTAGTAAGTGATCAAACAGAATATATCAACTTAATATAAACATTCACACACAAACCATTAGTAAGTAATCAACCAGAATTATATCAACTTAATATATACACATTCAACACACTTGGTTTTTCATTCCATGATTCAATCACAAAATAAATAAATACATAAGACATCTATTTGTACTTTTGTCTTGAATCCTGGGCTCGTCGCTCAGGAGCAGAAGTGGTAGATGGCTGATCCTGTCGATTCTTCGATCTTCCCTCTTGACCAGAAGCAGAGGCCGATGCAGCCGCATCCCCTCCTTCTGCTTCGTCATCATCATCTCTACCTTCTTCCTTTCCTTCTTCTTCCTCTGTCTCTTCTTCACCTCATCAACTTCCTCATCATCATCATCATGTTCATCATGACCATCTCCATTCTTTATCTTCAAAGGCTCATCCTTTGACCCCTTTAACCACAACAAATCGTCTTGTTGGTCGTCTCCAAATCCTCTATACGTTTGGCTGATTGGGCCTGCTGATCCTGGAGTTGGGACATCTCGACTCTCCTAGCATCGATTAGCTAGGTCTGCTGATCTATCACCCGAGCCTGCTCTGCCAACTGTTGAGACTGGGCAGCAGTCAGATCGGTCAACTGGCGAATCTGCGCCGCTTTCTCTTCATCTGCAGCTAGCAGGCGCATCACCATACGGTTAAGCGCCGACAGCTGCTCCTCTACCCGATGTGAGGTAGAATAGATCCATATACATGTGATGGCTGGGTTGAGGTCCGGCATGATGTGAGGTGGTGGTGGTAGTAGCAGTGGTGAATATGGGTCGGTAAGCAGGTGCTGGTGATGTAGGTGTGAATGGTATGGTGGTGGATGGGAAGGATACAGTGGTGATAGGTAAGGTGGTGGCTGTGGTAGCAGTAGTGGATGTGGTGGCTGTGGTGATGGATGTATGTGGTGGTGGTAGTGGTGGCTGTTGGTGGTGGAAGTAGTGGCAGCAGTGGTAACGAAGGTCAGCGACGCTTCTTCTTCTTCTTCGGTCCGTGGGTTGAGCCATCCTCTTCCACCTAGTCCCGGTGGAAGTGGATGCTCCCCCTGCAGCTCTGCCCACTGAACTGGAGCATAGCTTGGGTCAGTCTCTCTCTCAGTGGAGTCCCGAGGGTGTTCACCACCCACCCTAAGCCCGTGTTCTGTGGGAACAACTTTGCGTCCCACATCCTAGTGAGGGGCTTCCATTCGACTCCTCCCCTTCCTGATCACCAACAATGACCCCTGATGGAACCTGGCCGTCTTAGCAACCTCCCGGCAGTGTCAGACCCCAGGGGAATAACATCTGACTCAGTGCCTCTTTGAGTAGCAGGCATATCATCCCCGCGTTGCCGCTTCATCATCATCAGAATTCATATCTGGTAGGAGCAACCTCTCATCATCGGAGTCGCTGTCATCATGACGCCATTTGCGTCTGCCAGGCGCCACATACCTCTCGTTGGCCAGGTGGCCAATCAGTCTCTTCACTTGGGGCTTTACCTACTTTCCCCTGTAAACTCTCATCCTGCCCAGAGTAGTATCATCCGTAATCTCTAAGGCCACTGCGTCATGACTCTCTTGGGCAACTGTGGCAGCTTCTCGTTGAAGACGAGCTGTAAGAATCTGGGGTACATACAAAACCCCTCTTTACCCTTGACCTCCAAGTTCTCCACTAAGTAGGAGAATATCATGCTAGAAAAACTGAAGGGGTGGTTCAGAACCAGTGCCACGTTGGCATTTTGAATCTGGTCTGAGAGGTCGTCAACCCACCCCTCCTCGATGCAACACACTTGAGGATCACGTGTGCTAAGTACTTGTACTGGGGGCTCAGGTTGCTCTTGTTGAGCACACCTGAGTTGATATACCCAGCGTACTTTATCCTCAGGAAGCATCCTCTCACTGTCAACGGATGTAGTTTAGTAGGATGATCAGTGTCATCCCCAAACTCTAGACCCTCTGAATGTCGGCAACAGAGATCTCAATATCATGGCCCAATATAGAGCTCCTAATACAGTACGGCTCACGAGAGCGGTCCACCGAGGCATTCTCCCAGAATGCCTGATGGAGTGATCTATATGGCGTGCAAGGCGTGGAGATAGCCATATGAATCCGGGACCGTCTCAAAAGGCTATAATGTGAGTAAACTCGGCCCCGTCCTGGTGGTGTGATCCAATGAGCACGGATGTTGTGCTTTGGATTTATGGACCACCTTTCTGCCATTTACCTCAAACACACAAGACATAGAACCATTAGTACATAAGACATGAAGAATTCTGTTCTAAGTGTAAAGTTGAAAGTCATCCTGATTCATTCGTGCGAATGAATCATGCGACTGAAGTCAGTCGTCTGTTCTTTCATGCGACTGGACTCATTCTGGTCAATGTGACATGCGATTGGGTTCAGTCTGCTGACTGAGTCTGCGAATGGTTCAGTCGGCCGACTGAGATCAATCGTATGGTTCATTCGGCCGAATAACCCAATCGCCAGATTCACCGATTCATCGTGCGTTGAAGTCATCCGGACGACCAGTCTCCTGTCTCAGTTGTTCAGTCGCCTGTGGTTCGAGTCTTGATCAATACAAGTAATTTAACATGGATTATCGGTTCAATATACTCGCATTCTTGTTACTAATACCTGTTAACCTTATTTTAACATTTTGCATAGTTGAAGTAGGTTATTAGGTCGCGTTCTGTCTGTTTCTTGTTTTCTTCCGAATTTCACCACATTATGGTTCAATCCTTCTGATTTCAATGAACAAGACTTCAATCTACCTATATAATGAATGGCGAACGTTAGTGAATCAAAAACAATGATAAACTAGTGCTATAAAATTTTGGCAGAGTAACAGTAGGGAGTGCAATTTAAGGGCGATTTGGGAGTGATGAGTGAGATGCGATGGACAGAGCCCTTTAAATACTGAAGCTGGGCTCAGTCGGCCGACTGGCCTCAGTCTCCCAGTTCATTCGGGCGACTCAGGCTCAATCGTACGATTAGCCCAACCAGTCGCATGCACTTGACCGACTGAGATTCAGTCGGTCGATTGGCTCAGTCGTGCATTCATTCGCATGTTCAGTTGACCAAATGAGTTTCAATCGGTCGACTGACTCTTTCGCCCTCTTCCAATCGGTCGAATGGGCTATTCTGATGAGCCATTCGTGCGAGTGGAAGCCATTCGCATGGTTGGTCCATTCTCATGGTCCAATCATGCGAATGGGTCACACTTAGTTATTTTTCTGCCATTTATACCAATTTACATTTAAGCCCTTTTAAATTAGTTGAAATTAACGTTATGAGCCTTTGATCATCTCAGACATGATCATTTTATCTTGAAAGCATTTTGATCACCTCAGACGTGATCCTTTTAGACACTTTAGTCACCTCAGACGTGACCCTTTTAAAAACACTTTGTCACCTCAAACGTGACTATTTTAAACTTTCAAAGCACAGATGGTCATCTCAGACATGACCCTTTTAGTGATTTGATTCGTTCTGATTTTCCTGATGTAGCCCGACACACGCCTACAAGTTAAAATTAAAAACAACTAACTAATTTAAAACCTTAAACTAATTTCATACACAGACTTATTTATTTATTTTTGTGAGAGATAAATCCAGAGATTGATATCTACGGATTTGGTTCGGGAGTAGACAGCTTCAACTTAGATTGGTCATATCTGGACCAATTAAATTTTGGAATCATACAGGTAAGTCAAATCATTTGGACTTGTTATTAAAACTTTTTGATGCTTAAATTCTCGGTGTTCATCCAGAGTTGTTAGCAACTTAAGGAAGTCATACTGAGACTCTTAGATTTTCACATTGATTTGAACTCTTGAGTATGTAGCCATTAAGATTGTCAGTATGTTTGTCCACTTAAATCCATACACAGACTTTTGACACAGACTGGTGACGGATTTAGGTTTAATTATTTCAACTAACATTTGTGGATCCCCACTTATATGGTAATCAACATTCCTCAGAAGCTTTTGAGCAGTCTACGGGTATTATTACAAGAAGACACTATTCTTAGAGCTTTCAAAGAGAAACCTGTCCTCAGGTCAGTGCCATCGCACAGCAGAGAGGCGGCAAACACAAATGAATTCTAGAATATCTAGGTTATGCTTATCCTCAGGTCAGTGCCATCGCACAGCAGAGAGGCACACAACCTATCTCCTTGTTAGAGCAGCTTATTTTATTTTCCACAATATGCACCAACAACATAAGTCATTAGCTTTATTGCATTTGTCTTTCATTTTTTCTTGCTTTGCTCGAATTATGGTCATCCGCACACATTTGTGGCATTTAAATGCTCATTACCCCTTATTGGAATATATTTGATTGTGTTAACCAGTGATAAGATGGAGGTCCACAGTCAGTTGAACAACTTAGTTTGATCTTGAGATCACCAATCAAGTCTAATTGTCTATTGTGTGAATCTACCAACATCATTTGTGGTCTAGCAGCCTCTAAGTCTACTTTCTTTGTGTCACCTTAGGAGTTGCCAGTTTTCTATCATCTTCCCTTTTTATATTGCTTAGACTACACAGACTTATACTTTGAACTTTTGCATCTTTTCAAACTTAAATTTTTAAAGTCCCTCTTGATTTGTTTCTGTGTACTATCATTTTCCAAAGGTATTGAATCGGTATCACAGACACAATCTACCTTCTTTCAGCTAGTTACCCCTTCTCCCTCTTTTATTTTATTTAATGTTAACTTGCTGACATATTCTCCCCCTAAAATACTAAAATCATTTCTGGTTTAATTATTTTTGGATTTTAATAAACAGCAAAATAACATGAGTTTAAATATAACAGACGAAAATAAAACAGATAGCATAAAATAAATAAACTTTAACTAAACTACATCGGACTACACATTATTATCATCAGGAATTACCTCACTTTTCTTTTTAACGCCGTTGACCTATAGCAAATATAAAACGTGGTTTATCAAAGGCTTTAGTATAGAGGTCAGCGCGTTGAAAATCAGTATTATTTTAACCACATCAATTAAGTTCTTTTCAAAACAGTCTCTTATGAAGTGGTACTTAATACCGATGTGTTTGGTCTTAGGATGTTGAACCGGATTTTTAGTTACTGCAATTGCAGCAGAGTTATCAACAAAATAGGAGTAGATGAGAATTTTAAACCGTAATCCCACATTTGCTGTTGAATCCAAATGATTTATGAACACAACTTGCAGCAGCAACATATTCGGCTTCACAGGTTGACAATGCAACCTATGTCTGCTTCTTACACTGCCAGGTAACTAATCTTCTCCCAAAGAATTGACACCCCGCGATGATGTAGACTTGTAGTTCATCTTGCATCCCCCGTAATCCGAGTCACTATACGTGGTAAGCTCAAAGTCATCATCATGAGGATACCACAATCCAAGTGTGGGTGTACCCTTCAGATAACGAAAAATCCTCTTGACCCCGATCAGATGGTTGACCTTTGGTTTAGCCTGATATCTAGAACATAGACATATATCAGGTCTTGAGGCAGTGAGATACATGAGGGATCCAATCATTCCTCGGTACATAGTGGCATCTACAAGATCTCCATTCTCATCATGTGCTATATCATGATTCGTAGCAAGTGGTCCCAGCAGTAGAAGCATTCTCCATGTCAAAGCGACTGAGAATGTCTCCTACATACTTGGTCTGATGTAGAAAGATCCCATTAGGTGTTTGATCCACCTGTAACCCGAGAAAGAACTTCATCTCCCCCATAGCACTCATCTCAAACTCTTTCTTCATCACTGCTTCAAACTCTTTGCATAACTCTTCGTTCTTGACCCGAAGATTATGTCATCACATATCTGTACAAGCAGTAGGTCGCCATCCTTTTCTTTAATAAACAGTGTACAGTCAATGACTCCCCTGCGAAAGCCGTGTTTCACAAGATGAGTCGAGAGTTTCTCATACCAAGCTCGAGGAGCTTGATGAAGCCCATATAAAGCTTTGTCGAGCTTGTAAAATCTATCCCGATGATAAGGATCATCAAATCCCTCGGGTTGACTTACATAGATGTTTCCCTGATTTCCCCATGAAGGAATGCACTCTTCACATCTAATTGGTAGACTTTAATCTTCATGTACCATGCATAGGCAAGGAAGATAGGAATAGCTTCCATCCTTGCCACGGGTGCAAACACCTCATTGTAGTCAATCCCCTCGACTTGGCAAAAACCTTGAACCACCAGTCGAGCTTTGTTCCTGATAATGAATCCTTGGTCATCCTTCTTGCATTTTAGTACCCATTTGGTGCCAATGACTTTAGCACCTTTAGGTCTATCAACTAGAGTCCATACACCTAACTTCTTGATCTAAAGAAGTTCTTCTTGCATGGCACTCACCCACGCCTCATCATTTAGTGCATCACTGACGTATTTTGGCTCAACCTGTGAGACAAAACACCGATAAGCACCATCATGAATACACCTTTCTCCATAACTGAGGCGTAATCAGCTGAGTATAGCTGATTTCGGGTTTGTACTCCTGATCTGACATCCCGAATAACATTGTCAAGGGGATGATAGACATTTAGTCATGATCCTGGAGTAGTAGGCACAGCCACCTCAGAACCGAGATTGTGAACATTTTGTTCTGCATCTGAGGAAGATGGAGTTTGAGGTTCCGAAGTCAAAGGTGCATCACTCATGGATGCTTGTGGACTTTCAGGAACTGGAACCTGTTCCTCCTGACTGTTCTGGTCATCTGCTTCTTCGTTTCATCTTTAGAGAGGAGTCACTGTCATCGACTACCCCCCTGACTGAGTAGATGATTCTCCATGGGTGCTAGATGGTGTATTTAGAATATCATACATCATCCTAGTAGCTAACTCATCATCCGAGGGGGAGAGAGGGATGTTGAAGGACTTGAAGAATCCATCATAATCGAAGAAGTATGCAGGTCCTTTGCCTGTAGGTGGTGTGGTATATCTCTGAACGTCGACATTACACCACACTTCTACAAGACCCATTGAGTTATTGTAAACTCGCTTGTTCGGTATGTTGTATCCTAGAAAATTTCCTTCATCTGCCTTCTCGCTGAATTTGCCTTCTTGCTGAATTTGCCTTCTTGTGTCTTCTTCAGAAGTGTACACGGCGCACCAAAAGGTTCAAGATACTCCAAATTCGGTTTGCGTCTTTGTAGTAGCTTATAACATGTCTTTCCGTGGCGCTTGACTATTAGGACTCGATTCAATGTATAACACGCATTTGCCACTGTCTCATTCCAGAATTGGATAGGCAGTTTCGAGTCTGCCAGCATAGTCCATGCTGTCTCTATCAAACTCCTGTTCTTTCTCTCAGCAACGCCATTCGTCTGAGGTGTGTAAGCAGAAGTGAATTGATGCACAATTCCCTTTTCCTTGCAGTATGCCTCCATCCCTTGATTCTTGAATTCTGTCCCGTTGTCTGAGCGTACTGTCTAACTTTTAGCTTGTAGAGAGATTCGAGTGTGGTTACTAATTCCTTGAATGTCTCCAATGTTTCTGATTTGGATTTCAGAAACATTACCCAAGTGAACCTTGAGTAGTCATCAGTGACCACAAAACAGTACATGTCGCCTGCAATGCTCCTTGTACTAACTGGACCAAACAGATCCATGTGAAGAAGCTCAAGAGGAAGTTCTATTGAATGAACTTTCTTTTCCTTATGAGACTTATTTGTCTGTTTGCCTTTCTTGCAAGCTACACAAAAATCAGGAAGCTGAAAGTTCTTGACATTTACACCTCTCACCAGATCCTTCTGAATCAAGTGATTCATCTTCCTTTGACTGATGTGTCCCATTCTCCTATGCCAGGAGATTGAGTCCTTTTCAGTAGCTTTGGATAGAAAGCACTGAACTTCATGATCCATTGTAGAAGCTGTTGACAGATCCAAGACATAAAGGTCTTTATATCTTGAAGCAGTCATTAGAACTTGGTCCTCTGCGATCATATATTCTTTCTGCAGCACGTAACACTTCTTGTTGTCGAAGATGACTTTAAATCCTTTATCACAGATTTGGGAAACAGAGAGTAAGTGTTCTGAAGTTGTTGAACGTAGTTCACCTTATCAAACTTAACTTTCTGATTTCCTACTTCTCCTGAGCTGTGATATAGCCTCCTTTGTTTCCTGCAAAGGAAACATGCCCTCCTTTTATTTGTTTGACGTTTGATAAAAGGGCTCTATTTCCTGTCATGTGCCTGGATGCTCCGCTGTCTATAATCCACGTGTTAGTCTCAGCACTGTATCGAACACCCTGCACATACAAAGTAAATGAATTAGTTTAGGTTAGGAACCCAAGCTTTCACTATATTGGGTTTCCCAGAGGCATCACACATCATAAACTCCACCCATTGACCCTTAGAGGGTGAAGGTAGCTCAGGTTCCTTCTTGTCATCAGTATCACACACGTAGGTGGACTTTTCTTTCCATAAGCCAGATTTGTGCAATCCTTGTTTATGATAAACAGTCGTCTGGCTTACAGGTTGGACTTTAGGTTAACTAGCTCTTCTAGGTGGAGTTAGAGAACTCCTCTTAGAAGACCTAGGTCTAGAGTCCTGAAGATCAATCTTCTTCCTAGGTGTCTGATAGAAATGACAATAGGACGCAATGTGTCCACATTCTCCACAGTTGTAGCATGACCTGCTATCAACTTTATGAGTAGACTTTCTTTATGGAGAAGTGTGTGACACTTTAGTAACATCAATCACTTTAGTTTTTGACTCTTGTATGTTTGATGTTTTCTCTGATTTAACAAAATTTACTGTTTTAACCTGTTTCACTTTTTGGTTAACTGGTTTTTGACTTGAAACATGTGAAAAAGTAACATTTGAAGTCCTTTTAGGTTCTGATTTGACTCTGTTTGACCCTGAATTTAAGTTAACTTTTTCAAATTCATTTTCCAGATTAACACAAGGCAATTTACCCTTTGCCTTTGAAATGGCCTCCTTTTTTTTCTGTCCAGATTCAGTAGATGAACATGAGGTGTTTGGATCAGTAACAAGAGGAGTAGTCACCACATGATCCTTGATGGGGTTATTATTTACTGGTCTAGACTTAGTGTTCATCAATGTCTCAGGTGGTGGTGGAATCACTTTGTAGCCTAATCCCTCCCCGTTATTCCTTTCTCTCACTAAGTGTTGAACTATGTGTGAAGAACTAGTCCAACTATGCAGTTTCTGTTTTAATGAATTAACTTCTACTTCTAGAACTGCCTTTTGCTTCTTAGTTTCTTCTAGGGAGTTTAGATAGTACCTAATGTCATTTGCTTGGTTAAAGGCCACTACTTCGGTTCCCTAAGTTGTTTAGTCAATAGGTCTATCTTTTCTTTATAACTATGCTCATTTTGTTTTAGTACTCTATTAGCCTCAGTGCACAGTCGTAAATCTTTTACTAAGTTATCATTATGATCTAATAACCTAGCAAAATTTTCATCTATGCTATTCCTAAAAGTATCACAATCAGAACAAGCATGATTATTAAACATTTGGTCCGTAGTACTTACCTGAGTTGGTTCAGAAGAGTTAGCCATCATTGCAGCATCACATGTCTCTGGTTCTGGTGATTCTGACTTTTCTGTCTCTGACGTGGAAATCTCCTCATTTGGCTTGTAACTGACCTCGGCGGCAGTTGTTTCTTCAATATGTGACATTGCTATCTCAACTGCTAGATCACCTTCACTCGCAGAATCATCATCAATATCCTCAACACTGGCAATGTTAGATTCTCCTGGTGAGACAAACCTAAAACTCCAATCCTGTCCTTCATCATCATGAGCAGTCAAGGCTTTTGGATCCTTGTTTGATGAAGTAGAACTGGAGGCTTGCTTGTCTTGGCGAGTAAAAGACGAGAACGGGTTCCCATTACCCGTCTTCTTTGGCTTGACACATTCTCTTTTGAAGTGCCCCTTCTCTCCACAGTTGAAGCAGGTCACTTTGCTCTTGTCAAACCCAAATGTGGTATCCTTAGTAGCTATCAAGTTCTGTCCAGTCTTCTTACAAACTTCTTCGGCCTTCGGACAGCGCTAGCCAAGGCCCACATTATATCCATCCTCTCAAGCTCCATTTATCCACCTGCTCGTAGTCCTCATCTGCCAGTTGGCAGTTTCCAATCTTCCCGGCAACAAGTCCATCATATTAATGAACCACTGCTGCTAAAAGATCCATATGCTCTCGAGCTACTTCTACGGTCACGTTACCGAGGTTCTCGATCTTTAGTTTGGTAGCACTTGCTTCTGATCCAATATAATGGGTACATGACGACCCAGACGTGTCTGATCCAGAAGGAGAAGCATGTGAAGGACCTGACGAGCTAGACACAAAAGTAGTCTGGAGTGGTGCTCCAGATGTCTTAGCTTGAGGCGTGGCGTTGTATAAAGCTGGATTTTGTGTGTACAAAGACTTCTGAGCTCTATACTTCATCCTTAGTGCTTCTTCTCGCAACTTAAGAATGAAGTCATTTATATCCAGCTTTACAAGCATTCCATTCTGTCTCAGGTTAGACACGAATGTAGCCCACTTATCAGGCAATCCGTCTGCGAAGTTGCTTACTTTCTCTTCCATAGTCGTTTCCACTCCATGTGTATGCAATTCGCTCATCAAGTGGTAGAATCTGTCTATGACTTCGTCTAAACTTTCATTACCAATCGATGAGAAGTTATCGAATTCCTTCTTTAACTCCTTTGCCTTGATTGCCTTCAATGATGCATTCCCATCATATCTCTTCTCTAGCTCATCCCATAGTTTCTTGGACTGCTTGTTCTCTGAATACTAATGGAATATGTCTTTGGGGATAGACTGAGTGATCAATGCATAAACTCTTTCTCTGCATTGTACTTTAATTTCTGTGCGTCTGTCATCCCGCTTAATGTTAGCTTAACTCCATCAGCTCCCACCGGTGTACTATAACCGATCTCAATGGCTTCCCACAGATTAGGATCTACTCCATTAAGGTAGATCTCAAAACGTTGTTTCCAGTGAGGAAACTCAACTAAAGTCAAAAGCTTTGGTGGTTTATTGTGATTACCCACCTCACTCTCAAGCACAGCAGGTTCTGTATCCTTGAGTCCTTCCCAGCAGTAAAGGTTAACATCTGATCTTCCATGACTAATAAGCTTAGAATCTGATCAAACAAACTTTCACTGATGCGACTGAAGATGCGAATGATCTAATCGTGCGTATGAACTCTGCGACTGGTTCAATCGTGCGGCTGAACTGGGCGATTCGTTCAGTCGGCGAATGAATCTGGTGCGTATGAGCTATGCGAATGAACGTTCAGTTGGCCGAATGAGGGTGCGACTATGTCCAATCGTGCGTATGAGCAATGTAATGAGTCCAATCGTGTTGGACCAAGAACCAATGAGCCAATCAGAAAACCTCTAAGTCCAACATGATATCACAACAACTGCTGAAAGCTTCATCAGCAGTTCGACAAGTACTGAAAACTCCAACAGCTGAAGATCAAGTGCTGAAGACTTCAACTGAAGACTAAAGTGCTGAAGTTCAACAGCTGAAGAACACAAGTGCTGAAGCTGAACAGCTGAAGAACACAAGTGCTGAAGCTGAACAGCGAAGAACACAAATGCTGAAGCTGATGTCCAAAGTACTGAAGTACAACAGCTGAAGAGTTTACAAGTGCTGAAGATCAACAACTGGTGTACAAAGTCTGAAGACAAAGACTGAAGACATCAGCTGATGATATCTACTGAAGTCATCAGCTGATGAAACGTCTGAAGTTCAAGTCTGAAGATCAAGTACTAAGTTTCAGTAGTTTGTCACAACAGCTGAAGAGTACTTCTTCAGTAGTTGTGATATCAGTAGTTTTATGTTTTTACTTCAGTAGTTTTGTAAAACAACTGAAGAGCTTGTTCTTCAGTCGTTGTAGTTTCAGTAGTTTTATGTTTTTCAGTAGTTATAACAACTAATAACACTTAGCATTTTTGTAAGGAGATGTCAGCTGTTTTGACATCTTCAGTAGTTGTGTTTCAGTTGGAATAATTTTGTTAGATGTCACTATCAAGTGACATCAGCAGACGTCATATCTTTTATATATAAGAGGTGTCGACCTAATTGTAAGTGTGACATTCTGTTACCACGAAAGCAAATATTGAATGAAATATATTTGCAGAATTCTCTCTCTATAACCGTCTTTGTTCTTCATTGAATATCGTTTCGTTCTTGTGAATTGGCTAATTCATTGTTCGAATTCCGCTGCTATACTCTCTAATCAAACAAACATAGATCGCTGATCCTAACAAGTGGTATCAGAGCTGGTTAATCATTGATCGATCTAACAATTGATCAATGAAACTGGTAATTGATATTTGTGTTTGATTGAATTAGCGTATTCGCAAGAACTGGTTATAGATTATTGAATTTCTGTCGCTTTCGTTCATTTACTTTGAGATCTCTTTTAGTTCAATCGGTTGTTGCGTTTTGTTCTAAATCTGTTTTAGCTTAATCGAATTTGATTGAATCTGAGATGACTACTCCTTCTAATGATCCTCACAATACCGGTTCCTCAACCAAGCCTCCGATGCTGGTTAGGACCGAGTATAAAATATGGCAACGAAGAATGCTTCATCACCTGTCTGTTAACAGTTCAGGTTGTTGGACATTTGTGGTACATGGACCACATAAGCCTATGGTGAACAATCCGGAAACCAATCAAATGGTTCTGAAGAAGAAGGAACAATACTCTGATGAAGATCGGAAACTGTTTGAGATTGATGCTAAAGCCCATGGAATTCTGGCCATGGCACTGCCTAATGAAATCTATTCAGGGCTTATGCATCATGAAACTGCTCATGATCTCTGGAATGCCCTAAAGGAACAATTCGGTGGCACAGATGAGGTCTTAGCAAACAATAGAGAAATCCTTGCCCAACAATATGAGACATTCTCTCATAGATAGGGTGAGACACTGACTCAACAGTTTGAGCGTTTTTCCTGCTTGATCTCTGAGCTGAAAATGGTGAAACAGGAATACACCAATAGCTAGATGAACAACAGGTTCCTCAGATCACTGCCTGAGAGATGGGACACATACACTATTGTCCTACGCTCCAGTGCAAATCTGGATGGCCTATCTCTCACCCAACTTCATGGGAAACTGCTTACATTCGAAAGAGAGATAGAGCAGAAGAGGAAACTGTCCTCATCAGGAAAGCTCACTGATGACTTTGTACCAGGGAATACTGCCTTGGTTGGTCATGAGTCAGAATGTACTGCATCTGAAAGCAATTATGATGAGCATATTGATTTCTCTTCATATAGTTCTGATCATGCATTTGTGGTATTGAGAGTCATTCTGGCAGTAATAGTGACAATTATGCTTCATTATGGATGATCTAAAAGGAATAGCTGATGATGATCTAGAAGAGATGGATATTCTGAGCCAAATGGCATTGATTAATATCAGATCTCAGAAGTTCTATAAGAGAACTGGCAGGAAATTTCCTGGACTCTCTGGCAAAACCAAAGTTGGTTTTGACAAGAGTAAGTTGAGGTGTCACAAATGCCAAAGGCTAGGACACTTTGCAAGAGAGTGTAGATCAACTGGATCTAACTATTCTGCACCCTTTGTGACTTTTCCTAGTACTAGTCCACAAAACAGAGGGCAACATCCTGCTGGTTCTGGTCATCATTCACATCCTAGATCTCCTGCATACTTTGTTCCCCAGGGTCAAATGTCATATCCTTATCCCTGCTATTATATGCCTCAACCAAATCCTGTTCAAGCTCCAATTGCACAACAACCACAAGCGTTGCCTGAACCACAACCTTACCAATCTCATCAACAAACTCAACCTCAACAACACAGCTTCTTCACCCCAGGAGTTGTTGACTGGAGCAGTTTACCAGATGACTTGTCTGGTCATGAACAACTGTTCTCAGGTGCTGGTCAACATGGTGGTGAAAGTCCCTTTGGAAATCTAGCTCTTATGGCTTTGGATTTTGCTGATACTTCATCCACAAATGCCTCTACATCAAAGGTATCACAGGTATCTTCTGAGCAAAAGCCAAATTATGTTTTGAAACATGCATAGCAACATTTGCATCTATTAGAGAAGCAAATGTAGCTTTAATCAACAAGAACATTGAGCTAGAACAAATAATTTCCAAAAGCAAAGCTGAATTTGAGTCTGTGCTTAATGATAGAATGATGAGATTTACACACTTAAATGCCAAATAACTGATGATAAGGCTAGGGAAGAGATACTTCTAGAGAAGTATAAGATCTCAAAGAAACCCTTGCAGTTACCCAGGTAGAGTGTGATAGATGGGTACAATCATGCAAAGGTTTTGAAATGCTTCTTAGTAAGCAATCTGCTTCCAATGTGAAGTTTGGCATTGGTTACAATCACACTGCTCCACCTACAGATTTTACTCCCAGAGCAGAGGTAGAATCTGATGGTGAGAGTAATAACCAATCCTTCTCATCATGTGATCTACTTTCTGATACAGCACAATCAGAAGTAGAAGTCAGCATCAAGCCCTCTGAATACCTATCAGCTGATGTTGATGGTTCCACTGCTGAAACTCACATGATCCATGAGTTGATTAACTCAGGAGTTAATTCTGAAAGTCCTGAAAGGACTAAAGAGCAGGATTTAGCATTTGAAGTTCAAACTCCAACTACTGCCAGTACTGAAAAGAAGAAAACTGTCAGTAGAAAGAGTTTGAAGACTACTAAAGAGGTAGTCAAGAAAGCAAACAATGCTTCCAAAGCACTAAAGAGCAAGTCTTCAGTTGCTTCACCCTCTTTAGTTGATGATCAACCTAAGATGAAGAAGAAACCATGTGAAGTATGTGGTTTGTTCAATCATCTTACAGATGATTGCTAGTACAAAAGAGGTTCCAAACTCAAACATAAAGAAGAAATTAAAGAGAAAATGGTAAAAATGAAAACTGAGTTTGAGACCACATTTGTATCAGCAATATCAAATCCTGTAACCCTTAAGTCCTCAAAGAAATCCAAAAGGAAGGGGTTAAACAGGTGACAGCTGAGAGTGCTCAGAAGAAGAAGGTGCAACATAGGAACTTATCAAACTCCACTGGCAATGTGTCTGATGAGCTGAAAGTTTTATCACAAAATCAGACACAGCTGGTTATGATGGTTCAACATCTATTGGGAAGAGTTAACCAATTAGATGCTCCTATGTTGAAACCACAGAAAAGGAGGTCCAAGCCAAAGGATTCCTCTTCTTCACCATCTTCTTCCTCTCAGGCTGTTGTTTCCAATAAACCTGTTAGTTTACCATCTGTTGATGAGACCAGGCCCAAAACCAAAAAGGTTTGGGTCTCCAAAACTAACTGATTGTTTATTAATTGCATGGTTCTCCAACATTCCAAAGTAGCATCTGGTATGTAGACAGTGGGGGATCTATGCACATGACTGGGAACAGCTCTCTTCTTCATGACTACTCTCAAGGAAAGAAGGGATTTGTTTTTTTTGGCAATGATGCTAGGGGTAACATCATTGGAAATGGCTTTGTCTCCAATGGAGAAATTAAGTTTGATGATGTTAATCATGTGGAAAATCTCAAGTACAATCTGTTGAGTGTCAGTCAAATGTGTGATAAAGGCCATGTTGCTGTTTTCACCAGTCAGAACTGTAGGATTTCGTCATCCAAAGTTCTGCATTTGATTGATAAGGTGTTGGATGATCACACTCTCCTGAGAGCCAACAGGACAGGAAGAGTGTATGCCTTAGATCTTTCCAAGAAAATAGATCTCAGAGGCAATCCTTGCCTATTTTCCAAAGCCTCTTCTCAAGAATCTAAACTGTGGCACAGAAGGCTGGGTCATGTTATTTCAAAAACATGAATCAGCTTATCCACAATAGTTTAGTTAGAGGCTTACCAATAAAGGAGTTCCACTGTGATGAAACCTGCACTGCTTGTTTAAAAGGAAAACAGCACAAAGTCTCATTCCCTCCTATTGAAGAGCCTAAGTCCACTGCCTGCTTGCAATTACTGGATATGGATCTATTTGGTCCTGTGAGAGTAATGAGATGGCAAAGAAGAATACTGTCTGGTAATTGTGGATGATTACTCCAGATTTGTATGGACTTTCTTTCTACATTCAAAGATGAGGTTGCTCAGAAGATTATTCACTTTGTGTTGTATATTGAGAAGCAGTATTCCCTTCCCGTCAAGTGTATTAGGAGTGACAATGGAGCTGAATTCAGAAACCATACACTTGATGACTTCTATCTTTCAAAGGGAATCAAAGGCAGTTTAGCATCCCAAGGACTCCAGAACAAAATGGAGTAGTGGAGAGAAAGAACAGGACCCTAATTAAAGCTGCAAGGTCCATGCTGGCTGACTCTGGTTTGCCACTGACCTTTTGGCTAAAGCTGTTAACACAGCTTGCTATGTGCAGAATAGAGTTTTAGTAAATCAGAGGTTGATGAAGACTCCATATGAAGTTCTCCATCACTTGGCTCCTCTAATTTCATTTTTCAAATCATTTGGGTGTCCCTGTTTTATTCTCAACACAAAGGATCAACTCCATAAATTTGATCCTAAGGTGGATGCAGGGTATTTTGTTGGTTATTCATCTACTTGCAAGGCATACAGAGTCTTCAACTGCAGAACAAAGATAGTTGAAGAGACTTTGCATGTGAAGTTTAATGAATCTCCTTTGGACAAGATTCCATAAAACCCTGTGGAGTTGTTTGATTTGGACATACTGCAATATGTTCCTTATCAACCTCCAGCTGTTGCAGATCCTGTGGATAAATCATCTTCTGCAGCATGTCTTCCACCTGGTGGTATTGATGATGATGATGATAATATCAATACTCACCTATTCAAGTTTAGTGACCACTACCTGTGTCTGCTAAAATTGATGTTCCTGTAGCTTCAGCAATTCCATTCACAACAAATGCTGATGAGATCTCTGTTTCCTCTACATCTTTTGAGTTACCATCTAACTCTTGGTTTCAAGAGTCTGCATCAACATCTGCTGCTGCTGAAGGTTCTACAAACACTTGCACAGATCTCATTGTTTATCAAGAACTGAAGAATCACCCCATGTCCCAGATTATTGGTGATATCAATGCTGGTGTTTCAACAAGAAGTCAATTGTCTAACTTTTGCTTCTATGCTCTCTTCATCAGTCAGCTAGAGCCAAAGAACTACCATGTTCCTTTGAGAGACAATGGATGGGTTGAAGCTATGCAGCTTGAGCTACTTCAGTTCAAGAAACAGCAAGTGTGGGAACTGGTTCCTCTTCACCCAGGTAAGTGTGCAATAGGCACTAAATGGGTGTTTAAGAATAAAACTGATGAAAATGGGCTTATTGTTAAGAACAAGGCTAGACTGGTTGTACAGGGTTTTTCACAAGAAGAAGGTATTGACTATGATGAAACCTTTGCCCCTGTAGCCAGACTAGAGGCAATCAGATTGATTTTAGCCTATGCTGCATTCCACAATCTTAAAGTTTTTCAAATGGATGTCAAAAGTGCATTTTTATATGGTAAAATAAAGGAAGAAGTTTATGTGTGTCAACCACCAGGCTTTGAGGATAATAAACATCCTGAATGGGCGTATAAACTTGATAAGGCTCTTTATGGGTTGAAACAAGCTCCTAGAGCCTGGTATGAGACACTTTCTACTTTTCTTCTTAAGAATAATTTCACCAGAGGCTCCATTGATAAAACTTTTTATTAAGAAGGTGGATCAGCATAAGCTACTTGTTCAGATTTATGTTGATGATATCATTTTTGCATCCTCTGATCCCCAGTTGTGTGATGATTTTACAACACTAATGAAAAAGAGATTTGAAATGAGTGCAATGGGAGAATTACAGTTCTTTCTAGGCTTGCAAATTAAACAAAAGGCTGCTGGAACCTTTATTCATCAGTCAAAATATACCAAAGATCTTTTGAATAAGTTTGATTTACAAAATTGTAAGCCCTGTTCTACTCCCATGTGCAACACCACACAACTGGATGCTGATCAGAAAGGTAAAGCTGTTGATGAAACACTTTATAGATGTATGATTGGGTCCTTGATGTATTTAACAGCTTCTAGACCAGATATTATGTTTGCTACATGTGTTTGTGCTAGATTTCAGGCTGCTCCTAAAGAGTCTGATTTGATTGCAGTCAAGAGAATCTTTAGATATTTGCAAGGTACATAATCTCTGGGTTTATGGTACTCCACTGGACACTCTTGCAAATTAGTTGCTTTTTCAGATAGTGACTATGCAGGGTGCAAGTTAACTAGAAAGTCAACTTCTGGTGGTTGTCAATTCCTAGGCAACTGTTTGATTTCTTGGCAGAGTAAGAAACAAACATCTGTTGCTACATCAACTGCTGAGGCCGAGTACATTGCTGCTGCAAGTTGCACTTCTCAGGTACTCTGGCTTGAGAACCAACTTCTGGATTATGGCATTACAGAGACTAAGACTCCATTATTAATGGATAGTGCTTGAGCTCTGTGTATTGTCAAAAATCCAATCCAGCACTCTAGGACCAAACATATAGAGTTCATACATCATTTTATTCGGGATTGCTTTGAAAAAGGTTTGATTGATCCTAAGTTTGTGCCTAGTGCTGATGAGCTTGCAGATATCTTTACTAAGCCTTTGGATAGTTCTACTTTCCAAAACCTTGTGTTAAGGCTTGGTATGCTGCAGCTAGAATAAGTGACAACTACTAATGATTTCAGTAATAATTACTGGTGATCATTGGTAACCATGTCACATATAAGTACTGATGAGTCCTTTCACCTTCAGTAGTTTTTATAACTACTGACGGCTAAATGCCTCACAAGTACTGAAGTACTTTATCTGTTCCAAACTACTGATGTAGTTACAACTAGTGATGTAGTTACAACTACTGAAATCAGTACAAACAGATAAGTACTGATGTCCTATGAAACAACTGAAAACAGCCAAAAAGGCTGAAGAGTAAGTGTTGAGGACAGTATGAAACAGCTGCAAAGCTATGAATTGACGAAAACTACTGAAGAGAAATTTCTCTACAGTTTTTTCTACAACTGTTGTTTCATTCTAGACAACTGAAGCAAAACCATGTCTTTAGTAGTTTTTATAACTACTGATGACTAAAACCAAGTCTTCAGTTGTTTCATCATCTGAAGTCAAAACCATGGCTTTCAGTAGTTTTCTAACTACTGATGCCTAACACCACGACTTCAGCTGTTTCAACGTCTGAAAGGGTAATACCATGTCAACAGTCGTTTAAAACTACTGATGACTAACACCAAATCATTCAGTTGTTTTCTAACCCGTACCCTATAAATATCCCTGACCTAATCCCTCAGAGCTTCATCTTCTTCAAACCTGACGTTCCTCTCCAAAACTTCTCTCTCCTAAATGGCGTCCATGCACCTCAAACCGCGACACAACTGTGTAGCTTACCTTACCAAATCGCCATTCTGGGCTAAGTTCGATAATGCTATTGATCTTATGGTCCAGTCACAATACAAAACGGCCTTTCTTCTCAATCCAATCCTTCATGCCGAATCCCTTAACCAGTTTTGGATGAACGTCACCCTCACCACTGGGGAGAACAACACAGCGTCTCTCCGGTCGGTCGTCAACAACCACGAAGTGGTCATCACTCCCGATATACTTCGTCAAACTCTACACCTGGATGATGCCACTTCTCCTGCTGGATATCCAAAGGGCACAACTGATTTATCCTTTGCCCACCATGGATATCAGGGCAGCCTTAGTGCCTCCACTATACTGAAGAAACATTTCCATGACGCTGAACGTCTAATCTTTCACATGGTAAATGTCTGTTTGGCTCCTAAGACTTCGTCTTGGGATCAAATGTCTACAAAGTGGCAGCAGGTAATGTATTCCATTCTTGAGCAACAGCCTTTAAATTTTTCAGAACTAATATTTTCAGAGCTGAAGGATATGGCTCAAAAACAAACTGCTAACCGTTGGATATTATATCCGCGGTTCATAATGGCCATAATTACAAACCACCTTCAAGCTGAGGGACTTGTTGGCCTGGGAGTCCCTGCTACGGCTGTTTTGCCTGAAGTATACTCCCGGCACAACTCTGACCAATCACTCAAACTAGCTGCCAAGCTGCGCAAACCCACGCAGCAGGAACCCACAGCCACCACCTCCAAATCAAAAGTCCCCACCAAACCCACCAAAAAGAAAACCAAAAAGGCTACTCAGGGAAATGAGTCCCCTGAGGATGCCCCTGCAACACAAACGCAGGCTATATCCACTGGTTATAACCCCCTAGTGGATATAAGGACTCTTCCAGCCATAGCCGCTCAGGATTCCTCTCAAAAGGAGCCTGCAGCAACCACACAAGGGGTACCCACACATCTGGGATCTTCCTCACTTCAGGAGATTGCCATTGAAGAGCACCATCCTCCCCAGGTGCACATTGCTTCTACCCCATCACCCCATGCAACCGCCCCCCAAAGCCCTACATTGCTTTTTGCACAAGTGCTGACTCAATTGCACTCCTCACCCCCTCCCCAGATACCAATTACTACTGGGAACACCTCTACCATTAAGGGGGAGGACCAAAGTGCAGCTGAGAACCCACAGCATAGGGGTTACAATGTTCCTTCTCCTAGTGTAGCAATGGAGATTGGAACTTCTGGTGAGGCTGCCACTTCTCCTGCATGAGCATATGATCAGGTTGTAGTTGGTACCATTACTAAGACCTTACCAGAGGCAACTGCTGATGACGGACACAGTCCTGAGGCAGGAAGTCCCCAGTACCAAGACAAAGGGGCACATGCTACAACTGAGCTACACTCAGTGCATGTTCATCCTGATCCTATTAGGAGGTCAGGTGATTCAGTATCTACTGATGATGACCTGGGCTTCTTTTACGATGTAATCACCCAAAACACCATCCTGGAGGAGGAGGTGAGCAGACTCAAAGAGCTGCTTGCCAAAACTTCTAAGGACCAAAGACCATCTGCCTCCACCAACCCACAGATGGCACCTTCAGTTGAAGGTTCCCCAAACACTTTACCCTCTCATTCCAATGAGCCTCCAGCTTCTGATTTTGGCACTAGCTCTCCGGGACAAAACCCCCAGAGCAGATGGTTGTTGTATTCCAACAATCCATACCTCTCATCACTCCCATTATCAATGAAATTGTTACTAAAGCCATTGATGAGAGTATTTCCTCAACTCTACAACCACTGATTGATAATGCTGTGCAAAAGACACTTTCTGCGGTACAAACCCCTACCACCAATGCATCCAAAAAGGGGGAGAGTACTACAGTGAAAGAAAAGAAGAGGAAAAGAACAGAGGATGAGAAGGCAAAAGAACAAATCCAGGAGTTGGAAAAAGAAAAGCAACAACTGATCACCTATAAAAGAAAGAAAAGTGCTGATGATCAACCTACTGCTGAAGAAAAATCCTTGGAAGAGCTGGTAAAAGATGCAGATGACACACACAGCCGATCCATGGATAAAATCATTGAGCAACTCTTCAAGCAAGGTTTTGATACAGCCACATTAGATAGTGAGATCAGGAAGTTGGAGTGGAGGAGATTCAAACCGAGATGGGCTGGGTATGATGTACTGGAAAATGAGAGATTGGAGATCATGATCCGTTTCATTGCCAAATACTTAGGAAGATCTTTGATGGAGATTCGTGCGTGGACCAGAGACAGTATTCTGGCTATAGCCACCAGAATCTGTCTGTCTGAGCAATTCCATAAGGGGATTATCATTGAAGCCTTGATGAGGCTGGGGCTAGAAAAAGGTTTGAAATGGCAAGACTTACAAAGGCTAAACTCACAACCAAAATGGTGGAACAACCTTCCCTTCCACCCACTCAAAAACAACCTACCCCTCAAATCTCCAAACCAATCTCAAAGCCCAAATCCAAACTTCCTCACCCACAAAACCACTCCCTTACCATCTAAACCAACAGCCGATGATGCACCTAAGAAGAAGAAGAGAAGGTGTTGAGGCTAGAAGAAGAAGAAGAAGAGGATGATGTGGAAGAAGATTGGCTGCCTCTGTCTGCAATCCTAACATTGGCGAAAGCCAAACCTATGCCCATCACTCCCACCTCACAGATGGATGCTGTGAGAGTAAAGATTGAAGAAGAGGAGCAGCAAAAGCTTCATGATGATGAAATGCTGAAAAACATTGACAAAACTTATGCTGCTTCGTCATCAATTATTAGTATGAAGAAAGAAGCTCTGAGATTGTACACTCTCGCCAACACATTTCAATATGAAGGAAAGGGTAAGAGTATGGCCTGATCCTAGGGTGGCTCACAGGATTGTAAAGAAAGACATTCCTTGAGATACAAGGGTCAAGTCAAGAGGATCGTAGATGAAGAGATCACAGTGGCCCTTGTAGTATCACCCTGGGAGATTGTCGAAGATTTCAAGAAGGCCTACGAGACTAAACAACCACCCCAGAAGATGCTAGAGAACAGAATTATTAAAAGGGGTTAGTCTACAAGAGGCTTGAGAACTTCAAACAAAATGAGCTCAGTCTGTTACTTGAAGGAACTCATCCTGATGAGTTTGCATACAGACAGATTACAACAGTTGAGCTCAAAAATGGCAAACAGGCCAAGTACATCTCAGAGCTGTATGGGCGAGAAGGATTGTTTGATGGTGAAGCCGAGAACCTGACCATGGAAGAACAAATCATGTTTCTCAGGCATACACCAGAGAATCCTACAGGCTTATACACGGGAAGTAGATCTCATGAATGGGATAACAACTCTGTGTCCAGTTCCCCAAAATAGAGTTCCCATTCATATCTTGCCAAACAATATCTGAGATTTCTTCCCAGGCCGGAGCTTATATGGGTCATCTTCTCTACTCATCAACAAGGAAAAAGACCCCTTTCTGCCAATAAGTGGAAAATAAATAAATTAGAGGTTTTGGCTGCATTGGTTCAGGGGAGTTGTTGGACCAAAAGAACCAATGAGCCAAGATCAGAAAACCTCTATGTCCCACATGATATCACAACAATGCTGAAAGCTTCATCAGCAGTTCGACAAGTACTGAAAACTCCAACAGCTCAAGATCAAGTGCTGAAGACTTCAACAGCTGAAGACCAAAGTGCTGAAGTTCAACAGCTGAAGAACACAAGTGCTGAAGCTGAACAGCTGAAGAACACAAGTGCTGAAGCTGAACAGCTGAAGAACACAAGTGCTGAAGCTGATGTCCAAAGTACTGAAGTACAACAGCTGAAGAGTTTACAAGTGCTAAAGATCAACAACTGGTGTACAAAGTCTGAAGACAAAGACTGAGGACATCAGCTGATGATATCTACTGAAGTCATCAGCTGATGAAACGTCTGAAGTTCAAGTCTGAAGATCAAGTACTGAAGTTTCAGTAGTTTGTCACAACAGCTGAAGAGTACTACTTCAGTAGTTGTGATATCAGTAGTTTTAGTTTTTACTTTCAGTAGTTTTGTAAAACGACTGAAGAGCTTGTTCTTCAGTCGTTGTAGTTTCAGTAGTTTTATGTTTTTCAGTAGTCATAACAACTGATAACACTTAGCATTTTTGTAAGGATGTCAGCTGTTTTGAAATCTTCAGTAGTTGTGTTTTAGTTGGAATAATCTGTTAGATGTCACTATCAAGTGACATCAGCAAACGTCACATCTCTTATATATAAGAGGTGTCAACCTAATTGTGAGTGTGACATTCTGTTACCACGAAAGCGAATATTGAATGAAATATATTTGCAGAATTCACTCTCTATAACCGTCTTTGTTCTTCATTGAATATCGTTCGTTCTTGTGAATTGCTAATTCATTGTTCAATTCCGCTGCTATACTCTCTAATCAATCAACATAGATCACTGATCCTAACAATCCTAAGTCGTGCGACTGAAGCTGCTGTTTTGCGAAAATTTCTAGGTTTGACGGGTTTCAGCCGTAAAGATTCGAAATTTCACAAGTTCTAATCGCCTAAGTCCGTAGAAATCAAACTTCGATGAGCAGGGAACTTCCAAGATCACTTTTGATGCCAAAGATGCGTTTTTAGCGCGCAAAACACAAACTTTTATGCAATCTTGATTGAATCAACACGTAATCAAGAGTCAAAGCTCTCATACCACTGTTAGGACCTGGTATTTGACTGAAATACCTAGAGATTAACGTGTAACCAGATCAAATAGTGCGGAATCCTATTTGATTGCAATCCAATCGTGAGAACACACGAAGAATTAATCAAGAATTGAACTAACGTTAGAAATCGATTGGGAATTGTTGGACCAAAAGAACCAATGAGCCAAGATCAGAAAACCTCTAAGTCCCACACGGTATCACAACAACTGCTGAAAGCCTCATCAGTAGTTTGACAAGTGCTGAAGACTTCAACAGCTGAAGATCAAGTACTGAAGACCTTAACAGCTGAAAGACCAAAGTACTGAAGTACAACAGCTGAAGAACACAAGTGCTGAGCTGAAAGACCAAAGTACTGAAGTACAACAGCTGAAGAGTTCACAAGTGCTGAAGATCAACAACTGATGTACAAAGTCTGAAGACAAAGACTGAAGACATCAGCTGATGATATCTACTGAAGTCATCAGCTGATGAAACACCTGAAGTCAAAGTCTGAAGATCAAGTACTGAAGCCTCAGTAGTTTGTCACAACTGCTGAAGAGTACTTCTTCAGTAGTTGTGATATCAGTAGTTTTATTTTCTATGTTTCAGTAGTTTTGTAAAACGACTGAAGAGCTTGTTCTTCAGTCGTTGTAGTTTCAGTAGTTTTTTATTTTGTACTTAACTTGCTGATATATTCTCAGTAGTTGTGAACATTTCAGTAGTTTGTTAAGATTTAGTTATTTCTGTATTGGATCTGCCAGTTGTCACTTTCCGTGATAACAGCAGTAACTGTTGCACTCTATATAAGGAGTGACAACCTATTGTATCATTGAATGAAATGAGGAATTGAATGGAATGAATGAATGATTCGATTAGAAATATTCCTCATCTATAAACATTCCTAGAAATCAGAAATACATATTCTCTCCCTATAACTGTATGCGATCTTAATGCTCACATATATCGTTAGCTTGCTACAATTGGTCTAATTCGTGGGTGTATTCCGCTGCTTTATCTATTCTGATACATCAAACTTGTGATCACTGATCCTGTCAAATGGTATCAGAGCAGGTTAATCATTGATCGATCTAATAATTATCATTGAAACTGCTATTCAAGATCCAAGTTTGATTGAATTAGCTTTTGTTTTTGCAAGAAACGGTTATAGAGATTGAATTTTCTGTATTTCTGCTCATTCATCCTGAGATCTTATTCTTGGTTCTCATTGAGTTTGTTGTGGTTTGTCTAAAACTTTTTTAAAAACTTGAACTAAACTGTTTTTGAACTGAAAATGACCACTCCCTCCAATGATCCTCACAATACTGGTTCCTCAACCAAGCCTCCTATGCTGGTTAGGAATGAGTATAACATATGGCAAAGACGTATGCTCCATCACCTGTCTGTTAACAGCGCAGGGTGTTGGACATCAGTGGTACATGGTCCACACAAGCCTATGGTGAATACCCGAAACCAATCAAATGGTTCCGAAGAGGAGGGAGCAATATTCAGATGAGGATAAAAAGTTGCTTGAGATTGATGCAAAAGCCCATGGAATTCTGGCCATGGCTTTGCCCAATGAAATCTATTCTGGGCTAATGCATCATGAAACTGCCCATGACCTCTGGATTGCTTTGAAAGAACAATTTGGAGGAATAGATGAGGTCTTGGCAAATAATAGAGAAATTCTTGCCCAACAATATGAGACATTCTCTCATAGAAAGGCGAGACACTGACTCAACAATATGAGCGGTTTTCTTGTTTGATCTCTGAACTAAAAATGGTCAAACTTGAATACACCAATATTCAGATGAATAACAGATTTCTGAGATCACTGCCTGAGAGATGGGATACATATACTATTGTCCTACGCTCCAGTGCAAGTTTGGACAAACTATCTCTCACCCAACTCCATGGGAAATTGCTCTCTTTTGAGAGAGAGATAGAACAGAAGAGAAAGCTGTCTTCATCTGGAAAGCTCACTGAAGACTTTATACAAGGCAACACTGCCTTGGTGGGTCATGAGTCAGAATATGCTTCATCTGAATGCCAGTATGATGAGCATGTTAATTTCTCTTCGAGCACTTGTAATTCTGCATTTGTAAGTGTTGATGGTCAGTTCACTGGATGTAATAATGACAATTATGTTTCATTATGGATGATCTCAAGGGGATTGCAGATGATGACTTAGAAGAGATGGATATTTTGAGCCAAATGGCCTTGATAAATATCAGATCTCAGAAGTTCTACAAAAGAACTGGAAGAAAATTCCCAGGACTCTCTGGCAAAACCAAAGTTGGTTTTGATAAGAGCAAGTTGAGGTGTCACAAATGCCAACGCTTGGACACTTTGCAAGAGAGTGTAGATCAACTGGATCAACTCTACTGCACCCTTTGTGACTTTTCCTGGCAATAGTCAACAAAACAGAGGGCAACATCCTGTCACATCTAGTCATCATCCTCAACAACAATCTCCGGCATATTTTGTTCCTCAGGGTCAAATGTCATATCAGTACCCTGGTTATTACATGCCACAGTCAAATCAAGTTCAAGTTCCTATGACACCACAACCTCATGCATTACCAGAACCTCAGCCTTCCCTATCTCATCAACAACCTTCATCTCAACAACACAGCTTCTTCACCCCAGGAGTTGTTGACTGGAGCAGTTTACCAGATGACTTGTCTGGTCATGATCAACTGTTCTCAGGTGCTGGTCAACATGGTGGTGACAGTCCCTTTGGGAATCTAGCTCTTATGGCTTTGGAGTCTGCTGATACTTCATCTCCAATGCCTCTACACCTCAGGTATCACAGGTATCCTCTGAGGCAAAAGCCAAATTATGTTCTGAACAATGCATAGCAGCATTTGCTTCCATTAGAGAAGCAAATGTAGCTTTGATTAATAAGAACATTGAGCTAGAACAAATAATTTCCAAAAACAAAGCTGAGTTTGAGTTTGTGCTCAAAGATAAAAATGATGAGGTTTATAAACTGAATTGCAAAATAATTGATGATAAGGCTAGAGAAGATGTACTTCTAGAGAAGTACAAAGATCTCAAAGAAACCCTTGCAGTTACCCAGGTCGAGTGTGATAGATGGGTACAATCATGCAAAGGTTTTGAAATGCTTCTTAGTAAGCAATCTGCTTCAAATGTGAAGTTTGGCATTGGCTATAATCACACTGCTCCACCTACAGATTTTACCCCGAGCAGAGGTAGAATCTGATGGTGAGAGTGATAACCAATCCATCAAATCATGTGATCTACCTTCTGATACAGCACAATCAGAAGTAGCAGTCAGCATCAAGTCCTCCTTGAACCTATCAGCTGATGTTGATGGTCCAAATGCTGACATTCACATGATCAATAAGTTGATCAACTCAGGAGTTAATCCTGAAGGTCCTGAAAGGACTGGAGAGCAGGATTTAACCCTGAAGTTCAAACTTCAACTGCTGTCATCACTGAAGAGAGAAAACTGGCAGTAGAAGGAGTTTGAAGCTACTAAAGAGGATGTCAAGAAAGCAACCATGCTTCCAAAGCATTGAAGAACAAGTCTTCTGTTGCTTCACCATCTTTAGTTGATGATCAACCTAAGATGAAGAAGAAACCATGTGAAATATGTGGTTTGTTCAATCATCTTACAGATGATTGTTGGTACAAAAGAGGTTCCAAACTCAAACAAAAAGAAGAAATAATGAGAAAATGGTAAAAATGAAAACTGAGTTTGAGACCACATTTGTATCAGCAACATCAAATCCTGTAACCCTAAGTCCTTAAAGCAATTCAAAAAGGAAGGAGTTAAAGGTGACAGCTGAGGGTGCTCAAAAGAAGAAGGTGCAACATAGGACCTTATCTAACTCCACTAGCAATGTGTCTGATGAGCTGAAAGCTTTATCACAAAATCAGACACAGCTGGTGATGATGGTACAACATCTGTTGGGTATAGTTAACCACTAGATTCTCCTATGTTGAACCCACAGAAAAGGAGGTCTAAGCCAAAGGACTCCTCTTCTACACCATCTTCCTCTTCTCAGGCTGTTGTTACAAATAAACATGTTAGTTTACCATCTATTGATGAGACCAGGCCCAAAACCAAAAGGTTTGGGTCTCTAAAACTAACTGATTGTTTATTATTGCAGGGTTCTTCAACATGCCAAAGTAGCATCTGGTATGTAGACAGTGGGGGATCTATGCACATGACTGGGAACATCTCTCTTCTTCATGACTACTCTCAAGGAAAGAAGGGATTTGTCTCTTTTGGCAATGATGCTAGGGGTTACATCATCGGTAAGGGCTTTGTCTCCAATGGAGAAATCAAATTGATGATGTTAATCATGTGGAAAATCTCAAGTACAACCTCTTGAGTGTCAGTCAAATGTGTGATAAAGGCCATGTTGCCCTTTTCACAAGTCAAAACTGTAGGATTCTGTCATCCAAAGTTTTGCACTTGATTGACAAGGTGCTGGATGATCACACTCTCCTGAAAGCCAACAGGACAGGAAGAGTGTATGCCTTAGATCTCTCTAAGAAGATAGATCTCAAAGGTAATCCTTGCCTATTTTCCAAAGCCTCTTCTCAAGAATCTAAACTGTGGCACAGGAGGCTTGGTCATGTTAATCTTAAAAACATGAATCAGCTTAGCCACAAGAGTTTAGTCAGAGGCTTACCAATAAAGGAGTTCCACTGTGATGAACTTGCACTGCTTGTTTAAAAGGAAAACACACAAGGTCTCATTTCCTCCTATTGAAGTGTCCAAGTCCACTGCCTGCTTGCAATTACTGCTATGGATCTATTTGGTCCTGTAAGAGTAATGAGCATGGCAAGAAGAAATACTGTCTGGTAATTGTGGATGATTACTCCAGATTTGTATGGACTTTCTTCCTACTTTCAAAGGATGAGGCTGCTCAGAAGATTATCCACTTTGTGCTGTACATTGAGAAGCAGTATTCCCTTCCAGTCAAGTGTATTAGGAGTGATAATGGAACAGAGTTCAGAAATCATCCACTTGATGACTTCTATCTTTCAAAGGGAATCAAAAGGCAGTTCAGCATTCCAAGGACTCCAGAACAAAATGGAGTAGTGGAGAGAAAGAACAGGACCTTCATTGAAGCTGCAGGTCCATGCTGGCTGACTCAGGTTTGCCATTGACCTTTTGGGCCGAAGCTGTCAACACAGCTTGTTATGTGCAAAACAGAGTTTTAGTAAATCAGAGGTTGATGAAGACTCCATATGAAGTTCTCCATCATTTGGCTCCACTGATTTCATTTTTCAAAGCATTTGGGTGTCCCTGTTTTATTCTCAACACAAAGGATCAACTCCACAAATTTGATCCTAAGGTGGATGCAGGATACTTTGTTGGTTATTCATCTACTTGCAAGGCATACAGAGTCTTCAACTGCAGAACAAAGATGGTTGAAGAAACTCTACATGTTAAGTTTAATGAATCTCCAAAGGACAAGATTCCACAAAGTCCTGTGGAGTTATTTGATCTGGACATACTGCAATATGTTCCTTATCAAACTCCTACTGTTGCTCCTGTCAACAGTTCACCACCTGGTGGTACTGCTGATGATGATGATGATTGCAGTACTCACCTCTTCAGGTTTAGTGATCAGCTGCCTGACTCAACTAGACCTGATGTTCCTGTAGCGCCAGTAGCACCATCCACAACAAATGCTGATGAGATTTCCTCGAATTCAACTTCCTTTGAATTACCATCCACTGATTGGTTTCAAGGAAATGATTCACCATCACCATCTGTTGCTGCTGAACCGGCTACAAACACTTGCACAGATCTCATTGTGTATCAAGATCTGAAGAATCACCCTATGTCTCAAATCATTGGTGATATCACTGCTGGAGTATCAACAAGAAGTCAATTGTCAAATTTTGCTTCTATGCTCTCTTCATCAGTCAGCAAGAGCCAAAGAATTATCACATTGCTTTAAAGGACAATGGATGGGTTGATGCCATGCAGCTTGAGCTTCTTCAGTTCAAAAACAGCAAGTATGGGAACTGGTTCCTCTACCTCCAGGTAAGTGTGCAATAGGCACTAAATGGGTGTTTAGGAACAAAACTGATGAAAATGGGCTTATTGTTAAGAACAAGGCCAGACTGGTTGTTCAGGGGTTTGCACAAGAAGAAGGTATGATTATGATGAAACCTTTGCCCCTGTAGCCAGACTGGAAGCAATTCGATTGTTTTTAGCTTATGCTGCTTATCAAAAACTTAAAGTCTTTCAAATGGATGTCAAAAGTGCATTTTTGTATGGAAAAGTTAAAGAAGAGGTTTATGTATGTCAACCTCCAGGCTTTGAGGACAATAAACATCCTAATTGGGTGTATAGCTTGATAAAGCTCTTTATGGGTTAAAACAAGCTCCCAGAGCCTGGTATGAGACATTATCAAACTTTCTTCTGGAAAACAATTTCACTAGAGGCTCCATAGACAAGACTTTATTTATTAAGAAAGCTGGGCAGCATAATCTACTTGTTCAAATTTATGTAGATGATATCATTTTTGCATCCTCTGATCCAAAGTTGTGTGATGCCTTTACAAAGTTGATGCAACAGAAGTTTGAAATGAGTGCCATGGGAGAATTACAGTTCTTTCTGGGGTTGCAAATCAAACAAAAGGCTGATGGAATTTTTATTCATCAATCCAAATATACAAAAGATCTTTTGCAAAAGTTTGATTTACAAAACTGTAAGCCCTGTTCTACTCCCATGAACAGCACCACACAACTGGACTCAGATCAGAAAGGTAAAGTGGTTGATGAAACACTTTACAGATGTATGATTGGGTCCTTGATGTATTTAACAGCTTCTAGACCAGATATTATGTTTGCTACATGTGTTTGTGCTAGATTTCAGGCTGCACCTAAAGAGTTTCATCTGATTGCAGTCAAGAGGATCTTTAGATATCTGCAAGGCACTCCATCTCTAGGTTTATGGTATTCTACAGACATTCTGGTAAATTAGTTGCTTTTTCTGACAGTGACTATGCAGGGTGTAAGTTGACCAGGAAATCAACTTCTGGTGGATGTCAATTCCTAGGCAACTGCTTGATTTCTTGGCAGAGCAAGAAACAGACCTCAGTCGCTACATCCACTGCGGAAGCAGAGTACATTGCTGCTGCAAGCTGTACATCTCAGGTACTCTGGCTTCAAAACCAACTTTTGGATTATGGCATTACAGAGACTAAGACTCCATTGTTAATGGATAGTGCTTCAGCTCTTTGCATTATCAAAAATCCAGTCCAGCACTCTAGGACCAAACATATAGAGATCAGACATCATTTTATAAGGGATTGTTTTGAAAAAGGTCTGATTGATCCTAAGTTTGTGCCTAGTGCTGATGAGCTTGCAGACATTTTTACTAAGCCTTTGGATAGTTCCACTTTCCAAAACCTGGTGTTAAGGCTTGGTATGCTGCAGCTAGAATAGGTGACAACTACTGATGATCTCAGTCATTCATACTGATGATCATGAGTGCCTGTCACATATAAGTACTGATGAGCTCTTTTAACCTCAGTAGTTTTTTTAACTACTGAAGGCTAAATGTCTCACAAGTACTGAAGTACTTCATCTGCTCTAAACTACTGACGTAGTTACAACTACTGATGCAGTCATAACTACTGCAATCAGTAAAAACAGATAAGTACTGATGTCCTATGAAACAACTGAAATCAGCCATAAAGACTGATGAATGTGTTGAGGACAGTTTGAAACAGCTGAAAAGCTAAGAATTGACGAAAACAGCTGAAGAGAACTTTCTCTTCAGTCGTTTGTACAACTGCTGTTTCATTTTAAACAACTGAAGCAAAACCACGTCTTCAGTAGTTTTTATAACTACTGATGACTAATACCAAGTCTTCAGCTGTTTACAACAGCTGATGACAAAACCACTGTCTTCAGTAGTTTCATAACTACTGATGACAAACACCATGTCCTCAGTTGTTTCAATCATCTGAAGTCAAAACCACGGTCTTCAGTAGTTTTCTAAACTACTGATGCCTAACACCACGACTTCAGCTGTTTCAACGTCTTAAAGGATATACCATGTCAACGGTCGTTTAAAACAACTGATGACTAACACCACATCCTTCAGTCGTTTCCTCACCCGTACCCTATAAATACCTTAACCTGAGCTCTCCATGCTTCATCTTCTTCAAACCTAACGTTCCTCTCCAAAACTTCCATGGCGTCTATGCAAATTAAACCGCGACACAACTGTGTTGCCTACCTCACAAAATCGCCGCTCTGGACTAAGTTCGATACTGCTATCGATCTTATGGTTCAGTCCCAATACAACAAGGCATTCCTTCTGAACCCCGTTTTACATGCCGAATCCTTGAACCAATTTTGGATGAACGTTACTGTTACACCTGAGGAGAGCAACACACGATCCCTCCGGTCAGTCGTCAACAACAAAGAAGTAGTGATTACTCCTGCAACAATCCGTAAATTCTTCAACTGAGTGATGCTACCTCTCCTGCTGGATATCCGAAGGGCACCATAGATCTATCATTTGCTCGGCATGGATATCAAGGTGATCTCAGTGCCACCACCATCATGAAGAAACACTTTAATGACGCTGAGCGCCTGATTTTTCATATGGTCAATGTATGTTTGGCCCCTAAGACATCGTCTTGGGATCAAATGTCCACCAAATGGCAGCAGGTAATGTATTCTATCCTTGAGCAACAACCACTGAATTTTTCAGAACTAATATTTTCAGAGCTCAAAGATATGGCTCAAAAACTAACTGCCAACCGTTGGATACTCTATCCACGGTTCATAATGGCCATTATTATAGACCAGCTTAATGCTGAGGGACTTGTTGGCCTGGGAGTCCCTGCTACGGATGTTCTACCTGAAGTATACTCCCGGCACAACTCTGACCGGACACTCAAACTGGCTGCCAAGCTGCGAAAACCCACGCAGCTGGAACCCACAGCCACCACCTCCAAATCCAATGTCCCCACCAACCCACCAAAAAGAAACCCAAAATGGCTACTCAGGGAATTGAGTCCCCTGAGGATGCTCCTGCACCACAAACGCAGGTTATATCCACTAGTCCGAACCCCCTAGTGGATACAATGACTCTTCCAGCCACAGCCGCTCAGGCTTCCTCTCAACAGGAGCCTGCAGCAACCCAAGGGGCACCTACTTATCTGGGATCTTACTCACTTGAGGAGATTGCCATTGAAGAGCACCATCCACCCAGGTGCACACTGCTTCTACCCCTTACCCCAAACAACCACTCCTCACAGCCCAACTTTAATAGTTGCACAAGTGCTGACTCAATTGCACTCCTCACCCCCTCCCCAGAAACCACTTACTACTGGGAATTCCTCTACAATTGAGGGGGAGGAACACAGTGCACCTGAGAACCCACAGCACAGGGGTTTCCCAATTCTATCTCCTGGTGTAGACAAGGAGCTTAGAATATCTAGTGAGGCTGCCACCTCCTCTGACTCAGCACATGACCAGAGTGAGGCTGGTAACATTGCTAAGACCTCCCTAGAGGCAACAGCTGATGATGGACATTGTCCTGAGGCTGGAAGTCCCCAGTACCAAGCACAAGGGGCACATGCACCAACTGGTCTACACCCAGTGCATGTAAATCCTGCTCTAAGCAGGAGGTCAGGTGATTCAGTATCAACTGATGATGACCTGAGCTTCTTCTATGATGTAGTTGCTCAAAACACCATTCTAGAGGATGAGGTTAGCAGACTCAAAGAGCTGCTGGCCAAGATGTCTCAGGATGCAAGTCCATCTGCCACCCTCATACACCCACAGATGGCACCTTCCCTTGAAGGTTTCCCAAACACAGAGCCATCCCAACATCAACCACCTGCCTCTGCTTCAGGCCCTACTTCTCAGGAACAGAACCCTCCTGAGCAAATAGGTGTTGTACTCCAAAATTCCCTTCCTCTCATCACCCCAATAATCACTGATATAGTGATCAAAGCCCTTGATGAGAGGCTTTCCTCAACATTACAGCCCTTGGTTGATGCTGCTGTTCAAAAGACTCTTTCTGCGGTACCAACCCCTTCCTCCAATGCAACCAAAAAGGGGGAGAGTACTGCAGTGAAAGAAAGGAAGAGGAAAAGATCTGAGGAAAAGGAAGAGGAGGAGAAAGAACAGCAACTAATGCTCACCTATAAGAGAAAGAAAGGTGCTGATGAGCACATTGCTGAAGATAAAGCCTTGGAGCTACTGATAAAAGAGGCTGATGCCGAACACAGTAGATCAATGGACAACATCATTGATCAGCTGTTTAGGCAAGGCCATGACACCAATAAACTTGACTCTGAGATTCGACGACTAGAGATTGAAGAAATCCAGACAGATGGGCAAGTTATGAAGTGTTAGAAAGAGAAAGGCTTGAAATCATGATCAGATTTATTGCAAAATATCTTGGAAGGTCAATGATCGAAATCAAAGCTTGGTCCAGGGACAGTATCTTGGCAATCACCACCAAGATCTGTTCATCTGAAGTATATACTAAGGGGCTTGTCATTGAAGCTTTGAATGAAGCGGGTGCTGGGAGCAGGACTGAGCTAGCCAAGCAATCAAAAGCCACACTCACCTCAAGGATGCTAGAACAGCCTGTCAACATTCCCACACCAAAACACCCAAAACGCAACCCACCCAACCAACTCCCTTACCCTCAAAACCCATAGCCGATGATATACCCTTGAAGAAGAAGAGAAGGATATTGAGGCTAGAAGACGATGACGAAGATGAAGAAGACAGGCTGCCGCTCTCAGCTGTGATTCAGTTGCCTAAGGCCACAAGTCACTCCTCAGCAATTACTCCTGAAGTCCAGAGACAAATGGTTAAAGTGAAGCTAGAAGAAGAAGAGCTTCATAAACCATGATGAGGAATTGCTGAAGAGAGTTGACAAAGCTTATGCAGCCACATCTTCCATCATCAATATGAAGGAGCAAGCCCTCAGACTTTACACTCTCAGGCATACCTTTCAATATCAAAAGGAAAGAGTGAGGATTTGGCCTGATCCCAGGGTCTCTCAAAGAATTCATAAGAACAATATACCTCGGAGATACATTGGCCAGGTGAAAAAGATCGTAGATGAAGTGATCTCTCTGGTCTTTGTAGTTTCACCCTGGGAAATCCTAGAAGACTTCAAGAAGGCCTACAAAGCTAATCTAACCCCTCAGAAGATGTTGGAAAACAAAATAGTGAAAAAGGGGTTAGTTTACAAGAGGCTTGAAGAAGTCAGGAAAAATGAGCTCCAGTTGTTCCTAGAGGGTAATCACCCGGATGAGTTTGCTTACAGAATAATAACAACTGTGGAGCTAAAGAATGGAAACAGGCCAAATACCTGTCTGAGTATTATGGGCCGGAATCATTGTTTGAAGGAGGTGCTGAAGAGCTAACCATGGAGGAACAAATCACCTTCCTTGAGGCCTACACAAGAGAGTCGTACAGACATTATGGGGAAGTAAATCTCATGAATGGGATAACAACTCTGTGTCCAGTTCCCCAAAACAGAGTTCCCATTCATACTCTGCCAAACAAATATTTGAGATTTCTTCCCAGGCCGGAGCGTACATGGGTCATCTTCTCTACTGATCAAGAAGGAAAAAAGACCAACATTTTTGCCATCAATAAGTGGGAGTATAAATAAGTTAGAGGTTTTGGCTGCATTGGTTCAGGGGGAGTTTGTTGGACCAAAAGAACCAATGAGCCAAGATCAGAAAACCTCTAAGTCCCACACGGTATCACAACAACTGCTGAAAGCCTCATCAGTAGTTTGACAAGTGCTGAAGACTTCAACAGCTGAAGATCAAGTACTGAAGACCTTAACAGCTGAAAGACCAAAGTACTGAAGTACAACAGCTGAAGAACACAAGTGCTGAAGCTGAAAGACCAAAGTACTGAAGTACAACAGCTGAAGAACACAAGTGCTGAAGCTGAAAGACCAAAGTACTGAAGTACAACAGCTGAAGAGTTCACAAGTGCTGAAGATCAACAACTGATGTACAAAGTCTGAAGACAAAGACTGAAGACATCAGCTGATGATATCTACTGAAGTCATCAGCTGATGAAACACCTGAAGGTCAAAGTCTGAAGATCAAGTACTGAAGCCTCAGTAGTTTGTCACAACTGCTGAAGAGTACTTCTTCAGTAGTTGTGATATCAGTAGTTTTATTTTCTATGTTCAGTAGTTTTGTAAAACGACTGAAGAGCTTGTTCTTCAGTCGTTGTAGTTTCAGTAGTTTTATATTTTGTACTTAACTTGCTGATATGTTCTCAGTAGTTGTGAACATTTCAGTAGTTTGTTAAGATTTAGTTATTTCTGTATTGGATCTGCCAGTTGTCACTTTCCGTGATAACAGCAGTAACTGTTGCACTCTATATAAGGAGTGACAACCTATTGTAATCATTGAATGAAATGAGGAATTGAATGGAATGAATGAATGATTCGATTAGAAATATTCCTCATCTATAAACATTCCTAGAAATCAGAAATACATATTCTCTCCCTATAACTGTATGCGATCTTAATGCTCACATATATCGTTAGCTTGCTACAATTGGTCTAATTCGTGGGTGTATTCCGCTGCTTTATATTCTGATACATCAAACTTGTGATCACTGATCCTGTCAGGAATCGATCTAATGTGTTCTATGAACTTGGAGAATGAATTGGAAGGTTTTTGGACGGCTAGGGTACATCTGGAATCGTAATTGATCGAGAGTTCTTTTTTTTCACGAATTGAGTGTATTTATAGGTTGGTATTATTCAATCGTGCGACTGAACCATTAGTCTGGTTCAGTCGTGCGATTGAACCATGCGGTTGATTCATTCGTACGACTGAGTGTTCAGTTGTGCGACTGAGCCAATCTTATGTTACAATCGTACGACTGATCCAGTCTCCTGGTTCAGTCGTGCGACTGAGTCAATCATTGAATTTTCATGCGTATGGTTTATTCGCATGAGCCATTCGCATGAGAACTTCATTAAGTTAAGTTTGAATGTTTTAATTAATAAACATAATGTGCAACCATTCAAATAATCATAAACCCAATCAATTCAATCACGACTCATTAATGAAATATAAACATCACAAGTAACAAACAATTTATGTCATTCATTAATCAATACAAATTACATCATACACAGACAGACAAGATTCATTACATTTCAAATCATGATCTAGGGACATACATGCATCAACACTTTACAAGGTATTAAGCACTATGTTAAAACATACACAACTTATAATATAAAATAGTGTTTGAGTACAAGTATGCTACCTCCCCTATAAGAGAGTTTATAAAATTGAGGGCATGAACTCACCTGGTGTGTAATGATAGTGAATAAGAGACTCGTGATAGATGCAAAGACAACCCTTCAAAGGTTACCTAGAACACACAAGTACATAAGTACGTGTACACATAGAACCTCAATAATCCTAGGTTAACCTAGTTGATCCATTTGACCCGTTGGTGACATATTAGTTAAAATATAGTTTAATCATATATGATAACTTAACATACAAGAGTATCATGCTATTTATCCATGTATATCACATTATCAACCTAGGTTCTACCTAAGTCATCATGCCACATTAGATCATCATACACTTACGCAAATCTCAACAATCATTATGCTTAATATATATAAATACATCACAACAAATAATTCATTCGTGAATACTAATCATGCACCACATGCCATGTGAAGCCACTCACGACTTCACATCCTAAACCCTGCCAATGCTACTAAGTAGGGGCCTCAGATTGGCACGCGTGTATGACAATCATAATCACATTCATTGATTTCGTTCATTCCAATCAACATACACATTTACCCTCAGTTTCAATCCCAAACATGATCTCCTAATCACTAACCATAATCCATTCTCATGTATGATCAACAAAACCTATACTTCCTACATGATCAACCAAACATCTATAATAATTCATTTACACATTCTCTCTCAACAAACATCATCCACAACCACTCTAACATGATCTTAACGTCACAAGCATTCCCAATTCATCACATCAAAGTTCTATAAAAATAAAGTTTCCCTTTTGGGAAAGTAACACCCAAAAGTGTTCTAGTATCCAATACAATGGTAATTTCATCAATATTATACCTAATCAAGTTCATAACATTCATTCAAACATGTTAATCATCTCCAAAACATCCAAATTCCCAAACATCATACATAGAAGTTTCTACTTTTAGTATGTCATGATCAATATCATAATTTCATGGATTTTCATGTACATCCAATTAAACGAACATCTAAGCATTACATCTAACATCATAGCATTATCAAATAATGAATTCCAAGAACAAAAAGTTTCCTCTTATGGCAATGTTTGAACTAGATGATCAAACCCTAGATTTCTTGCATAATCAACATCATTCAACTTCATACAACCTAACTAACATCATAGTAACATCTATCAATCATCAATTTCATATAATCATCATTAGTTTCGTATTAGGGTTCATCTTTAATCAAAATCTATGAACAACATGACAAAACGTACCTTAAACATGTAGAATCAAGAATTGTACTTTCTAGGACTATGGATCACTTGGAACTTGATCAAAATCGATTGTTTGTGTGTGTTTTTGGTTGAATTCAGAAAGGGTGGGGCTTTGGGGATTAGTTTCGACCGAATGGGGGTCAAGGGGGCTAGGGTTGGGTTTTGTCAAAGTTACCTTATTTAACATTTACCTATAAACCCTCCCTTAACTAGGTTTTATAAAATTTATCCTTTGTAGTATATTTTGTTTATAATTTTTAACTACAATCACAAGTATTATTAGCCAATAATAATGATCCTAGACAATTACATGAGTCACACAACACACGAAATATATATATTACATGTTGTCACGTTATCGCGTAGAATTTATAAAATAAACATTTAAAATTCTATAAGTTCATGAACCACATAATCATAACTAATAATCAACATTATTAATTAGATTATTATTGTTTATCATAGATTATTACTATTAAGTCACCAATGTTCAATGAAAACTAGTGTGTGCCCACGACACGTGCATGCAAGACCTAACGGAACTAACGGTGTTTGGTAATAAAAATTACAAATGTAACATAATTAAAGTTTGTTAACAACGGTATTTATGTTTGTATGGATGATGTATTTTATTTCAAGTCTATGTCTTTTAATGGTATCTATGAATTGGTTCATGATGATTCATCTGATAATAACTCATTATACCAATCAAGCACCAAGAAACTTAAAATGGGTTTAAGTGATTCCCATCTTTGGCATTGTCGTCGTGGTTACATAAACAAGAATCGGATTCAAACACTTGAAAAGAATGGTCTTTTGAAAACAAACGAAAATGGTTCATTTGATAAGTGTAAATCTTGTCTACATGGTAAGATGACCAAGTCGCCCTTTAGTGGTACTAACGACAGGGCAAAAGACTTATTAGGAATCATACATTCTAATGTATGTGGTCCTTTTAAGACAATGACATGAAATGGTGAAAGATACTTCATTACCTTTACCAACGATTACAGTCGAAATGTTCAAAATCTTCAAGAATGAAGTAGAAAATCAACTCAATAAATCTATCAAACTTCTTCATTTAGATAGAGGAGGTGAATACCTCAGTGAGGCTTTTCAGGATCATCTAAGCAGTTGTGGGATCGTCTCACAACTTACTCCACCCGGAACGCCACAACATAATGGTATGTCTAAAAGGAGAAACCGAACCCTATTGGATATGGTTCGGTCTATGACGGCTATATGCTCAATACCTCTATCATTTTGGGGTTTCACATTGCTCTGTGCAGCTCGTATTTTGTATATGGCCCCGACCACGAAAGTGGATTCGACACCTTTTGAAATACGGCATGGAAGAGTTCCACCGCTGTCATATTTAATAGTATGGGGTTGTGAAGCTTATGTTAAGCTAAACACCCAAAACAAGTTGGAAAGTTGATCCATTAAGTGTATATTTGTTGGATATCCCAAAGATTGTATTGGATACAACTTCTTTGATCCAATAAAGCAAAAGGTATATGTTGCTCGAAAGGCAAAGTTCTTGGAAGCTAAGTTCCTTATGGAAGGAATAACGTGTAGAACAGTGGAAGTTGATGAGGATCAAGATCCACAAGCTAATGCACATTTGGTTAACCCTAGAAATCAACAGGAAGTTGTTCATGATGATCAAGAGGTTGATCAATACACACAAAACGTTTGCATATCTGGTAAAGTTAGCATTCCACATGAAAGATATGGATTTTTCATGAATAGATGGTATGTGGTTAACTCTGATAAGCCAACTACATACCATGATGCAATGTCCAATTCAGATTGTAGCAAATGGCTAGAAGCCATGAACGTTGAGATGCAATCCATGTATGACAACCAAGTTTGGAATTGGTTAACCCTCCACTTAACTCCAAACCGGTTGGATGCAAGTGGGTTTTCAAGAAGAAAACGGATATGCATAGAAACTTGGATATTTACAAAGCAAGATTTGTAGCGAAAGGTTTCACTCAAACTCAAGGGGTTGATTATGATGAAAGCTTCTCGCCTGTGGCAATGCTAAAGTAATTTGGATATTATTTGCCATAGTTGCATATTACAACTATGAGATTTGGCAAATGGATTTCAAAGCTGCTTTTCTTAATAGACATCTCGAAGAGACAATCCATATGGTTCAGCTTGATGGTTTTGTCGATCCACGACATCCTAATAAAGTATGCAAGTTAAAGAGATCAATCTATGGATTGAAACAAGCATCAAGAAGTTGGAATCAACGTTTTGATGAAGAGATCAAGAAATTTGGTTTCATCAAGAACACTGACGAGGCTTGTATATATAAGAAGGCTAGTGGGAGCATAATTAATTCTTAGTATTGTATGTTGATGACATACTACTTTTTTGAAATGATATTCCAACCATGGAAGGTGTAAAACCTGGCTTGGAAATTATTTTTCCATAAAAGATCTCGGTGAAACCGCCTATATTTTGGGAATAAAGATCTATAGGGACAGATGGAGGCGGTTGATAGGTCTAAACCAAAGTGCATATATTGATAAAGTCTTTAAAAGGTTCAAGATGGAAAACTCTAATTAAGGTATGGTACCTATTCAAAGAGGGACAATATAGAGTACATCTCAATGTCCAAGCTCAAAGGATGAACAAGATCGAATGAATGACATTCCATATGTGTCTGCTATAGGATCCATCATATATGCGATGATATGCACTAGACCGGACGTGTTATGCGCGTTAAGCATGACAAGCAGATATCAGCAGAATCCAGGTAATAGCCGTTGGATGGCTGTTAAATGTATATTGAAATACCTTAGGAGGACTAAGGATGTGTTTCTAATATACGGATCTGATGAAGAGGAACTCGCAGTAAATGGTTACATGGATGTGAGTTTCCAAACAGATTGAGATGATTCTTGATCACAATCGGGGTATGTCTTCATTATGAATGGAGGAACAGTGTCCTAGAAGAGTTCAAATCTAGACGTGGTAGCATTGTCCACTAGAGAATGTGAATACATAGCCGCCTCATTAGCAACTCAGGAAGCTGCATGGATAAAGAAATTTATTGCTGATCTAGGGGTGGTCTACCATTCAAGACCCCCTAGAAATCATTTGTGATAAGGAGGGTGCGATTGCTCAAATCAATTAACCCCGTGCACATTAAAAGACTAGACACATTGAATGGAAATTCAACTACATAAGGGATGAAGTTGAAAAGGGAAAGTTATGTATTCGTAAAGCTCTCACCTATCAAAACATTGTGGATCCACTCACGAAGCTCCTTGAAAGGGCAAAGCATGAATGTCATACTTTTGCCTTAAGACGTCGATATTCTAGTGATTGCTGTCACACCCCAACCTTGACGGCGGAATCGTCGAGATATGAGGGTTAAGATTGTTCACAACCACATAACGTTATATTTAAATGTAAATATTAAATTTATAAGTTTCAAAGATATTACAATCATAAGTCTCAAAACATGAAATAGTTCTAAATAAAACAAAGCATAACATAAACAATTTATTCATTTAACTAGGTCCAAGTCCTAGTTTTATTGCAAGCTTCAAACGATAACCTTAAACTTGAGGATTACCTGAAACATGATAAAAATAAATGGTCAACTAAAAAGTTGGTGAGTTGCTAAGGTTTTCATACATAATATAACAAGGTTACAAGTAGCAATTATAGTCATAGGTTATAAGTTAGTAAGGTTATAGAACACATATTGTTACAACCAAACCTCGACTTGATTACAAGTATATATGATTGGCTAAGTGTATTTGGTTCCCGTGATGAACAAGCATACGTCATCAACAGCCAACAATACCTCGGCTTTAGCACCAAATAGGCTTGTCAAGCCCAAAAATGTAAGACGTCGCCAGGCTAGCAATAGTTAATGATTGTAAACAAACTATGTATCTCATATAATCACTTACAACACACAAATAACCATGACAAAATATAAAGATGAATTGCAAGTGCTTTACAAGTTTCAAACGTTTATAAGTGTATGATGTATAAGTATCATGTTTTACCCCAAAATAGTATGAAAAACATAAAAAGAGGCAAGGAAACTCACATGTCAAATAAGTATATGATGAATATTAATAAGATTAATATACGTCGTTCCAAGATAAAACGTCACAAGTCACCTAAATATATAAATATTACAAGATTTAGGTTAATAATAAGTTTAACGATTTAATGCAAACTAGGGTATTAGAATTTGGGGATTTTCATAAAGTTAATAAATTCTTATAAAAATATGCTATTTTATGAACTTTATAGAACTTATTTAAAATAAATTAAATCCTATTTAATTGACTTGTGATTTTTATTCATAAAAAAATATTCAAATTTTATTATCATCATGATAAATCCCTAGTAAAAAAATAACATACGGTCTAATATGGATTTATTTAACTTACAGTATTATATAAATTTATTATAACATTTAGTAAAAAAAACATTTATAATTAAACGTTTTACAATAAAAAATTTATAAGAAATTTTTGGATGACTTTTAAAAATATTTGAGGTTTAAAAAAGTCATTTTTATAATTATTATAAATTTTACATAATTAATTTTAGGCCAAAAGGCTTTAAAAAAATCACACGAGGGTGCCTGGGTTCGAACCCGGGACCTCATGGATGTTGGGACAAGTCTTATCCAGTGAACCAAGGGCCTCAGCCATAATTATGATGGTTTTAAAAATGTGAAAAACACAATCCCAATGCATTTCCCCCAAATCAAGAACTCTAGATTCGAATTATCCCAAATTAAACCATAAAACGATGTTTTTAATCGAATTAACCATGGGGCTTTTGTTCCCATGTAAATTCGAACAATGTATGCATTTAATTACTCGAACACGTTTGAATTGAAGATGAATCTTACAAAGAACATATCGCGACCAGAAAACATGCAAACAAGGTGGAAATGTTTATTATAATTCAATTGACCTTTAGATATCCTGAGATGATGATCTTGATTCAAAACCCCTTATCAATTTGAGTTGTTGATGCCCAAACGATGAACTTCGAGTACACGCAGGTTCTAAGTGAAGATGGTGATCGAACTTGTTGTGTGTGTTTGTTTCTCATGATTTTTTGTTGATTAAACGTTTAGGAGTAGATAGACGATTGATTAGGTTAAGTTAATTGGGTTATTATTGAATTTTAATGACCGAACAATTAGAGGATTAAAGTGGCTGGTTATGAACTCGTTTGACTTAGTAATCGGTGTTTTAAGCCACAATTATGTTATGCATTCACTTCGAGACATAGACACAAAGCATTTAGGAGTGATTTGGTTTGAAAATTGAAGGTTTTTAATGAGTTTTGGGGGTGGCCAGAGTTCGGCCGGAGTATGGCCGGAGCTCCGCTGGAAAATCGGGGTAAAGGTAAGGTTTGGTTTAGGGTTTTATAATTTTACACATATAGTCCCTTTGGTTTAGATTTTATCATTTTGCCTTAAACTTCCTTTTAAGGTTTATAACTTTTACTTATAACTTTAAGTATTATAAATTTTACACATATAGTCCCTTTGGGGTTTTATAAGGCTGACAAAACTAACCCTTGTACTTATAACTTTAAGTTTTAAACATTTTTAATAACTTATAAAGTCTTATTTTTTTACTATTATTATTATTATTATTTTTATTATTATTATTATTATCTTTGTTATTATATATATATATATATACGATCTTAATAAGCAAATGAGAAGGACAATATTGTCTTTTCACCCAAATTTAAGAGATGTACAACTTATGTTACATACTTTACAACTCATTAAAGCTATGACAATCAGGTTTCATCAACATATCTTCATCTTCCAACCAAAAGACCAAAAGAGCACACATATACACTTTTTTGTGGAGAACCACCACAACAAAAGAAGAAGGTAGCATAATTTCTTTTCTTCTCCAGATCTGAAAATGGTATCAAATAAGCTTCTTCTTGGGCATTGGTGCTACTCAAATGGGCGGGCATTTTCAAATGGGTGGACATTTTCAAATGGGTGGACATTTTCAACTGCACACATCTCGATCAATTTATACACTTCGAAACGTGAAGAATTACTCTATAGAACTTCACGAAGGTTGAGGATTTCATCTACCATAAGTGAGTGTTGCTCTTCTCTTCCTACTTGTCTCTGTTTACTTGTTGAACCCGTGCAATAATTATGACGGTTTAATGTTTTTGTTTTCAAATGGATCAATCATGTATGTTGCAAGTTTATAATGTGATTTTTGCATACAAAAAAGTCTGTTATTGATAGAGTTACTATATATTAACACTATGGTAGTGTGTTGCTTGGATCTAGGGTTTATTGTGCTTAGAGAGTTGAGAATATGTTGGTGTTCATGTATATTGGAATCAAGTTAGGGTTTTTTGTTTATGTATGGCATTATATTTTGGTACTTTACCCAAAAAATTATTGCAATCGAGTTGACTTTGATGCATAGGTAAGATGGGATTTGTTATAGTATATTGTGGGTTATGCAGTTAGCCTCTGATTGTTTCTGTAAGTTGTGACCCTGACCATTGTTTGTACATTAAGAGTTAATGCTTAAAAAACCAAAAACTTTGGTCTTAAAACGATATTAATCTGCAGACTTAAATAGGTAGTATGTGTTAACACACAACATAAAGTTACCTTTGTTTTCACTTACATTAAATTTCAAATAGACGATCTAATTGTTCAAAAGAACAATTTATTTTGGTTCTACATCTATTTTCATGCACTAATTCCAGCAGACAACATTTATGTATGCATTCATGCTTCATGAACCTGAAACTCTTCTTAAAATCCAAACCAATTTATGTTCTTAAATTGGATTTGTAGGTTTACTAATCACGATATTGAAGCAGATTAGCAAAAACCTATCATCGAGCATTATTTCAGGTTTGATTCCTCAATACTTTAGCCCTAAGTTTGTTGGTTTGCTAATAGATTCATGGAATTCATCTTTTATGTTTTTTGTTCCTAATTCAAGCCATGTTAAATGCACTTCCAAGTGAGGATTTTGGATGTTCTTTTAAGGCAACACGCTGCAAAATGTTAAATTTATGTTTTTTGTTACTTAAGCATAATGGGTAATTAATACCTGAACCCTTACTTAAGCATAATTGGCCATCTGGGGCTTTCTGGGTAGATGTCAAAATGAAAGGTTCTATGGCTGTAAAAATATGTAAAAGAGATAATTAAATTGATTGAATTGAAGGTGATAGTCATTGGGTGTTGTTGTATTTATTTCTTCTGTATTTTTATCAAAATGGAATAAGTCAAATGAATAATCTATCTTAAAAGGCCAAATGATTAAATTTTATTAAACGGGTCAAATGGGCAAACTTTAATAAAAAACAACTGTATCATTTAACACATGCATAAATCGTTTACAAGCATTAATCGTTTATAATCACAGAGGGGTGTACAAGCCGGTCAATCCCATACACCACCTAAGTTGAGTTCTTTTGAAATTCTGATGATTTTTAGAGGTAATAAAACAGGGCATTTTAATCATGCAAATACTTTACGGGTTTGATGTTTTCCAATAAGTATAATATATTTAAATGAATTTTAAATGGGTCAAATGGGTAATTTTTTTGACTGCCCAAACGAGTAATTTTTTGAACGGGTCAAATGGGTAAAGTTCAATAAAAAATTATTTAAGAAGATATTACATAGTACAATGTATGTTTTTTGTTCTTAGTTTGCTCATGCCTCAAATTTGGTAATATATTTTGTATTTAGGAGTAATGTTGTTGTGTAAACTGATTTTGAGTAGTTATGTGCTACTTAATATGTTTTCTTACGCACTCAAATTTGGTAATGCTACGCAATCATAAATCATTTATATAAACAATCCCATGCACCACCTAAGTTGAGTTCTTTTGAAATTTTAATAATTTTTTAGAGGTAATAAAGTCAAATCAGTTATATTTTTTAGGGCTGCTGTTGATATGTATTTTGTTGCTGTGTTTTTTTGGGTTCTATGGATTCCCATGATATATTGTTGTTTTTGTGCTAGGTCTATATGAATTTTATTTTGTTGCTGATTATTATAAATATGAATAATGAGTTTCCTAAATGGGTGAACGAGTTAAATGTGTAATCTTTTTTAAAAGGACAAATTAGTAAATTTTATTGAACGGGTCAAATGGGTAAACTTTAATAAAAAATTTGTTGGTTTGCTAATAGATTCATGGAATTCATCTTCTATGTTTTTTGTTCCTAATTCAAGCCATGTTAAATGCACTTCCAAGTGAGGATTTTGGATGTTCTTTTAAGGCAACACGCTGCAAAATGTTAAATTTGTTTTTTGTTGCTTAAGCATAATGGGTAATTAATACCCGAACCCTTACTTAAGCATAATTGGTCATCTGGGGCTTTCTGGGTAGATGTCAAAATGAAAGGTTCTATGGCTGTAAAAATTATGTAAAAGAGATAATTAAATTGATTGAATTGAAGGTGATAGTCATTGGGTGTTGTTGTATTTATTTCTTCTGTATTTTTATCAAAATGGAACAAGTCAAATGAATAATCTATCTTAAAAGGCCAAGTGATTAAATTTTATTGAACGGGTCAAATGGGTAATTTACTTTAGGGCTGCTGCAGATATGTATTTTGTTGATGTTTTTTTCGTGTGCTATTGATTCCCATGATATAATATTGCTTTTGTGTTAGATCCATATGAATTCTCATTTTGTTGCTAATTATTGTAAATGCGAATAATGAGTTGTCTAAATGGGTGAACGAGTCAAATGGGTAATCTTTTTTTAAAGGCCAAATGAGTAAATTTTATTGAACGGGTCAAATGGGTAATCCTTTTTAGGGTTGTTTTTGATACGTATATTGTTGTTGTGTTTTTTTGGGTTCTATTGATTCCCATGATATAATGTTGCTTTAGATCCATATGAATTCTCATTTTGTTGCTATTATTGTAAATGGAAATAATGAGTTTCCAAAATGGGTGAACGAGTCAAATGCGTAATCTTTTTTTAAAGGCCAAATGAGTAAATTTTATTAAACGGGTCAAATGGGTAATCTTTTTTTAGGGTTGTTGCTGATATGTATTTTGTTATCATGTTTTTTGGGTTCTATTGATTCTTATGATATAATGTTGCTTTTGTGTTAGATCCATATGAATTCTCATTTTGTTGCTTATTATTATAAATATGATTAATGAGTTGCCTAAATAGGTGAACGAGTCGAATGGGTAATCTTTTTTTAAAAGACCAAATGAGTAAATTTTATTGAACAGGTCAAATCGGTTTTATGGAGTCAACGTGGGAGACTGAAGAAGAAATGAGACAGCATTATCCATGTTTGTTCAACGAATAACAGGTTTCGGGGACGAAACCTATTTAAGGGGGGTGGACTTGTAACACCCGGATATTTATTATTTTGAAGCCGGTGGCGAAAGAAAAGAAAATAAAGTCCAAAAGTCAAGGGACCAAACCTGCCAACGAAGAAAAGTTGGGAAATGTGGTGACATATGTAGGGAGAGGGCAGCCCACTCTCCCCACACTCACATTTCAGCTCACAAAGAGGAGAATAGAGAGAAAGAAGGGAAAAAGAGGAAAAAGTGTTGGTTCGGGTCGGTTCGGGTCGCCAAAATCGTCGTGAAGCAAGCCGAATCGAAGTTCTTGTCGTTGTGCTCGTTTAGGTGAGTTCTAGGACCCCTCTTTTACTTGTTTTCAAACGATTTGGGGCTGGAAAACATCTGAAATCGAGTTTTTCGTATGTGTGTAAGTTGACCCGTTTGTGTATGTGTATGTATATGTATGACGCGATTGTGACTTGATTTCTTGCTTGGTTGTGCTTGAATGATGTTATGGTATGCATCCCTAAGGTTTAGGATGGTCGATTTAGGCTTAAAATGGGTTTAGATGAGTTTGGAGGCCGAAAACCCTCGGCTGCAGTCGGGTTGAACTGCATTCTGCATCAGGTAGGGCTAGGCGACCGACTGGAGGCCGAATGGAGGCCATACGGCTGATTAGGGTGCGATTGGGGTCCATTCACACGATTGGGGTTCATTCGCACCACTGGAGGGCCAGTCGCATGGGGGTCATGCGACTGAGGGTCCATTCGCACGACTGGATGTTCATTCGCATAGGTGTTCATCCGTATTAGTTCAATCGCATGATGTTCAGTCGCCTGGAGGCCATGCGACTGAAGGGTGTCCATACGCCCGAATAGGGCTGTTGAACCCGAGGAAGGTGTAGATTGACTTCTGATTTTCGGGGGTAAGTGCAGATGTAAGTTTTGATGTGAAGGTTCCGATAAGAGTTTTTAAGATGACGATCGAGGATTTAGAAAGCATGTTGGGCATGATGAGGGTGATGATGTTGTACGTTATGCATGTATGATGTTGCCATGTATGATGTGATGTTGATGCATGTTTATGTTCCTTAATGTGATGTATAGTATCTTTCCTGTGGCTTTACTTGTTACGATGAATGAACGAAGTATTATATAACGTAAAGTGAAAGATAAAGAAAGAGGAACATGATGAACGAATGAACGTCTTGCACACATCGGATACCGGGTCCTTCTTGGTGATTGACCCTAAATGTAGAACCTCTACCGCTCACCCCTAGTACTGTGGCATACGTTTAGCTGTCATTCGTTGACTTCGGCCCAGTAGCTAAGACTGACGGTTACTCCTAGTACCGCGACATACGTTTAGCTGTGATTCATTGACTTCGGCCCGGTAGCTACGACTAACCGGGGTGTAGCACATGGTATTGGTTCGGGATAATGTCCGATGCGCAAGTAAGGTAATGAAAGAACGAATGAATGAATGAGGAAGATAATAATGATATTATCTATGTGTACGTTTGATGTGTGATCATGTAAAGTAACGAACGGTTTTATCGGAAAGTAAAGTATGTTTTATTTATAAAACTAGAACTCACTCAGCAACGCTGACTTTGATGTGTTTCCAGTTGGCAGGTAATGATTGCTGAGGATGGCACGGGCGACTACTCAGCTCTTTTGGATGGCATTCTTTTGATTAATGTTTTTGCATTGTAATGCGAACAAACAATTTTTGTAATGAATGTTGTATTAGTATGCAAAAGCATTTACATGGAAATGAAAGTTGGTTTTAGTTTTCCGATGCGATTTATTAAATACAAATGTAATTATATGTTTTATGTGCGATGAGAACCCAGCTGTAAGCGTCCCGGGAACGGGGCCTTACAAGTTGGTATCAGAGCCAAAGTTTAAGTGAAATGGGTAAATTTTCAAAATAAACCTGATCTTAAACTGAGAATGGGACGGAAGGGAATGGGATGCCAACTAAGTAGCTGCGTGCCATCAGTATTTTCGTAAAGTTAACCGTTTTTATGTGCGCATGGTATGTGTTATGTGTTATATGTAGATTTAAATACTGATGTAGTCAGGACAGGTAATACTTGGGGTATGAAGAGTAAAGTAAGTGGCTAATCACAACTGGCCACTGTAATTAGGGACCTACTATACTTGACATAAACTGAGTTATTTCCTTGAATGACCGTGTTGGTGTTTGAATCTTTCAGTGTGCGTGTGATGGCCGGAGGTAGATCTTCGAAAGCTTCTAGGGGTGGAGGTCACGGTGCTGAACCGCGACCTAAGAGAGGGAGACCCAGAGTTGAGAGGGTGGTTCATGAGGAACCAGAGATCCCTCACCAGGAGGGTGGCGACGAAAGCGCCAATCTGAGAGCCTCAGTAAAGGAGGCTGTTGTAGAAGAAGTCCATCAAGTCATGCAGACAATCTTACCGTCTGTGGTGACTGAAGTTATTAAGGCTGTACGAGAAGGGAAAGAAAAGAAAGAAACAGATCCTCTGGGGAACGGGAACAACCAGAGCCGGAAACGGTTCTGTCTGATGATGAAGAGGAAGAAGAAGAGCCTGTGCCAGAGGCAGTGCGAGGATGTAACTACGGGGCATTTATGAGATGCAAGCCCCCTACTTTTGATGGAAACGGCACCGCTGCAGCCGCTTACCGGTGGGTGAGGGAAATGGAAGCTGTTCTCGATATCAGCGAGTGCCGAGAGGACCAAAAGGTGAAGTTTGCTACCCACTCTTTTGTGAATTCAGCTCTGTGTTGGTGGGATAACATTGTCCAAGCAGAGGGTAATCAGGCAATCGGGAGAATGAAATGGCCCGAGTTGAAGAAGATAGTGATTGAGGAGTTCTGTGCTCACAGGGAAATGGATAAGTTGGAAAGGGAGTTTTTACAGTTGGAGGCTGGAACCATGACACACCAGCAGTATACCACCAAGTTTAATGAAATGGCACGGCTTGTGCCTCATCAGGTGACGCCTCTGTCTCGGAAAATTAAGAGGTACATTCAGGGTTTACCGGTGGATGTTCGCCGGCATATGATCGCCGCCCGCCAAGCACGTTTAGGTCGGCGGTTGATTTGGCAGGGAGGCTGTATGACGAGCGGGAGGTGGTGGTGACTGAAGCGAGTAAGAAGGGTGGTGGTGATCAGAACTGGAACGGGAAACGGGTTGGTCGGGGTGATGCCCCGATGGGTAACAAAAAGGCACGGGTGGATGAACGTCGTGTGGTCACATCAAGTGGGGGTCGAAAAGGTGTGGCAAGTGTGGAAGGGAGCACAGCGGGGAATGTAGGTTTGGGTCAAACTTGTGCTTCAAGTGTGGGAAGACAGGGCATATGGCAAAGGATTGCCTGTCGGGCAAATGTTTTAACTGTGGGGAAACTGGTCATATGAGCAGAGATTGTAAGAAGTCGAGGACTGAGGGTTCAGGGGTGAAGAAGACGGGGAGTGATGGACCGAGGGCGAGCACCAGGGCGTTCACCATGACACAGGAGGAGGCTAGGACGGACCCTGACGTTGTGTCTGGTACGTTTCTAGTGAACCAAACTTTAGCTTCTGTGTTATTTGATTCTGGTGCTAGTCGGAGTTTTATTTCTGCTGCTTTCTGTGCTAAGCTGCCTGTTAGTAGTAGATGTGTTGATGCGCCCTTTGATGTAGAAACTGCCATAGGTAAGTCTACCTGGATTTCTGAGATGATAGAGAATTGTGATATGGAACTTGAGGGTCATAAGTTTCCTGTTAGACCGTTCGTGATGACCTTGGGTGGTTTCGATTTGGTTCTTGGGATGGATTGGTTGGCGGATTTCGAGGCGAACATTGTGTGTCGCAAGAAGATGGTTCGGTTGACAGCGCCTGACGGAAGTTTGGTAACGGTATATGGTGATCGGGTTACTACGATTCCGAAGGTGATCTCAATGGCGGTGGCGGGAAAGTGTATGAGGCGTGGATGTAGCGCCTACTTGGCTTATGTAAAGGAGGTGGATACACCAACACCACAACTAGCTGATGTACCAGTTGTGTGTGACTTTCCAGACGTGTTCCCAGAAGACTTATCAGGAGTGCCACCTGACAGAGAATTGAATTTCAGATTGATCTGATACCGGGTGCCCAACCTGTTGCCAAGGCACCGTATCGATTGGCTCCAACCGAGATGAAAGAGTTGATGGAGCAGCTGCGAGAGCTGCTTGATAAGGGGTTCATTAGATCGAGTATCTCCCCTTGGGGTGCTCCGGTCCTATTTGTAAAGAAGAAGGATGGTAGTATGAGGATGTGCATTGACTACCGCGAACTGAACAAGTTGACAGTGAAGAATCGCTACCCTTTACGGAGGATAGATGATTTGTTCGATCAGCTTCAGGGTGCTAGTTGGTTCTCGAGGATAGATCTTCGATCTGGTTATCATCAGTTGAAGGTGAAGGAGCAAGATATCCCTAAAACAGCTTTCCGTACGCGCTATGGCCATTACGAGTTTCTTGTCATTTCTTTTGGTTTGACCAACGCGCCAGCTGCTTTTATGGATCTGATGAACCGTGTGTGTCGGCCTATGTTGGATAAATCAGTGATTGTGTTTATTGATGATATCCTGATTTATTCAAAGAGCGAGATTGAGCATGCCGGTCACATTCGAGAGGTTCTAGAGACGTTGAGAAGGGAGAAATTGTATGCTAAATTCTCCAAGTGCGTATTTTGGTTGCACGAAGTTCAGTTTTTGGGTCATGTGGTGAATCCTGATGGGATTATGGTTGACCCGGCGAAGGTGGAGGCGTTTATGCAATGGAAGTCACCAAAGATGCCATCCGAGATCCGTAGTTTCTTGGGCTTGGCGGGCTACTATAGAAGATTCATCCAAGACTTCTCTAAGATTGCTTCTCCACTAACTAGGTTGACCCGAAAGGATGTGAAATTTGTATGGGGTCAAGCTTAAGAGAAGGCGTTCGAAGAGCTGAAAGCAAGACTGACTCAAGCTCCTGTTCTGTCGTTACCCAATGGAAGCGAAGATTTGGTGGTTTATTCTGATGCTTCCTACTCAGGGTTGGGGTGTGTGTTAATGTAGAGAGGGAAGGTTATAGCCTATGCATCTCGACAGTTAAAGGTTCATGAGGTCAATTATCCTACTCATGACTTGGAGCTAGCAGCCGTGGTGTTTGCATTGAAGATCTGGAGGCACTGTCTCTACGGGACGAAGTGCACCATATTTACCGATCATAAGAGCTTGAAGTACTTCTTCGAGCAAAAGGATCTGAACATGAGGCAGAGGAGATGGTTGGAACTTATAAAGGATTATGATTGTGAGATTCATTACCATCCAGGCAAAGCTAATGTGGTGGCGGATGCCCTTAGCCGGAAGGAAAGGCCCGAACCGATTCGGGTGAAAGCTTATCAATTGATCATGACCTCCGATGTGATGAAGCAAGTTAAGGAGTTTCAAGATGAGGCATTGAAAGAAGATCATCTTAACTCGGAAAGAATGAGAGGTCTGGTTGGGGAATTGGGTGAAAACACACTCGGTGTTGGAACTCGATTCGGTCGTGTGTGGATTCCTCGTTTTGGGGATCTACGGGTGAAGATAATGGATGAAGCCCACAAGACTCGATACTCCATTCATCCTGGTGCCACGAAAATGTACCATGACATGAAGAAAGATTATTGGTGGCCGGGTATGAAGCGCGACGTGGTGGAGTATGTGAGTAAGTGCCTTACTTGCTTACAGGTGAAGGCAGAGCATCAAATGCCGTATGGGAAGATACAACCTTTGGATATATCGGAATGGAAATGGGAGCACATCACCATGGACTTCATTACGAAGCTGCCGCGTACCCCGAAAGGGTACGATGCCATATGGGTGATAGTTGATCGTCTAACGAAGAGCGCTCATTTTCTACCGATCCGCGAGACGTATTCATCTGAGAGGTTGGCTGATCTGTTCATCAAGGAAATTGTAGCTCGTCATGGTGTGCCGGTGTCTATTGTGTCTCATCGTGACACTCGGTTTACATCAAAATTTTGGAAGAAATTCCACGACGTTATGGGGACGAGGTTACATATTAGCACGGCTTATCATCCCCAGACTGATGGTCAGTCAGAAAGGACCATTCAGACCTTGGAAGACATGCTCCGGGCATGTGTGATCGATTTTGGTGGAAGTTGGGATGACCACTTACCGTTAGCTGAATTCTCATACAACAACAGCTATCATGCCAGTATTGGTATGCCACCATATGAGATGCTATACGGTAGGAGATGCAGAACACCCGTTTGATGGGGTGATATTGGTCAGAAGGAATTGGGGAGCGTCGAGGTAATCGAGGCTACGACAGAGAAGCTTGAAAAGATTAAAGCCTTCATGAAGGCAGCCAAGGATAGACAGAAGTCGTATGCCGATAAGCGACATAGGCCAATTGAGTTCCAGGTGGGTGACCGGGTTATGCTGAAGGTCTCACCTTGGAAGGGTATTATCAGATTCAGAAAGCGGGGCAAGTTGAGCCCAAGATATATAGGCCCTTTCCGAATCATTGCTCGAGTAGGGGAGGTGGCCTATAGATTGGAGTTGCCAGATGAGTTAAGTGGGATTCACTCGACATTCCATGTATCTCATCTGAGAAAGTGTATAGCTGATGAAGACATGATTGTTCCACTGGAGGACATTGAAATAGATGAAAGGCTCAATTATGTGGAGCAACCGGTGGCAATCATCGATCGTAAAGAAAAGAGGCTAAGGAATAAAGTGGTTCCTCTTGTGCGTGTACAGTGGATGCACAGGAAGGGATCCGAGTCAACGTGGGAGACTGAAGAAGAAATGAGAAAGCATTATCCACGTTTGTTCAACGAATAACAGGTTTCGGGGACGAAACCTATTTAAGGGGGGTGGACTTGTAACACCCGGATATTTATTATTTTGAAGCCGGTGGCGAAAGAAAAGAAAATAAAGTCCAAAAGTCGAGGGACCAAACCCGCCAACGAAGAAAAGTTGGGAAATATGGTGACATATGTAGGGAGAGGGCAGCCCACTCTCTCCACACTCACATTTCAGCTCACAAAGAGGAGAATAGAGAGAAAGAAGGGAAAAAGAGGAAAAAGTGTTGGTTCGGGTCGGTTCGGGTCGCCAAAATCGTCGTGAAGCAAGCCGAATCGAAGTTCTTGTCGTTGTGCTCGTTTAGGTGAGTTCTAGGACCCCTCTTTTACTTGTTTTCAAACGATTTGGGGCTGGAAAACATCTGAAATCGGGTTTTTCGTATGTGTGTAAGTTGACCCGTTTGTGTATGTGTATGTATATGTATGACGCGATTGTGACTTGATTTCTTGCTTGGTTGTGCTTGAATGATGTTATGGTATGCATCCCTAAGGTTTAGGATGATCTATTTAGGCTTAAAATGGGTTTAGATGAGTTTGGAGGCCGAAAACCCTCGGCTGCAGTGGGTTGAACTGCATTCTGCATCAGTTAGGGCTAGGCGACCGACTGGAGGCCGAATGGAGGCCATACGGCCGATTAGGGTGCGATTGGGTCCATTCGCACCATTGGGGTTCATTCGCACGACTGGAGGGCCAGTCGCATGGGGGTCATGCGACTGAGGGTCCATTCGCACGACTAGATGTTCATTCGCATAGGTGTTCATCCGTATTAGTTCAATCGCATGATGTTCAGTCGCCTGGAGGCCATGTGACTGAAGGGTGTCCATACGCCCGAATAGGGCTGTTGAACCCGAGGAAGGTGTAGATTGATTTCTGATTTTCGGGGGTAAGTGCAGATGTAAGTTTTGATGTGAAGGTTCCCATAAGAGTTTTTAAGATGACGATCGAGGTTTTAGAAAGCATGTTGGGCATGATGAGGGTGATGATGTTGTACGTTATGCATGTATGATGTTGCCATGTATGATGTGATGTTGATGCATGTTTATGTTCCTTAATGTGATGTACAGTATCTTTCCTGTGGCTTTACTTGTTACGATGAATGAACGAAGTATTATGTAACGTAAAGTGAAAGATAAAGAAAGAGGAACATGATGAACGAATGAACGTCTTGCACACATCGGATACGGGGTCCTTCTTGGTGATTGACCCTAAATGTAGAACCTCTACCGCTCACCCCTAGTACTGTGGCATACGTTTAGCTGTCATTCGTTGACTTCGGCCCAGTAGCTAAGACTGACGGTTACTCCTAGTACCGCGGCATACGTTTAGCTGTCATTCGTTGACTTCGGCCGGTAGCTACGACTAACGGGGTGTAGCACATGGTATTGGTTCGGGATGATGTCCAATGCGCAAGTAAGGTAATGAAAGAACGAATGAATGAATGAGGAAGATAATAATGATATTATCTATGTGTACGTATGATGTGTGATCATGTAAAGTAACAAACGGTTTTATTGGAAAGTAAAGTATGTTTTATTTATAAAACTAGAACTCACTCCGCAACGCTGACTTTGATGTGTTTCCAGTTGGCAGGTAATGATTGCTGAGGATGGCACGGGCGACTACTCAGCTCTTTTGGGATGGCATTCTTTTGATTAATGTTTTTGCATTGTAATGCGAACAAACGATTTTTGTAATGAATGTTGTATTAATATGCAAAAGCATTTACATGGAAATGAAAGTTGGTTTTAGTTTTCCGATGCGATTTATTAAATACAAATGTAATTATATGTTTTATGTGCGATGAGAACCCAGCTGTAAGCGTCCCGGGAACGGGGCCTTACACTTTTGTGTTAGATCCATATGAATTTTATTTTGTTGCTGATTATTATAAATATGAATAATGAGTTTCCTAAATGGGTGAACGAGTTAATGGGTAGTCTTTTTTAAAAGGCCAAATGATTAAATTTTTATTGAACGGGTCAAATGGGTAAACTTAATAAAAAACAACTGTATCATTTAACACATGCATAAATCGTTTACAAGCATTAATCATTTATAATCACAGAGGGGTGTACAAGCCGGTCAATCCCATACACCACCTAAGTTGAGTTCTTTTGAAATTCTGATGATTTTTAAAGGTAATAAAACAAGGCATTTTAATCATGCAAATAGTTTACGGGTTTGATGTTTTCCAATAAGTATAATATATTTAAAAGAATTTTAAACGGGTCAAACGGGTAATTTTTTGACTGCCCAAACGAGTAATTTTTTGAACGGGTCAAATGGGTAAACTTCAATAAAAAACTTATTTAAGAAGATATTACATAGTACAATGTATGTTTTTTGTTCTTAGTTTGCTCATGCCTCAAATTTGGTAATATATTTTGTATTTAGGAGTAATGTTGTTGTGTAAGCTGATTTTGAGTAGTTATGTGCTACTTAATATGTTTTCTTACGCACTCAAATTTGGTAATGCTACGCAATCATAAATCATTTATATAAACAATCCCATGCACCACCTAAGTTGAGTTCTTTTGAAATTTTAATAATTTTTTAGAGGTAATAAAGTCAAATCGGTTATATTTTTTAGGGCTGCTGTTGATATGTATTTTGTTGCTGTGTTTTTTTTTGGGTTCTATGGATTCCCATGATATATTGTTGCTTTTGTGTTAGGTCCATATGAATTTTATTTTGTTGCTGATTATTATAAATATGAATAATGAGTTTCCTAAATGGGTGAACGAGTTAAATGGGTAATCTTTTTTTAAAGGACAAATTAGTAAATTTTATTGAACGGGTCAAATGGGTAAACTTTAATAAAAAACAACTGTATCATTTAACACATGCATAAATCATTTACAAGCATTAATCGTTTATAATCACAAAGGGGTGTACAAGCCGGTCAATCCCATACACCACCTAAGTTGAGTTCTTTTGAAATTTTGATGATTTTTAGAAGTAATAAAACAGGGCATTTTAATCATGCAAATACTTTGCGTGTAATTTTTTGACTGCCCAAACGAGTAATTTTTTGAACTGGTCAAATAGGTAAACTTCAATAAAAAGTTTATTTAAGAAGATATTACATAGTACAATGTATGTTTTTTGTTCTTAGTTTGATCGTGCCTCAAATTTGGTAATGTATTTTGTATTTAGGAGTAATGTTGTTGTGTAAACTGATTTGAGTAGTTATGTGCTACTTAATATGTTTTCTTACGCACTCAAATTTGGTAATGCTACGCAATCATAAATCATTTATATAAGCAATCCCATGCACCACCTAAGTTGAGTTCTTTTGAATTTTTGATAATTTTTTAGAGGTAATAAAACAAGGCACTTTAATCATGCAAATACTTTGTGGGTTTGATGTTCTACGGAAGTATAATATATTTAAATATTTTTAAACGGGTCATATGGGTAAACTTCAATAAAAGGTTTATTCAAGATGGATAACTTGGATCAGGTTTATATATAGGTATATATTGTAATCCCAATATTCATTTGTCTTAAGTTTATTTATGTTTGTTGATATGGCTACTTTATAGGTTCTTTGTGTTCGAATCTCTTTTACCTCTCTTGACCATCGCTTTGTAAGTGGTAGCTGTTTCATCTGATTAATTAGATCTCATTTTCAAGGTTAGTCTTTTTTATCATATAGTATTGGTTAGTTGTGTTCCATATAAGACAACTGGTATTGGTATGATATATTTGTACGATGTATTTAATTGTAGTTTCTATTTGCTTTACGACATAGTTAAAGTTTTGATGAGTCTATTAGTAATTTTTAAGGTTATTGTTATTGTATTGAGAACACAAGTATTTTATACAACTTGTTACCCGGTTTGACCTGAACAGGCTTGACACATACCAAATGTTGACCGGGGGGGGGGGGGGGTGTTATATAATAGTCATTATTTGGGCATGATTATATCCATTTTTTAATAAGATGGGTTGAAAGAGGGGGTTAAATATCTCTATGCAGGTGCAAGTAGCAACTAATATAACCTATTATTCGATTAATTTACCTGGAAAATCATTGCATAGAATACTGGTGCCCATGAATCCATGAAAATTTATTTTTTTACGAAAGTTGTTGAAAGATAGTTGTTTAAATGAATGATACAAAGTCGATTTAAAAATAAAACATCAATGTTCTATGTTTTATACTTTTATTTACACCTATGTACTCTTTTAAGATTCAATAAAGTGTTCTAAATTTTTTAATAATATTATGAGGAGCCTAATATACTTTTCATTCACCATTAGTAACTTTTGTTTTAGCCAAACCATCATGCTATCATTTAAAGCCAAATCAAAATTTAAATATGATATTTGTTAAAAAAGTTAAACATGCTAAATGGGTAAACGAGTCAAATAGGTAATCTTTTCTAAAAGGCCGAATGAGTAAATTTTATTGAACGGGTCAACTGAGAAAACTTTAATAAAAAGACAACTGGTATTGGTATGATGTATTTAATTGTGTAGTTTCTATTTGCAACATGGTTCAAGTTTTGATGAGTCTATTAGTAATTTGTTACACAATCACTATTTAAGATAGAAAACAAGTGTTTCATACAACCTGTTACGCGATTTGACCTGAATACACTTTTGAAATAGGTGGGTTGAAATCGGGGGTTAAATAATAGCATTTTACTTATGAAGGACTTGACGTGGTGTGAGTTTCATCGATTTTTAATTATTGAGTTCGTTTTAACAACTCTAATTGTATGGTGAATCAGAGCTAGCAATATGTGTTTCGGTTATTTGTGTTTATTAGATGAGATTGGAATTATAATTCTATTTTCTTATTTGTTTTGACAGTGCAAGGTCATTGCTATTGTATTTGGGAAGAGCTTGTGCAGGTAAATAATTAGTATATTACATTTTATTGCTGGTACTTCGTTAATAATTTTAATTGAAAGAGCACCTACTACTTGCATATTGTATCATGTTCTTTTAAGAATTTATAGAAAACTAGGTATAGGACTCTTTTTTGTTGATTAAACATATTGCCTACACCCATTCAATGTTGGCATTTTAGGTGTAAGCTTTACAAATCATGATTTTTGATCGATAGATACCCCCTAAATATAATCGATATATAATAATTTAAACCATCTAAAAGCTAATACTCAAAGTTACACTTTAATATCTACTAAGTATAGTATCAATGTCAATTGATTTTACAAAAAGAAATCAATTATGAATTAGTTTCTGATTAATGTACTTGGTTATAATCTATATACAAACTTAAAGATAACTAATTGATCAAGCTCAACTAAATATGTACATGTCCTAAGTACATCATTTTTAATCGTTTAATTTCTAATTGTCATAATTAGACTTAATTATCACAGTTCTTAATCTCCGTTAACATCACATATCTCCGAGAAATATTAATTAATTAATAATAATAACTAATATCTGAGTAAGTTTTATTATTTATCATAAGGTTTACTTAAAACTACTTGGTCAAAAATTACTTACAAACATAAAGATAAGTAATTGCTCAAGTTCAACCGACTCTATACATGTTCCAAGTATAAAATTTTAATGGTCTAATTTCTAAATATCATAGTTAGACTTGATTATCATAATTCTTAATCTTAATTAACATAACACATCACCCATAAATATTCATTAATAAATTAATACTTCAATAAGTGTTTATATTTATAAGTTCATGAAAAAGTAAAATAATATATACAAAAATAATGAATGTGAAATATGTTTTGAAATTACAAATGAGTAAAAAAGTTAGATAACTCTTTCAGCAAAAAATAACAGATACCTTTCCTTTGTGTTAAGATCAAATCATTCAATGTTTTTACAGACTAAATAAGAAAGTGGAGGTTTAATTTAAGCATGGCTGTTCATTCCGTTGTTGACTCTTTTTCTTCACTCACAAATTATGAAAGTTGGTATACTATTCCCTTTGTATGGGTTGAGTTCATATCAGAAGTCACTTTTGAGAGCAAATTATTGGTTATATTTCTTGATCAAAACGTAAGTGATTTTCTTTTCTCCTTTTCAAAATATAAAATTATTTTTTTATATTTTACATTATGAACAATCTTTTTGTTTTTTAGAGACAGAAAATAGCGGCATTTGTCCCGGAACATTTAATGGACTTTTATAATAATATGGATTTGGTGGCCAATGTATTTGTACTTAGTCTTTTTCAAATTGAGAATTTGAAATATCAAGAGTATCCAACATATGAAAATTACATCTTGCTATGTGGTGAGGTCAAGATTGTCATCAGCGAATTCACTAAACTTATTACGTTTGAAAGTCCATTTTCGAGAGGTTTTTGTCTGTATCCGTTGGTTCCTTCTATTCAAATTCTTAAGCATGATAGAAGACACCAAAAGTTAATAATTGGTACGTTGTAAGTTTCTCGATTTATCTATTTTTGTTAGATATATATCGTATATACCTAAATTTCCTCAATAAGAACACTTACGATCATTGTAGATGTTGTTGGACGGATTGTCATGGGTAAACGAAAAAAAGGACGATACATTTTGTTTTGGTTCTTCAAGATGCGATGTAAGTCAATGATTGCATAAAATATTTAAATTTTTTTATAATTTCGCCGTATATAAAAATATAATAAATTTCTTTGTGATTCTAAAATTAAATACATGTGTCAGCGGTCACATAATACATATGCTTTTATATGACTCGAAGGAGACAAATATGTTTAGAACTTATCTAGCAATCGCAAGAAATTCTATAGTGTATGCATCTCGAGTGAAGTTGGTTCATTTACCAGAGGGTATGTATTACCTTATAAATATATATTTTTTAAAAGAACAGTATTTCAAAACCTCTATACCTTACCTAAACTTATACATTTTCTTTTGTTTTCAGAAAATATTTTGATTTCTACAGATTTAACAACGATTGCCTATGAACCAAACATGCCCGAGGCACGTGATATTGAAAAGATTGGTCGTCCTTAGAGTCCATGTTCATTTTAACATGATTACAATGAACTCTTTAATTAACTTCTATGGTTAGACGTTTATTTTTAATGTTTTGGCCTTTCTTGCGTTCTAATTTTAATTTGATGTAACGAAATTACAAAGAATTTATATTCCTATCTCATGCATTAACTATAAAAAACATAATCTCATATTCATATTATAAATTTTGTATTTTGTAAAAGAACAGAAGAAAGACAAATGTAATCAAATCATAAACACAGACATTATACTTAAACACTGATTATTACAACGAGCGTGCTTGAAACCAACAACCCTAATAAAATGAAGATATAAAGTGTGAACTAATCACCACACAAAATATCATTCTCACAATGTGTGTAGACAATATTATTATAAGAATTAATTAGTAGAACTATGTTTTACTTTGCATAATATTCATTCATATTAGTGTATCGTGTAACCACACTTTTCTTCACCTAAATACTAATTCATAGGAGAATTATATTATACAGATAATTAGTCAATATTTGTGAACGAAGGTGTCATCATGGTTGCCCTACTGGTTGAAATAATCATATTTGAGATATTAACGAGGCTGCCAACAAAGGTCGTATGTCGTTTTAAGTCTGTTTGTAAGGAATGGTATGCATTCCTATCAACAGAAGACTTTGCAAGGGTACATTGCTCCCGCTCATTAAATTCATCTAATCAGAGAATCCTCTTAATCGGTGACCAAATGTTCTATGTTCGTCCAATTGACGTTCAAACCGGTGATTATGGGCCAAGCACCATCGTCCCATTTCCATTTCATGATTTCTCGATTCGTTCACATTTGGATGGATTGTTGTGTGTTCGCTTGAATCATACATCTGAGTTGCTTCTTTGGAATCCAGTCACCGGTGCTTACAAGTATTTGTCAACACCTCATTGTCATTGCCATGGCTTCTTTCAACATAATGCTGATGCTATTGGTTTGTACATTGATGCTTACGCTGATTACAAGGTCTTGCATGTAAAGCGTAGGTGTGGTGTACTTTGTGCATCTATTTATTCTAGGAAATTAGCCTCTTGGAGAAATATACCTTTCGTAACAAGACCGGAGTACGTTATCCCTGCCTTCTCTTGGTCAACTGCTACGTTATGTGCTAATACTTTATATTTCACTATTTGCGAGTGCTTGGTTGGAGCTAAAAATGTGGTGATTTGTTTTGATGTTAATTCAGAGCAGCTTAAGGAGATAAGCTTTCCACCGGTTTCTTCTATAGGAATTTATTTTGGAGATTTAGTGAATGTAAAAAATGAACTTCACATGTTTGTTAGTACTGGCATACGCGAGATGTCAGTTGAGTTATGGTTGCTACAAGGGGAGCACTGGATTAAGGTCTTGTCATGTTCTCCAATCCCTCCTATCCCGCTGTCATTATGGTGTGACATAACACATTTTATGAGAAATGGTAATTGGTTTGTGATGACCAATTTGGGAAAGCTTTATGAAATTAAAATGGATGTAGAGCCCTTGGAATGTTTTTATTCTGTTACTTCATTTCGTGGTTCCACGGGTGTAGTTTTTGTGGAGACCTTCGTTTCACCAGCTCTTTAGTTTGACTTTTCACTTAATGTTTTTTCAGTTATGATGCTCAGAACACATGTAGTCTACTGTTATTGTAATGATGTTTTCATAAATTGATTGTCTATGATAAGTCTCTTTTATTTAATTTACAAGGTATTTATCAATTTACAATGACTAATGGGCAACCAAAAGATCATATTGATGTTTCTACCTCGCATGCATCTACGTCAGTTGAAAAACAAAAAGAGTACAAGGCACGATATTATGCTTCACATAAAGAGAATGGGCAATCAAAAGATTGTAATGATGTTTCTACCTCAAGTGCATCTACGTCAGCTGAAAAAAGAAAAGAGTATAATAGACGATATTATGCTTCTTGCAAAGAAAATAACAAGCTATCAAAGATTGGTGCAAGCCATGTCCCCCAAAGTGATCCAATAATGGAAAGGACGCCATTAAGAATCTTGAAAACTAATAGTAGTCATATAACACAAATGCGAAAACAGAATGTGTCATGTAGTTCGACTGAAAAACGAAAGGCTCGAGACGAAGCATGCTATGATACACGCAAAGCCGATGGAAAACATAATTCAAATGGTATTCAAATTAGATGTGCTCCAACTGATGATAGTACTCCGACAACAACACTCCCCTCTATAAATGATGAAGTCATGCCTGAAATATCACGAGGTTTATATTTTATTGAATAATGCTTTCAGTATTAAAGTTGACATCTTTTCATCTTTCGTCACTTAATACTTGGAATTCCTTAGGTATTCGGATTCAACCACGGACACTTTTACCTCAATTTTCTGACGTTATTGATCAACCATCCATTCGAGATGAGATTATAGAAGAGGACCCATATAATTTTGTTTACAATGGTAGACCTAGAGACCATCGTGTCTCCAATGAAGTCTTACCTGAAACATCACAAGGTTTCTATTTATTTAGCAAAGTTTTTCATTAAACTTGACATCTTTTACAACTCCAGTTACTTATAAAAAAAATTCCTTAGGTGTTCCAATTCAACCATCTATTCGAAACATTTCGGGCGTAGAAGAGGATCCGTATGATTTTGTTTATGATGGTATACCTAGAGATCATCGTGTCTTAAAAGAACGTAGTCCATGTCCTCATTGAGGAGCAAAACGATTCACATTTGAATTTGCAACCTTTTGTTGTATGAGTGGAAAAACAATATTAGCGAATTCAGAAATTCTTGATGAATTGTACCAACTTTTCACGTCGCAAGATGAAGTTGGAAAAATGTTTAGGCAAAACATACGTGCTTATAACACCAATTTTTCTTTCGCCTCAATGGGTGTGACGTTAGATGATACAATGAACAATATGAGACACGGTGTCTATACATTTCGTGCACATAAAGGAATATATCACAAAATCGACCAATTAGTTTCGAGGGATGGAAAACCTAGGTATTTACAGTTGTATTTTTATGATCCTGATACCGAGTTAGATCATAGACTCGAATGGCCCAATCTTGATCGAAGCATCACTGAGATGGTGACACATGCTCTTTCTACAAACCCATATGTGAACACATTTTGAAGTCTTGCGGAACTAGGACCTCTAGACAACTATAGAGTCACTTTAAATGCTTCCGTGGATCTTGACCAAAGGGTGTACAACCGACCAACGACATCCGAGGTCTAAATAATATTATTTTTATTTCAACTTGCGGATCTTCTACCATACACTACATATTGATTTACTTATTTATAATGCAACATTTTATAGGTTGCTGGTATTTGGGTTGAAGGTAACGACAATATCACTTCGTACAAAAGAAGTATTGTTGTGTACGGTAGGTCAGAATATAATCAACTATCCAGCCTTACTTTGGTTGTTACGATCCATTATCGTATCCTCTGTTTTTTCCTAATGGTGAGTCGGGTTGGCATCCTAACATACCACGTCAAGGAGTACTACTCAATGAAGTTCACAACAATAATGACAACATGGACGAAGAAATGGAAGGTACCAACAATTTATGTATCTTTCTAAGTTATGATAAAAATAATACCCTAACGTGTATTATTTTTAATTAATGATTTGTTTTTAAACATCATAATTATTCAGAGGCAAAACACGACGTGGTAGAACAACCGTAGCTATGCGAGAGTACTATTGTTACAAATTCCAAATTCGATCCGTTGAGAACGTGCTTCTGTTTGGTGGTAGATTGCTACAACAGTTTGCTATGGATGTTTACATAAAGATTGAGACGCAACGTTTACAATTTTGTGAACGAAACGAGGCTAAGATAAGAGCAGATCTGTATCAAGGTATTGTGGATTGCGTTAATGCTGGTGAGGTTAATCCAAACAGAGTGGGACAACGGATTGTCTTGCCTGCATCTTTCATCGGAGGGCCTCGCGACATGCGTCGTCGGTTTCTAGATGCGATGACTTTAGTTCAAGATGACGGAAAGCCTGATTTGTTCCTTACAGTGACGTGTAATCCTCGGTGGCCTGAGATATGTGATAATTTGAAAGTTGGTCAAACTGCACAAGATCGTCCAGAGCTTGTTTCAAGAGTGTTTCGTGCTAAATTAGAGGATCTTAAGGAACAACTCTTCAAGAAACATATTCTAGGAGAAGTCAAAGCATACGTTTATGTCATCGAGTTTCAAAAGTGTGGTTTGCCACATGCACATTTTCTTCTTATCATCTACCCGCAACACAAAATCAATAATCCCGACCATTATGATAAGATTGTGTGTGCTGAAATTCCCGACATATCAAGATATCCCAAATTGCACGAGCTTGTTGTCAAGCACATGATTCATGGTCCTTGCGGACATTTACGAACAAACAATCCTTGCATGCAGGGTGATCCTCCAATTTTTCGTTTCGCTATCCCAGGCAGTTTAATGAACAGACAACACAAGGAGACGATGCATATCCATTATACCGAAGGAGAAATAATGGAATAAAAGTGGATGTACGAGGAAAAACTCTTGATAATAGATGGGTTGTCCCATATAACCCAAGGCTTTTAATGATGTTCAACTGTCACATGAATGTAGAGGTTTGCTCAAGTATAAAATCTGTGAAATATTATTCAAATATGTTTACAAAGGACATGATAAACAAGTTATTCAAATCAATCAAGATGAGCAAGAGGTTGTCATTAATGAGATAAAGAGATTTCAAGATGCACGCTATGTATCACCCCAGAGGCTATATGGCGCATTTTTTCCTTCTCTCTTTCTCAAATTTATCCTGCTGTGTTGGCCTTACAACTACATCTTCCTAATCATCAAATGGTTAGATTTAGAGATAATGATATAATGTCTGAAATTATTGACAGAGAAAGAGATAAAAGAACCATGTTGACTGCATTTTTTGATACAAATAGGTAGATGAAACAGCAAGACAATATTTGTATAAAGATTTTCCAAAACATTTCACGTGGAATGTAGGCTCGCGTCGTTGGAATCGTCGTTTGCAAAAACCACAAAGAGGTCGTATTGTTTATGCTAATCCAGCTGAAGGAGAAAGGTACTATTTACGTCTACTTTTATCAAATGTTAAAGGGCCTACTTCTTTTGAAGATCTTTGCACAGTTAATGGCGTAAAGCACATGACATTTCGAAAAGCATCTCTTGAGATAGGCTTAATTGAGAACGATGAAAGTTTATCGCAATCTCTCGCAGAAGCGTCTCTATTTCAGTTTCCCAATGATCTTAGAAGGTTATTCGCAACTATATTAATTTTTTGCGAACCTGGAGATGTCCGAAAGTTATGGAATGACCACTTTGACTCTTTATCTGAAGACCATAGGTTAAATTGTCATAGTCGTGAACGAGTGCAAAATATAGTTCTTACTGAAATTAGGGTGTTTCTACAATCTATGGGTAAAAATCTCCATGATTTCGATCTTCCGGACATAACAGAAGATGCTCACTTACAATATGTACGTCATCGTGAGGTGCAAGAGGAGTATGCGATAGTTGTTGAAGCTGAACACTTATGTGCCAAACATTCACTTAATTCGGACCAAAAAGTCGTGTTTGATGAGATAATTACGCACGTGGATAATGATTTAACAGGTGTGTTCTTTATAGATGGTCCAGGTGGAACGGGAAAAACTTTTTTGTACAAAGCTTTGCTTGCTGAAGTTCGTTCACGTGGTCTTATTGCTCTCGCAACAGCTTCATCGGGTGCTGCAGCCAATAATATGCCAGGTGGGAGAACGGCTCACTCGAGATTCAAGATTCCTATAAATCATAACAATAATTCAATGTGCAACATCAAAAAACAAAGTGGGGCTGCTGAACTACTTAGGTCATCTAAATTAATCATTTGGGATGAAGCATCAATGGCAAAACGACAGGCAATCGAGGCTGTTGATCGGACATTGCAAGACATCATAGGCGTTAGTCTCCCATTTGGTGGAAAGATAATGGTTATGGGAGGTGATTTCAGACAGGTGTTGCCGGTTATTAAACGTGGCACTCGAGCACAAATTGTAGACTCTAGCCTACAAATGTCGCCTCTTTGGTCACTGACTAAAAAGATGCGGGTGACCATAAATATGAGAGCGCTTAATGACCCGTGGTTTTCTGATTTTCTTTTAAGAGTCGGTGATGGAACTGAAGAATCAATTGAAGGAACATTTATTCGCATACCGGATGACATGACAATTCCATGCACCATTCGAGAAAACTGTATAAAAGAATTGATTAATGCCATCTTTCCATCTATTTCAAACAATTTGTATTCTTCGGCTTATATAATCTCCCGAGCAATATTATCAACTCGAAATGAGAGTGTTGATGAGATTAATGATCAAATGATCGACATTTTTCAAGGGGAGGAAAAAATTTACTATAGTTTTGATGAAGCAGAAGACGATCATAACAACTTCTATCCAATTGAGTTCTTAAACTCACTAACTGTGAGTGGTTTTCCGCGTCATAAGCTTCGCCTAAAAATTGGATGTCCCATAATATTGTTGTGGAATATCGATCCATCACATGGTCTATGTAATGGCACAAGATTGATATGTAAAGGATTCCAACACAATGTTATTGATGCAGAAATAGCTGTGGGCCAACATATTGGGAAAAGGGTATTTTTGCCAAGAATCCCTTTATCTCTTTCTGAAGACGGCATGTTCCCGTTTAAACTAAAAAGAAAACAATTTCCCATTCGACTTAGCTTTTCAATGACAATTAATAAAGCTCAAGGTCAAACAATTCCGCACGTTGGCGTTTATCTACCGGAATCTGTGTTTTCACATGGACAACTTTATGTGGCATTGTCAAGAGGGATATCACGCGAAAATACAAAGCTGTTAGTGCATCCTTCAAAAATTTTTAGACAAGACGGAGTATACACCTCAAATGTTGTCTATCGAGAAGTGTTACATGATGAATGAGTTACATGTGTATATAAATGAAAGTAAGTTAATAGATTTGTGTGCCTTAAGTTTTTATATTCTGAATGGATGTTAGTTACATATTAATCTATATTAATTGCTAACAAAAATTAAAAATATAAGTTAACACATGATTTCGCTTATCAAATATATACTTTATAATATACTGACTTGTTTATTTTCTCTTACATAAAGTAGAAATCTATTATGGATGAAGAAAAGAAGGAACTTCAAGACATGTCTAGTATCAATTTAATATATATAATTATAGTTTAATCTATGTACCTTTCTGGTTTTAATAAAACACTACTACCATTGTTTTTTTAGTGCCTGCTTCAGTCAAAGAGGAGAAAATGCAAGAAATTCCTAATCAGAAATTAGTGGCAGTAAAAACAAAAGTGACACAAGAATCTTCCAGTTTGGACACCGACGAAGAGTGGTGGTCGAAGCATGGTGATGAGGTCATTGATATTTGTAAGGCTTATGACAAAAAATGATCTCATCAAATCCAAGTAGTTAACATGCGGATATTTGTTTTTAACGTACTATGTTTATGACTTGTATTTTCTTATTCGTGTGCTTAGATATTTATTTTTAAAATACTATGTTTATGAAAAACATTTTCTTATTCGTGTGCTATTATTTAATTGAGTTTTGTGATGCTTATGACATAAATAGACTATACAATAGAAGCCACGCAAGTATTCATAAAACAAATATCGCATTGTGAAGTATCGTCGATGTCGCCGCCGCATCGCGCGGGTTCTTTACTAGTATATATATATATATATATTTACAACCATTGCCATTATTTAATAAGCTTAGAACTTCAAGTTAACAAGAAATCAAGCATAACTAAACACAAGTTTCATAAATGACACAATAGTCCTTATAAGAATAAGCAAGGTTAACTCTTAATTTAACGAAAATACGAGGTGTTACAAATGGAATTGATCTGTTCAGTATTTAAAAGTTTGGAACAATGTAATATTTAACTCTTTCATATATTTGTGATATTCTGAGTTATGTTCCTTTTAGCATGTATACATCCATGAATATGTTTATTATTCTAATGTCTGTAGTCGGTCATGTTTGTGGGAACAAATATGAACGTAAGACTATTATGAATATGGATTGGTGGATATTCATAAGGCATGAATATAGAGCAATTGGTTGCTGCGAAAGTTCATATATATTTGTGGGATAAGAAAATTGGACTAACCCGCGTCTCAAATTATACTACATGGAATCTTCTAGATTGATCATAAGTGAATTTGAGTAAAGGAGAATATCATTTGGTATCCTCTAACCTGAGATACATATTGGGTTTTGATATTCACCAATGTGTTATACCTTGAGCTAGTTCTTCACTGCTCTAAAATAATGGACAGTAAATAAGGCTATGTTTAGGTGTGGCATGAGGTGATTGTGAGAACGTATGTAGTCAAGATGGAATTGTTTCCTCTTATTCGTTGAGAGCAAGATGTCTAAGGCCTTATTAAGTTAAATCAACAAGGAATGATCATTCTGTGTCCTTGGATTGAACATTACATTTGTAATAAAAGGATAATTGATTGATTCACCTAAATCATTTCAAGTTGGATACTTGATGTTATTGAATGGATTTTAGTCATGCATATTAAGGGTAGTAAATCGTTGTTAGTCGGTATTTACTGCTTGAATCAATATTCTATGAATCTTGTGCAATGGGAGATTGTTGGATTCTTTATGCCCAAGCACATAGAACATTGATATGGTTAGTACGATATGATCCAAGTCGGATCATACCCAATAACAAGCATAGCAAATATCAATTGATATTTAATTGATGATATGATCATGCAATTAAATAATTACACCAATTTAGAAAAGTGGGTTTTCTAAATAAGTTGCATTTGAGATGGAACAACTTATAGGGATATTTTGTTCATGGGTATTATTTGTAATGTTATTTAAATTGCTTAAATAACATCAACTCATAAAAGTGTGTATGAGTTATAAAATTAAAAGGTTAATTTCATGATTCAATAAGTGACTAGTTAAATAAAAATGGTGGATAAAAATTGGGGGAAAACCCCTTTTGATAGGCTATTTTCGGCCGCCCCTTTTATGGAGTTGGTTCAATTTTGTCTTCAAACAATACATTCTTGATAGTCCTACAATCAACCTCTCACTCTCTCTAACATTCAAGAACCAAAAGCGAAAAAACTCTCATTTCGAAGGAATAATCACGGCTGGAATAGGGTTCCAGAAGCCCTTTTGGTTTATTTTGGGGGTAGAAATCCTAGCACTAAGGTCTTTGTTTGATGCTTGTGGGTATGGAAGCTTGAGGACACCTCTCCTTGGTGTTTTGGTCGTTCAAGAACATCATCTTCTTCCTCATATCTCATGTTTTTCAGCAGCTCCTGAAAAGTAGTTTGTATGTGTTGCTTTGATTGTTATCTCTTCGTAATAGCTAGTTGATTCACATATATATTTGATCCTATGTTCTTGGGTTTGTTATTGCTAAGAATTATGCCTTAAATTTCAGTTTAGAAAACATAATATTAAGGTTTGATTCCGCTACATTTTTCATGTTTAATTGGTTAAACAACTTTGATAATGGTCAACAAACCTAACAGTATTTCAAGACAATACAGTGCTCCCAGGACTCCTTAGCAAAATGGTATTGCTAAGAGGATAAACAGGACACTTATTGAAGCTGCAAGAACCATGTTGTCTGACTCTAAGCTACCCATCACCTTCTAGCGAGAAGCAGTCAACACTGTATACTATTTGCAGAACAGAGTTTTAATGGTTAAGACTCGTGGTAAGACTCCTTATGAAGTTTTGCACAAGAAGAAACCTTTCAATGGTTTTCTCAGGTCATTTGGATGTCCTTGCACCATCTTGAATACCAAAGTTCAAATTGCCAAATTTGCTGAGAAATCAGATGATGGGCACTTTATTTGATACTCTCCCCATGCTAAGACTTATAAAGTATACAATCTCATAACTAAAACTGTTGAGGAGTCAGCCAATGTGAAGTTCAATGAACACACATCCTGTGTGGCTGGTTTTTGTCTTGATTAGTTGTTTGATCTTGATTTAGTTACCAAATGTTTTAATAAATCTTGTGACACAGTTTTAGGATCTGTAGAAATCTTACCTACAAGTGATCTTGACCCAAGATTTGAGCTAAGAAGACCATCAAGCAACAAATCTTCAGCTCCAGTTGTAACTACTTCTGCAAATGAAGTTTCATCAGCACCACAATCACAAATTCAGCTCATACATCTAGGATGCCTTCAATTCTAGTTCAGAGGCCCCACAACTAGATAAAGACACTTCAAGTGCAGATTAACATGATGGCGGTGGTGACAGTGATCAAGAATTTCTTGATGCTGATAACCACTCCATAGATGACAACATCAATGACGTCACACACTCATCCGATCAAGTTTCTCTTAATAAGTGTGTAGATGTGGTGGGAGAAACATCAATGCCAGATCTAAATTTCTCTAATTTAGATATCTCTTGGCAACTTGCTGTGATCCCTCAGCTAAGTATCCAGAAGTCTCATCCCACTCCAAACATCATTGGAGATGTTAACTCTAGGGTAAGAACAAGGGGACAAACTCACGAAGCAAACATTTGTCTTCACTCTGGTTTCTTGTCCCAGATAGAGCTCTGAAGGATGGAAGTTGGGTTGAAGCTATGCAAGAGGAGCTGCTTCAATTCAAAAGGTAGAAAGTTTGGAACCTTTGTCCTCTTCCTCATGGGAAGACTACTATAGGACCAAATCGGTATTTAGAAAGAAGAAAGATGATAGAGGAATTGTCATAAAAAACAAAGCTATACTAGTTTATCAAGTATACATATAAGAAGAAGGAATTGACTACACTAATGTCTTTGCTCCTATAGCAAGACTAGAAGCTGTTTGGATATTCTTGGAATTTGCTGCATCCAAAAACATCAAGGTCTATCAACTTGATGTTAAATGTGCTTTTATTTATGGCATGATTAATGAAGAGGTGTATGTCAAACAACCACCTGGTTTTGCATATCCTGATCATCGTGATTATGTGTGCAAGCCTGAGAAAGCTCTTTATGGGCTGCATCAGGCACCAAGGAAGTGGTATAAGACTCTATCTCAGTATCTCTGCAAGCATGGATATAGAAGGGGTCCCTATAGATGGAACTCTGTTCATCAATGGACAAGGAAATGACATAATGCTTGTTCAAGTGTACGTAGATGACATCATCTTTGGTTCAACTCGTCCAAAGCTCTGCAAAGACTATGAGAAGCTGATGAAGGACAGATTTGAAATGAGTGCTATGGGGGAACTCAATTTCTTTCTGGGAATTCAAGTGAAGCAAGTTGAAGATGGCATCTTCATAGTCAGTCAAAGTATGTTCAAGACATACTCAAGAGATTCAACATGACTGATTGTAAGATTACTAAGACACCCATAGCAAGAAACCACTCCCTTAGACCTAATCTTGAGGGGGAGTGTGTCCATGAACACCTTTACAGGGCTATGATTGGGTGTCTTATGTATCTTATAGCTAGCAGGCCTGATATCCTGTTTGCTACATGTATTTGTGCAAGATATCAAGCCAACCCTAAAATGTCTCACCTTATCACCATCAAAAGGATTCTAAGATACCTCAAAGGTGCTTTCTGTGGTATCCTAAGAATTCTTACTTCAATCGGTATGCTTATACAGATAGTGATTATGGTGGTTGCAACATGAATACAAAGTCTACATCTAGGGGATGCCAGTTTCTTGTGGAAGGGTTGTCTCATGGCAATGCAATAAACAATCTTGTGTCTCTGCATCAACTGCTGAAGCTGAATACACTGCTGCTACAAGCTGTTATGCTCAAGTGCTTTGTATTCAAAATCAGATACTTGACTATGGATTAAACTTCAAGGAGACTCCCATTCACATAGACAACAACAGTGCTATCTCTATCACAGAGAATCCTGTGCAGCACTCAAGGACAAAACACATCAATAACAGGTATCATTTAATTAAAAATAATTTTGAGAAGGGATTAATTGAACTAATCAAAGTTCATAAAAATGAACAATATGTTGATCTGTTTACAAAGGATTTTGATGAATAGAGATTTTAAATATCTTATCTCAGCTATTGGGATGATAAACTTTGAGTAGGTTTTTCTTAAAACTAATTATTATTATTTCTTAAAATATGTGTGTCCTAAGTTGTCTAGTTCATCACCTTCATAAGCTCTTGTTTTCTTTTGATGAAAACCTTTTGAAGACTTTCTTTAGATTTCTGAAAAAATTTTATCCTTCCGAAAAACTCATACCTTCAAAAAAAATAATTATCTAAGTAATTTACCTTTGGAAGAAATTTCTCAAATATCTTCCGAAGCTTAACACTTGTCTTAGGCACTTGTATGTATTCAAGGACCATTTTCTTCAGAAGCAAACTAACTCTCGGAAGCTTTGCTCTTCTGAACAAAGCATCCAAGTTTTAATTCTCTTCCGAAGCCAAATTTTCAAAACTGTTAGGACAATCTTCCAAAGTCATTTTAGCTTCGGAAGCTTTTTCATTAAAACATCTGAGGATAATTTACCTTCGAAAGATCTTTTACTTCTAAGAAAACTACTTTTTGAGCAAAAGCAAACTACTTTTTCAGAGGTGGGACCGACATTCAGATTTCAAAGTTTATCCTCTTTCATTAACTTTGTCTTAAATCTTTTTCACATATAAACCTAACGGTTCCCCCTCTTTCTATCATCTTCATCTTTCCTCCTAATCTACACCCAAAATTTCTTTGTGAAATTACTTTTGTTCATCTTTCTTCATCCTTAAGCTTTCTTAAAATGGCTAAACCTTAACCATAGAAATGAACCAAATTTCTCCATGTAGTTACACAGGCAACACAACCATGTTGCTCTGTTACACTCTGAGAAAGATCCATATTTCTCAAAGGTTTGCCATTTCTTAGCTCTATCCAACTACTTCACCCCCTTGGCATTGATCCTACTCAATATGAGAATCATCTGCTTGAACTTTGGAAGACATGCTGGATGGGGAGAAGGCATTGTCTGCCATACGGCAGGGGAGAACAGTCTTCATCACTCCAACCATTATCAACTCTCATCTTCAGCTAGATGATGAAGATGGTGAGGTGTTCTTCCCCAAAGAAACTGTCAATCACTCCTTTGAGCAGCTGTGGCATGAGGGAGATTTCTCTATAAAGACCTTCAGGAAAGAGAAGGTCTCATAATGGACATTCCTGTTCCATGTGGTTATCCATAACTTGTCAAACAAGCATGGAGGATGGGACTAGATTCCTAAAGATCTCTCCTTCATTGTCCATAGGATGATTCAGGGAGTCAAGTTCAAGTATTCTTAGTTTGTTTATACAAATTTGCTTGCAAACTTGGACTCCTTAGAATACTACATGTTCCCTAGATATGTTCAATACATTCTTAATTGTGAACTGGGCTCATAGTTAAGGGGAACATATAATATTCTTAAACTGGGACAGATGAAACCCGACATCTTTAAAATCTTGCGAAAGCCCACTGTTGGCTTCTCTAGGGTAGAAACAACCCTTGTCGCAAAATTGTTAGAGCCCATTGCTCAAGGTAACAACCTAGCAGCACCAGCTATTATTGAATCCACACCGTCTACATCCCAACCACCACAACAGCCACAAATCACCCTCACCTACCAAAGAAAACCCAAATGAACCCCTACTCAGACTATTCAGTCTGTGCAAGCCCCCATATACTCACCCACACAGGAAGAAGTGAACACTGGAGCTCCCACTTCTCCTAACAACAAACCACTCCCATTACTTCAAAGATCTTGTAAGGCCCTGTTCCCAGGATGCTTACAACTAGCTAATCATCGCTCATAAAACATATAATTGCATTTAACTTTCATAAAACATCAAAGCGGAACATCAATATAACTTTTCATTTCATTATAAATGCTTTTGCAAGTTAATACAATCATTCATTTCAAAACATCATTCATTCGCATTACAATGCAAAAACATTATACAAAAGAATGCCATCCAAAAGAGCAAAGTAGCCGCCACGTACCATCCTCAACAACCTTATCTGCAAACTGGAAAAATGCATAAAAGTCAGCATTGCTGAGTGAGTTCTAGTTTATAATAAAACATACTTTACTTTCATTAAAACCATTCTTAACTTTTTCATGTGATCACACATCATACGTACACATAGATACTATCATTATTATCATCATCATTCATTTATTAACTTCCATTCATTCATGCTTTCTTACTTTCATTCATACATTCATCATTTGTAAGACCTCATTCCTGGGACGCTTACAGCTCGTCAATCATTGCACATAAAACATATAACATTACACTTAATATTCATAAACATTGCAGTGGAACATTAAAATAACTTTTGATTTCCTTATAAATGTTTTTGCAAGTTAATACAATCTTTGATTTCAAAACATCGTTCGTTCACATTACAATGAAAAAACATTAAACAAAAGAATTCCATCCAAAAGAGCTGAGTAGCCGCCCCGTGCCCTCCTCAGCAACTTTACCTGCCAACTGGAAAAACATAAAAGTCAGCATTGTTGAGTGAGTTCTGCATTTATAATAAAACATACTTTGCTTTCATGAACACCATTCTTTACTTTTATATGTGATCATACATCATACATACACATAGATAATATCATTATTACCTTCATCATTCGTTCATTAACTTTCGTTCATTCATTCGTTCGTTTCATTCCATCAATACCATGAACTTTACCCCACCGTCATGCATAAAGCGGGTACTAGGCCTACGTCTAACATAGACCTTCCGTCATGGCACACAACAGCCTGGCCATAGTACCTAAGGGTAAATATAGGCGTACCATTGTCATGTGCTATACCCACCGTCATGCATAAAGCGGATACTGGCCTGGCCACAGTATCTAGGGTAAGCGACAAAGGTTCTATTCCAATGGTCAGTCATAAAGACGGACCCGGATGTGCATCCTTTCAGGGTAGCTAACCCACACACCATTGGGCTAACACTGTACATTGGGGCGTGTCCGGACATACAAGGCTTGCAAAACTTTCTTTACTTTCCATCATTCATTAATGCATGCATTCATTCATCATATTCCTCTTTTCATTATCTTCCACTTTATGTTACATCATACTTCATTTCATTCATTAACACTCGAGTAAAGCCAAGGGAAAATAATCATACACAATAAGGAACATCAACATACACAATCAACATCATCATACATACATAACATACATCATCATAAATCATGCATAAACATACAACATCATACATCATCATCATACCTAACATAACCTCTATGGTCTCAAAAGTCATCTTACATGAACCCCCGAGAACCTTCCACGTCAAAACTTACATATGCACTTTCCCCCGAAAGTCAGTAAATAAAATATGTTCTCTCGGGTGCACAAGCCCTACTTAGGCGTATAGGCACCTTCAGTTGCATGGCCTCCAAGGTGACTGAACACCATGCGAATGACCACCAGGAAAATGGGCCCTATGAGAATGAACCCAATGCTGATGGACACAATGCGAAGAATCCTATGCGGATGGACACAATGCGGAAGAATCCTATGCGGATGGACCTAATGCGGATGAATGCATGTGTGAATGGACCTTATACAGATGGACCTAGGCGTATGGACCCCAATCGCATGACCCCATGCGAATGAACCTCAGTCACACTCCTTCCGGCTGTATGGCCTCCTGTCGCATGCCATTCGGTCGCCTAGCCCTTGCTGATGCAGAATGTAGTTCATTCTGAACCCAATGTGCACTTTTCGGCCTCCAAACCCTCTCAAACCCGTTCTAAGCCCAAATCAACCATCCTAAACCTTAGAAACACCTACCACAACACCATTCAAGCACACAAAAGCTTGAAAAAATCTCCATTCGTATCGCACACAAACACATACATACGGGTTCAACACACAACACTTCAAAAATGGGTTTTACTATATGTTCCAGCCCCAAATCAGTTGAAGTGATGTAAAAGAGGGGTCCTAGAACTCACACAAACAACAACGTCAAGTAGGGCTTCAATCCAACTCGCTACACCTCAACTTTCATGCTTGAATCCACAAAAACCGAAGCATGAGACCACTTTTCTTCCTCTCTTCTCTCTATGCCTGAAAATTATGAGTGTGGGGGAGGGTGTGGGCTGCCTTCCACCCTCTTATACCCCCACTCATTAAAGTTTTTCCCATTTGGTAAGTTCGGTCCCTCGACTTTGAACTTTATTTCTCTTCTTTCTTTTTTCCTTCTTTCTTTGGCTTCAAGGGAAATAACAAGGTGTTACAAGTCCACCCCCCTTAAATAGGTTTCGTCCCCGAAACCGGGTACTCCTCGAACAGACGTGGATAATGCTGTCTCATCTCTTCTTCAATCTCCCATGTAGACTCGGATCCCTTCATGTGCTTCCACTGTAGACGCATAAGAGGAACCACTTTATTCCTCAACCTCTTCTCTTTTCGATCAATGATCGCCACTGGTTGCTCCACATAACTGAGCCGTTCATCTACCGCGATATCCTCTAGTGGTACAATCATATCCTCGTTTGCTAAGCACTTTCTTAGATGAGATACATGGAATATCAGGTGAGTTCCACTTAACTCATCTCTAGTCTATAGGCCACCTCTCCTACTTGAGCAATGATTCAGAATGGCGCTATGTACCCTGGTCACAACTTGCCCCGCTTTCTAAACCGAATAATATCCTTCCAAGGAGAGACTTTCAACATGACCTTGTCTCCCACCTGGAATTCAATCGGTCTATGTCGTTTACCAGCATACGACTTTTGTCTATCTTTGGCTACCTTCATGAAGGCTTTGATCCTTTCAAGCTTCTCAGTCATAGCCTCGATTACCTCGACGCTTCCTAATTCTTTCTGACCAATGTCACCCCAACACATGGGTGTCCTGCATCTCCTACCATATAGCATCTCATAAGGTGGCATACCAATGCTGACATGACAACTATTGTTTATATGAGAACTCAGCTAACGGTAAGTGGTCATCCAAACTTCCTTCAAAATCGATAACACAAGCACGAAGAATATCCTTCAACGTTTGAATGGTCCTTTCTGACTGACCATCTATCTGAGGATGATAAGTCGTGCTAATATGTAACCTCTTCCCCATCGCGTCATGGAATTTCTTCCAAAATTTAGATGTAAATTGGGTGTCACGATCAGACACAATAGACACTGGCACACCATGACGAGTTACAATTTCTTTGATGAATGGATCAACAAACCTCTTGGATGAATATGTCTCGCGGATCGGTAGGAAATGAGCACTCTTCATCAAACGGTCAACTATCACCCATATGGCATCATACCCTTTCGGGGTATGCGGCAGCTTTGTAATGAAATCCATGGTGATGTGCTCCCACTTCCATTCTGGTATATCCAAAGGTTGGATTCCCATACGATTTCTGATGCTCGACCTTCACCTGTACACAAGTAAGGCATTTACTCACATACTCCACCACGTCTCATTTCATACCCAGCCACCAATAATCTTTCTTCATGTCTTGATACATCTTTGTGGCACCAAGATGAATGGAGTATCAAGTCTTGTGAGCTTTGTCCATAATCTTCAAGCATAGATCCCCAAAACGAGGAATCCACATTCGTCCAAATCGGGTTCTAACACCAAGCATGTTTTCACCCAATTCCGCAACCAGACCTCTTATTCTTTTAGAGTTAAGATGATCTTCTTTTAGTTCCTCATCTTGTAACTCTTTTACTTGCTTCATCACATAAGAGGTCATGATCAACTCGTAAGCTTTCACCTGAATTGGCTCAGGTCTCTCTTTTCTACTAAGAGTGTCTGCCACCATGTTGGCTTTTCCCGGATGGTAGTTGATCTCGCAATCATAGTCCTTTTTGAGCTCCAACCATCGTCTCTGCCTCATGTTCAAATCTTTCTGAACAGATAAGTACTTAAAGCTCTTGTGCCCAGGCAATCTGGTGCACTTCGTCTTGGAAAGATAGTGCCTCCAAATCTTTAACGCAAAGACCACGGCTGCAAGCTCCAAGTCATGAGTAGGATAATTGACCTCATGAACCTTCAACTGTCAGAATGCATAGACTATGACCTTCCCTCTCTGCATTAACACACACCCCAACCCCGAGTACGAAGCATCAAAATAAACCACCTGATCTTCACTTCCATCGGGTAACGACAGGACAGGAGCTTAAGTCAATCTCCCATTTAATTCCTCGAACGCCTTCTCTAGAGCTTCACCCCATACAAACTTCACATCTTTCCGGGTCAACTTAGTTAGTGGAGAAGCGATCTTAGAAAAGTCTTGGAAGAATCTTCTGTAGTAGCCCACCAAACCCAAGAAACTACGAATCTCGGATGGCGTCTTTGGAGACTTCCATTGCATCACCACCTCCACCAGTTCTTAGGACGCTTACAGCTGGTAAATCATTACACATAAAACATATAACTTTACATTTAACATTCATAAACATTGCAGCAGAACATTAAAATGACTTTTCATTTCCTTATAAATGCTTTTGCAAGTTAATACAATCGTTCATTTCAAAACATCGTTCATTCGCATTACAATGCAAAAATATTAAACAAAAGAATGCCATCCAAAAGAGCTGAGTAGCCGCCCCGTGCCCTCCTTAGCAACTTTACCTGCCAACTGGAAACACATAAAAGTCAGCGTTGCTGAGTGAGTTCTGCTTTTATAATAAAACATGCTTTGCTTTCATTAACACCATTCTTTACTTTTACATGTGATCATACATCATACATACACATAGATAATATCATTATTATCTTCATTATTCATTCATTAACTTTCGTTCATTCATTTGTTCGTTTCATTCCATCAATACCATGAACTTTACCCCACCGTCATGCATAAAGCGAGTACTAGGCCTACGTCAAACATAGACCTTCCGTCATGGCGCACAACAGCCTATCCATAGTACCAAAGGGTAAATTCAGGCGTACCATTGTCATGTGCTATACCCACCATCATGCATAAGGCATATAATGGGCCTAACTCTAACATAGACTTTCCGTCATGGTGCACAGTAGCCTGGCCACACAATCTAGGGTAAGCGACAAAGGTTCTATACAAATGGTTGGTCATAAAGACGGACAACGTTGGGCTAACACCCTACATTGTTGCGTGTCCCGACATACAAGGCTTGCAAGACTTTCTTTACTTTCCATTGTTGATTAATGCATGCATTCATTCATTATGTTCCTCTTTTCATTATCTTCTACTTTACGTAACATAATACTTTAATTTAATTCATTAACATTCCATGTAAAGCCAAGGGAAAATAATCATACATAATAAGGAACATCGACATACACAGTCAACATCATCATATAGGGTATCATCATACATACATAACATACATCATCATACATCATGCATAAACATACAACATCATACATCATCATCATGTCCAACATAACCTCTATGGCCTCAAAAGTCATCTTACATGAACCCCCGAGAACCTTCCACATCAAAAGTTACATCTGCACTTTCCCCCGAAAGTCAGTAAACAAACTATGTTCCCTCGGGTGCACAAGCCCTACTTGGCTGTATGGGGACCCTTCATTCGCATGGCCTCCTAGGCGACTGAACACCATGCGGATGAACACCAGGCGAATGGGCCCTATGCGAATGGACCCAATGCAGATGGACACAATACGGATGAATCCTATGCGAATGGACCCAATGCGGAGGAACACCTATGCGAATGGACCTAATGCGGATGGACCTAGGCATATGGACCCCAATCACATGACCCCATGCGAATGAACCTCAGTCGCACTCATTTCCGCCGTATGGCCTCCTGTTGCATGCCATTTGGTCGCCTAGCCCTAGCAATTGCAAAATACAGTTCATCCCAAACACAATCTACACTCTTCGGCCTCCAAACCCTCTCAAACCTGTTCTAAGCCCAAATTAACCATCCTAAACCATAGAAACACATAGCACAACACCATTCATTCAACACACACACTTCAAAAACGAGTTTTAATATGTGTTCTAGCCCCAAATAAGTGATTCATGTAAAAGAAGGGTCCTAGAACTCACATAAACATCACCGCCGAGTAGAGCTTTAATCCAACCCGTTACACCTCAACTTTCAAGCTCGAATCCATGTAAACCAAAGCTTGAGACCAGTTTTCTTCCTCTCTTCTCTCTATGCCTGAAAATTGGGAGTGTGGGGGAGGGTGTGAGCTGCCTTCCCCCCTCTTATACCCCCACTCATTCAAGTTTTTCCCGTTTGGCAAGTTCGGTCCCTCGACTTTGGAGTTTATTCTATTCTTTCTCTTTTCCTTCTTTCTTTGGCTTCAAGGGAAATAACCGGGTGTTACATCATAACTTCTTTTCATTCCATCAAAGACCATGAACTTTATCCTACCGTGATGCCTAAAGCTGGTACTGGGGCGGGGTCTATCATAGACCCCCCGTCATGGCGCACAACAGCCTGGCCATAGTATCTAGGGTAAGCGACAAAGGTGTGCAAATGGCCGGTCATAAAGACGAACCTCGGTGTGCATCCTTACGGGGTAGCTAACCCACACACCGTTGAAATAACACCCTTCATTGGGTGTGTTTCCACATAAAAGGCTTTCAAGACTTACGTTACTTTCCTTCATTCATTAATGCATGCATTCTTTTCATCATGGACCTCTTTTCATTTTCTTCCACTTTACGTTACATAATACTTTCATTTCATTTATTAACATTCAATGTAAAACCATGGGAAAATAATCATACATAATAAGGAACATAAACATGTAGAGTCAACATCATCATACATGGCATCATACATACACAACATACATTATACATACCATCATGCATAAGCATCAATCATACATCATAACATCATCATACAATGCCCCTCACACAATCTATGACCTCAATAGTCAGCTTACATGAACCCCTAGGAACCTCCCAAGTCAAAGCCTACATTTCACTTTTCCCCAAAAAATCAGAAAATAGTCTAAGTGTTCATCCGCATTTCGTTTTTTGTTCATCCACATTTGTTTTTGTTCATCCGCATTGCTTTTTCTTCATCCGCATTTCTTCTGTTCATCCTCATTTCTTTTTGTTCATCCGCATTTGCCCATCCGCATTTCCTTTTGTTCATCCATACTAACTTTGTTCATCTGCATTTTTTCGGTCGCATGAACTTACTCATCCGCATTTGTTCATCTGTATTAACTTTGTTCATCCGCATTTGTTCAGTCGCATGAACTTACTCATCTGCATTTGTTTATACACATTAACTTTGTTCATCTGCATTTCTTTTTGTTCATCCGCATTTGTTCAGTCGCATGAACTTACTCATCCGCATTTGTCCATCCACATTAACTTTGTTCATCCGCATTTGTTCACTCGCTTGAACTTACTCATCCGCATTTGTTCATCCGCATTACTTACTCATCCATATTAACTTTGTTCATCCGCATTTGTTCAGTCACATGAGCAGCCTAAGGCACACTTATCATCATCATTAGGTCCCCAAACACCGTCTATCATGTTCTAAGCTTATATCATGCATTCTAAGCCTTAGAAACACTACTGTAACATCATCAATCATGAACATATTCCAAAATCACACCATACATGCAACATACACACATTCATACATACGGGTATGAAACCCAGTCTTGTAAAAACATACATTCATGCATTTCCAGCCCCAAAATCAGTTAAAACAAGTAAAAAAGGGGTTCTAGAACTCACCTCTGCAGCTCTTGAGTATGGATTCTTCCTAACTCACCTGCAATTGTGTTCAATCACCTAAAAACCATAAATTCTTACCTTGAATTTGACTGTTCAGTTCTTGTTCTTCAAGAAATCCGAATCTGCACTCTCTTTCTCTAAAAATCCGATGATTTGGGGGTTGTATGAAGAGAGTGGGCAGCCATGCCCACTTTACACCCACGTTCAAACCTTTTTGTCCTTTTGTCACTTTTTACCCCTCAAGTTATGTAAAATATCTTTTCTTTCTTCTTCTTCACTTTATTCTTTCTTTCTTTGAGTTTGTTTTAAAATAACTGGGTGTTACAAGTCCACCCCCTTATATAGGTTTCATCCCTGCAGGATCGTTGAAGGGGGTCAGTTACAACACAAACACAGAGAGGAGATTAACTAAACTTAATCAAGCAGTATGCCTGGATTAACCAAGGTAAGACACTAACAACACAAGTAATGTAAGAGACAGAACACAAAGAACACAAGTATATGGGTTTCAAGAATGCAGCATATTGCTTTCTCTATGCTCTATTACAAGTGTTAAAAAGCATGATTCAAAGATACAAGAACATGAGATACTTATACTACATCCTATAATCGGCTATACTTTGAAAGCCAGCTGGATACAATTGACTAGACACAAAACAAAATCAATTGTAGAGTCAAAAGGCAGATTGCCTTTTGACTAGTGACTATGACATGCCATAACTCACATCCTTATCTATTATAAAAAGGATAAAGTACATAAAGTAGAAAGTTACAGACTCAAGACCTCAATGTACAGTTACCAAAAGCATGGACCTTTTCACCAACTCGTGTAAGTTGGTGACCTTACAGAGGTGCAGTGGAAAGTTGTCCAGCTTTATGGAAAAGTACATGTGATAAAGCATGTGTTAAAAGTCTTCGGAAGAAATTTGTCATCATGAGTTGAAGCTTTGGGAGACTTTGTCTTTGAGGCTTCGGAAGATTTCACACTTAGAATATTTCTGTTGCATGTGTGAAACTTCCTAAGCATTCTTCTTCATAGTACTTGTGCAGCATGCAGGATAGACATTAGATGTTTAGGTTGCATCAGCCTCTTCATTAATCTCTACAAACTCCCCTAGGATTATGCTACAAAACACTTAGTAGACTTTAGATGTCAACAGTCCTCATTAGGGTGATCACCAATCCTTTCTTCATAAGGTGATCAGGATCCTTTAGACTGTCAAAATGTCTTCTCATATCAAAGAGGTCATGCAGAGGCAACTGAAACATATCTTGCCATTTGTAAATGTGTTTAGTGCCTTGATCTCTAATGACATGCCACCTTTCCAGATTTGTGGTATATGTCCAAGACAAGATGGGTCTTCCTGATGCTAGAGGAGCTGTTTGAATTGGAGTTGATGTAGCATCCTCTGGCTGCACAACCTCAAGATGTTCTGACTCATCCTGGGGTTACAAGAGGGTGCAGTCTTCTTCTTTTATGGCTTTGGTTTAGAAGCCATCCTCTTCTTTCTCTTTGTAGATTTTAACTGAGAAGACTAGCCTGTAGTACCAAATTGATCTTCACTGTCTTTCTTAGTTGGGATTTCCTCTCTCTCAGGCATGAAGCTTGTTGAGTTTCAGCAGGAGGTCCAGGTTGTGTTGTCTCTGGTTGTTCAACCTTAACCTCCACTATAGGTGGGGCTTGACTTAGAATGGCGTGTAAGTCAATGAGAAATAGGGCCAAGTCACCTTCCGGAGAATCCATATAGCTTCAAGAAGCTCATCATCCTCTGCCTATCGGCAGACTTTTTCATGCTCTTTTGGATGATAGCTCTTGATTTTGCAGCTGTTTTAAGTTCAAGCTGTGTTCTTAGTTGTCTTTTTGTCCTTGATTATCTCAAGATCAAGTTGTTTTAAGTACTCAAACTCATGTAGTTGATCATCTACCTCATAGAAGTGCATCTTCCTGATAGAAGCCTGTGGCACTCAGGTAGTTGATCATCTTGATCCTCTATTCTTCTTTGTCTACCTGAGGTTCTTGTTGAAACACATCTTCTTATGGAGGACTTTCTTGAACTGGGGAGAGGGTAGGCATATCCTTGTACAGTCTTTTTCTTCTTCTCTCTTCCTTGACTTGTACTAGAAGCTCTGCATCTTCTGCTTCCTTCTTTTCCTTTAACCTTTCCAGGTCAACCAGTTCATTCAACTCTTCTAAGCGGAGAGAGATGACATTGTCTATGTCATAGTTCCTTGTCTGTAGGTAATTTATCCTCACTGCCCTTAACTCATCATTCTGAGTATTGGTCTGGGGGCAGCCCTGATAGCAGACTCCATGAGTCTTGAAGAATCAGCAGAGGAACTTTCTCCCCTCAGCCTCCTTTTCCTCTCTCTCTCCTCCTCCTCAATCTCCTCAGATGTCATCTTTCTTTTCTCTTTGTCACTCACAGACCTTTGTGACTCAGGGTGGAGAGAGCTTTGGCCTTCATTGCTTGTTGCAGCATCTGAGCTCTAGCCTGAGAGAGGTTGAGAAGCACCTTCACCAGCAGGTGTCTCGATAGGAGTGTGGATCTCTGCAGCAGTTGATGATGATGAGACAGGTGTCTTAGGTTCGGCCACTGGGCCATCAATCAAGGTTTGCCCTATGAAACTAATCTTAGAGTCTGCCTCAACATCCAGTTGACTGATGGCATTGCCTGAATGCCTAAATCGTCTTCCTAAGCTAAACTCTACAGTGATCCTATCTTGGATTCTTTAAGCCAGTCTGTCAGCTTGTTTTGATTTGCTTGGGTTGAAGTGGCATGTTGACGATATCCAAACCTTCATAGTAGTTCAAAGTCTGAAAATTGAAGACTTCTTGCTGTCCTTGAACTCTTATGATGAGTAGGGCTTTCCTGATATTGTCATATCTCCACCCAATGATGTGATTTGAAGATTTTGAAGATGACATAGCCCTTGGTATCCCATCCTTAAACAGACTCTGTATGAAGGAATCCGTGTAGTCCACATCAATGTGAGCTTGAGGAGGTTGCTAAGAATGCACAATTAAAAGTGAGGATGGCGAGTCCTTAATGTCCACTCTCTCTGAAGAACTCCCAGGTTCTGTAACTGCGATGACTTTCTCCCCTTTTCGGGTAGCATCACCCACTTGCATATGTGAGTTGCAAGATAGGTCAATCACATCCACAAGTTCTTGTGTTCCTGGTTGAGCTATTCTTAAGGGTCTCCCAGCTAGTTTTTCCTAAGATATGAAATCTCAAATTGCTGATCATTGATCCTGTTGTGTAAGGTAGTCACCTGCGATTCAAGGTGACCGACCTTTGAGACTAAATAGGTGCATGTTTTAATTAGTTTGTGCACCTTTAGTCTCAGATTCCCCCCATCTTCATCAGAATGTTCAATGGGGGATGAGATAATTGGACGAAAGTCCTCTCTCTCACCACCAGCTTCAGGTTCTTGGCTGCTAGTTTTCCTTTTCTCACTGGCAATCTCAGTTGAGATGTCAGTGGGCTGAGTTGCCATAGTTGAGGTCTTAATGATGTAATCACTTTCAAAAGTGAGAGTCTCTTCCATATGGACATCCTAAACAGGTTCAGAAGTGTCCATCTTAGTTGTAGGTAACTGATGTGGGATAGATATAGGAGACTCAGGAGCATTCATCCCTCTTTGAGTAGGGGTAAAGAAGAGAGACTCATTATACTCATTGAAACCTAGATCTTCATCAATATAGAAGTCAATGTTGGGAATTGGTTGGTTGAGATCTATAGGCTGGGGATGGTAACTGTCCCTTGAAGGTTGATCACTAGAGTGTTGAGACTCAGAGTGATGGCTTAAGGCAGTTGGGCTAATGAGCTCATCAGCCTGAGCATGAGGAACCACAACACTGATTCTTGGAGAGATTGGAGTGGCTGCTCCTCAGAAGAAGTGGGAGCTCTAGTGTTCACTTCTTCCTGTGTGGGTGAGTATATGGGGGCCTCCATAGACTGAATAGTCTGAGCAGGGGTTCTTTTGGATTTTCTTTCGTAAGTGATGGTGATTTGAGGTTGTGTGGGTGGTTAGGAGGTAGCAGGTGTGGGCTCAACACTAGCTTGTCCTGCTAGGTTGTCACCTTGAGCAATGAGCTCTAACATTTTTGGGACAAGGGTTGTTTCTACCCCAGAGAAGCCAACAGTGGGCTTTCTTAGAATTCTAAATATGTCGGGCTTGATCTGTCCAAATTTAAGAATGTTACCTGCTTCCCTCAACTGTGAGCCCAGTTCACAGTTAAGAATGTACTGGACATATCTAGGAAACATGTAATATTCTAAGGAGTCTAAATTAGCAAGTAAATTGGTATTAACAAACTGAGAATACTTGAATTTGACCCCCTAAACCATTCCATGGATTATGAAGGAGAGATCCTCAGGAATCTAGTCCCATCCACCATGCTTGTTTCATAAGCGGTGGATGACCACATGGAGCAGGAATCTCCACTGGGATGAGACCTTCCCTATCCTAAATATCTTTACAGAGAAATCTCCCTTATATCCCATCTACTCAAAGGAATGATTAGCTGCTTCCTTTAGGAAGAACACCTCACCTTCTTCATCATCCAGCTGAAGATGCCTATTGATGATGGCCGGAGTGATGAAGATTGTTCTGCCCTGCACTGTGGCAGACAATGCCTTCTCCCCGTCCATAATGACCTCTTGGCAGGTCTTCCAGAAATCAAGCAGTTGATCCTTATAGAGAGGAGGATCAATGGTTAGGGAGGTGAAGTAGTTTGACAGAGCTAAAAATCGACAAACCTCTGAGAAATGAGGATCTTTCTCAAAGCTTAACATAGCAACCTGATTATGTTGTCTGTGTAGCTGCATGGTAAAGTTAGGATCATTTCTGTGAGCAAGGTTGGCCATTTTGAGGTAGCTTAAAGATGAAGGAAGAAGGAAGAAAGAAATTTTAGAGAGAAATTTAGGGTTTTAGATTTTAGAGGAAGAACAGATGATAGAAAGATAAATAAACCGTTTGTTTTATATATGAGAGGGATTTTAGATAATGTTTAATGAAAGTGGATTTGAAATCCGGATGATGGTCCCACCTTTGAAAAAGTAGTTTACTTTTGCTCAAAAAGTAGTTTCCTTGGAAGTTAAAAAGCTTCCGAAAGTTTATTATCTTCGGTAGTTTTAATTAAAAAGCTTCCGAAGCTAAAGTGACTTCGGAAGATTTTCCTGAGAGTTTTGAAAATTTTGCTTCGGAAGAGAAATTAATACTTGAGTGCTTTGTATATAAAACAACAAAGCTTATGAGAGTTAATTTTGCATCGGAAGTAAATGGTCCTTGAAAATATGTAATTATCTGAGACAAGTATTTAAGCTTCGGAAGATAGATCTGAGAACTGTTCCGAGGGTAAAAATTTTGAGACAGTTATTTATTTTGAAGGCATGATTTGCTTCCAAAGTTAAAATCATAACTTCCGAAGTATCAGAAATTTTCAAAAAATCTAAGGAAAGTCTTCAAAAAGAAATTTTCATTCAAAGAAAACATGAGCTTATAAAAGTGATGAACTAGACAACTTAGGACACACATATTTTAAGAAATAATAAGAATTAGTTTTAAGAAAAACCTATTCAAAGTTAATATTTAAATCTCTGTTCATCAAAAGCCTTTGTAAATAGATCAGCATATTGTTCATTTGTGTGAACTTTGAGTAGTTTAATTAATCCCTTTTCATAGTTATCTCTTATTAAATGATTCCTCATATTAATGTGCTTTGTCCTTGAGTGCTGCACATGGTTCTCTATGATTGAGATACCACTGTTATTGTCTATGTGAATGGTGAAGGGTTTGATAGAACACAAAATAAATGACTTTAACCTTTTAAACTTTCTGAAAAACGCAGCAGAAGTAAAGCATTATAACATGTTTATAATCTGAAAATTTCATGTTCTTAATGATGTTTTAAGATGAAAAAACAAACCCAAATCAATAGGATCTTAAATATGTGAATGAACAAGCTATGAACACAAGTTAAACAACATAAAATCACAACTTCAATGAGCTGTGATTACTACCTTATTCCAGCCAAAATTGTCAACCAAGAAAGGGTTGAAAATGCTTGTGAATCGGCCAAGACTCCAAGGAAGAAGCCCTCAAGCTTGTATACCCCAAGCTAATATGCAAAGCACTCTTCTTGTTAGGGAGATCAACACCAAAGTTCTTCAAAAACCCTCTTTCCAGCTAAAAAACCCGAGAATTTTGAGAGAGAGAGAGCTGCTGAAAAAACTCAGTTTGCATGTGTTTTGAATGAGAGTCTAAGAAGTGTGGGACTAGCTTTTTGGATTTAAGAAAGTAAACCCTCTAATTGGAGGGGTGGGCGGCCGAAAACCTTGTCTAGAACAAGTTTCCCCCCCAAAATTTTTAATCCAACTTTTATAAAATAGTCCCTTGTAAGTTTATACAATTAACATTTAATTGTATAACTTATACACCCTTTTAATTGGTTAATGTTATCTAACTAACTTAAATAACAATAAGTAATATTCTTGAACAAAATATCCTAATAACTTGTTCCATCTCACATGCAACTTATTTAGAAAACCTATTTTCTAAATTTGGTGTTATTATTTAATTACATGATCATATCATCAATTGAATAATTGTCAGTGATTGCAAAGCTTGTTATTGGGTATAACCCGACTTGGATCATGACTACTAACCGCATCAATGTTCTATCTATCTTGGGCATATAGAATCTAACAATCTCCCCCTTGCACAAGATTCATAGAAGATTGATGCAAGTAGTAAATACCGCCTAACAACGGTTTACTACCCTTAATATGCATGTCATATAGCCATTCAATAACATCATCCCATTCAAGTATCCTACTTGAAATGATTTAGGTGAATTAATCATTTATCATTTTGTTACAGATGTCATGTTAAATCCAAGAACATAGAGTGATCATTCCTTGTTGATTTAACTTATCAGGCCTTAGACATCTAACTCTCAACGAATAAGAGGAACAAATTCCATCTTGACTACATACGTTTCTCACAAACACCTCGTGTCATACCTGAACATACCCTTATGTGCTGTCCACAATTTCAGGAAAGTGAAGAATTAGTTCAAGGTATAACACTTGGTGAATATCAAAACCCAATATGTATCTCAGGTCGGAGGATACCAAATGATATTCGCCTTTACTCAAATTTACTTATGATCAATCAATAAGATTCCATGTAGTAAAATTTGAGATGCGGGTTAGTCCAATATTTGTATCCCACAAATATCTATGAAACTTGGTAGCAACCCATTGCTCTATATTCATTCTTATGAATATCAACCAATCCAAATCCATAATAATCTTACCCTCACACTTGTTCCCACAAGTATGAACGATTACGGACATTTAGAGTAAACAATTTACTCATGGATTAAACATGCTAAATTCGAACATTAATTGAAGCATTATAACCAAATAATTTTATTCACATAATAGAGAGTTCCACATATCCAAATACAAAATTCACAGATCAAATCCAATCACTAGAATATGGAAGTCCCATGGCACAAGTATGACCTTCATGCTTTGCCTTTTCAAGAAGCTTCGTGAGAGGATCCGCAATGTTCTGATATGTGTGAACTTTGCAAATACATATCTTTCCTTTTTCAACTTCATCTCGAATGTAGTTGAATCTCCGCTCAATGTGCCTAGTCTTTTGATGAGCACGAGGTTCCTTGATTTGAGCAATCGCACCCTCGTTATCACAAAAGATCTCTAAGGGGTCCTGAATGGAAGGGACAACCCCCAGATCGGCAATGAATTTCTTTAACCATGCAGCTTCTTGAGCTGCCAATGAGGCGGCGACATATTCTGATTCTGTAGTTGATAGAGCCACCACATCCTGTTTGGAGCTTTTCCAAGAGACCACTCCTCCATTCAGAATGAAAATATATCCCGATTGTGACGGAGAATCATCACGATCGGTTTGGAAACTCGCATCCGTGTAACCTTTTACAACGAGTTCCTCATCCCCAGATCCATAGATTAAGAACATATCTCTTGTCCTCCTCGGGTACTTAAGTATGTTCTTAACAGCCATCCAATGAATGTTTCTAGGATTTTGCTGGTAACGGCTTGTCATGCTTAAGGCGCATGACACGTCCGGTCGAGTGCATATCATCGCATACATGATGGATCCAATAGCAGATGCGTATGGGATTGCTTTCATTTTATCTTGCTCATCCTTTGAGTTAGGACATTGAGTCGTATTCAATATCGTTCCTCTTTGAATAGGTACGGTACCTTTCTTATAGTTCTCCATCTTGAACCTTTTCAAGATTTTATCAATATACGCACTTTGATTTAAACCAATCAACCACGTTGAGGTATCCCTATAGATCTTTATTCCCAGAATATAGGCGGCTTCTCCAAGATCCTTAATGGAAAAACAACTTCCATGCCAGGTTTTTACACCTTCCAAGGTTGGAATGTCATTTCCAAATAGTAGTATGTCATCAACATACAATACTAGGAAAGTTATTGTGCTCCCACTAGCCTTCTTATACACACAAGCCTCATCAGCGTTTTTGATGAAGCCAAATTTCTTTACCTCCTCATCAAAACGATGATTCCAGCTTCTCGATGCTTGCTTTAATCCATAGATTGATTTCTTTAACTTGCATACTTTATTAGGATGTTTTGGATCGACAAAACCTTCAGGTTGAACCATATAGAAATCTTCCTCAAGATATCCATTTAGGAAAGCGGTTTTGACATCCATTTGCCAAATCTCGTAATCATAATGAGCAGCTATGGCAAACAATGTCCTTATAGACTTTAGCATTGCAACATGTGAGTGAACAAACCCAAATCAAGAGGATCTTAAATATGTGAATGAACAAGCTATGAACACAAGTTAAACAACATAAAATCACAGCTTCAATGAGCTGTGATTACTACCTTATTCCAGCCAAAATTGTCAACCAAGAAAGGGTTGAAAATGCTTGTGAATCGGCCAAGACTCCAAGGAAGAAGCCCTCAAGCTTGTATACCCCAAGCTAATATGCAAAGCACTCATCTTGTTAGGGAGATCAACACCAAAGTTCTTCAAAAACCCTCTTTCTAGCTGAAAAACCCGAGAATTTTGAGAGAGAGAGCTGCTAAGCCCAAGATTGTACTATGCTCTTTGACAAAGTTTACCTTATCATTGCCGAGCTTACCATTTGTGACCTTGCCCCTTCCAGAAATGTAACCACCTTCATCTCCTCCAAAGGCAACTGGTCCTACATCAATTCTTTCAAAGTTCTGGAGTAGTGACCTATTGCCTGTCATGTGCCTGGAACAACCACTATCAATGATCTAGACATTTTTGTTTGTCTTCAACTGTCCCTGCACAAAGAAAATGATTAGTTACATTTGGAAACCCAAGTCTTGCTTGTCTTGGGCTCAGTAACAGAAGGTAATTCAACAGTAATAGATCCTATGGTTGTGCTGAGAGGATCTTGAGCTGTTGTTGATGGAGAATTCTCAGTCACTTGGTCTTTCTTAGACTTCCACACCACCTTTGGAGTCTTGGACTTGACCTTCAAAACTTTGGAAGCTTTTGGAACTTCAGAAGTTTTGATGACTGAAGTTCTGAAGCTTGAATCTTCTTAGAAATCTTTGAATTCTTTGTACTGGTCATATAGATAGTACCTTTAGGATTGTAGGGACAATCCTTAGCAATGTGAGACGTACTTTCACACATGACACACACCATTTTCTTCTTCACAAGAGTCTTTTGTAGGGAACAAGACTTTTTTTTGGTCACATCCTTCTCCACCTTCATCTTTGCACATGCTGAGATAGTTCCTTTGGGCTGGGATCTGTTCTTGGAGTTTGATGGTCCAGGCTATGCAGCAGTGGTACACAGCAGATCAGTCTTCTTCTTTTTACTGAGATGAGTTGAACAAGAACCAGAACTCTTAGCAGAAGAGTTTTGGTTGATGTCTTCAGTCCCTACCACTTTAAACCCTGTAGAGATGAAAACTTGTTTATGCTTAGAGTCAAAAGTAGCCTTAATCTCTTGAGTCTTCCTCGCCTTTCTTTTGCTCTTTCTGATCAAGTTCTTTCTCATGGACTTGGTAATCACAGTCTTCTTCTTCTCCTCATAGGAATAGTGGCCCTTCTTAGAATCTTCCTCTTCACTCTATTCAGAGGAATACTATCTCTTCTTCAACCTCTTCACTTATAGGATCTATGAGAGGAAGCACATCTTCACAAGTTCCACACCTAGGACATCTTACAGACAAGATTATGTGTGAAGGAGCTATCTCATTGGATCCCAGTCCCTCCCTATTTTGATAGCACACTTTGTTGTGTAGGGCTGAGGAAATCGTGTTCTTGAAGGTCTCTTCTTCAAGAACACTCTTTTCTGCCCTGACTTTGCTCATCACAAGCTCAGCCTAGCACTCAGTTAACTTGGTTATAGATCTTTCATTTGAGTCCTAAAATCTATGTGTTCATGTTTTAGAACTGAAATGGTTTTCTCAAGGTCCTCTATCTTCAGTTTATAATCATTTTCAGACTTTCTAAAATCACATTTTAAAATGTTTAAGGACTCAAGGTCAGATCTCATCTCCAAGTTATAGGACCTGTATCTATTAACTTTAGCAATGCATTGAGGAGTACAGAGATGTTCCAATACCTTGGCTTCATCATGATCTGCCATCAATGCTTGGTTAGGAGAAGCATCTTCCACCTAAAAGCTCCAAGCAAAGCCTCCTTCTTCAACAGCAACAACAGCCTGCTGCTTGGCTTCTCATTCTAGAGAGCTTTGTCAATGTAGTTTGGTCTGGACTGTGTTTGGCCACCATTTGTTTTACGTGCCTTACACTCTCTGGCAAAGTGGCCCATGAAGTTACAGTTGTAACACTTGACTTTGCCTTTGTCCAGGCCAAACTTTCCACTAGTTACATTGCTTGGAAACTTCCTTCCAGTCCTCTTGTAGAACTTCTTGGCTCTTTGAGTGAGAAGACCCATCTGCTGGACTATTTCCATGTATTCTAGATTATCTGGATGAATACAGTCCAGGTATTCAATGGTGAAAAGAGATTTGCCACAGCTTTCATCAGAAGACACAAAAGCTTGAGAAGAGCTTGTCTCTTGGAATGGGCTTCCTTGAGTGTAGTTCTCCCTTGGTGTTTTTGGGAAGGTGATGAAAGGACCATTTGGGGAGTTGTCAGGGTAGCATATGAGATCATGTTTGGGTTCTATGCTGTCCCTTTGAACCACATGTAGGGCTGAACCCATTTGATTGTTGGAGTTGCCAGATAAACCTTACATGTTCATCTCCATCTGGTAGCCACTGAGAATCCCATATAACTCTGTCAGAGTAAGAGTTTTGATATTTTCAGTTCTCTTGATCACCACACAGTAGTGTGTCCATTGCCTAGGAAGTGAGGACATGAACGCCCTTACAATGTCTCTGTTCTTAAGAGAGAATCCTCCATCCACTAGGGTATTCACAATCTCAACATACCTGAAGGAGTGCTAGGTATGAAAGGTCCATTCTGAAGAGACTCCCATTTTCTTGAATCAAGAGACCTGATGAAACCTTCCATTCTTAAACACCTGGTGTCAAAGTCATCAAGAGTGATCAGTGGGGACTTATTCATGGTCCCAGTTTCCATATCAGTCTTGGAAAAGGTTGCCATTTGAAAAATTTAGTATTTGTGTGTATGAGGGATCTTAAGATGGTGAGATCTTATATCAAGAGCCTAAAAAGCTCTAATACCAAATGCAGGATCGTTGAAGGGTGTTGAGTTATAACACAACAACACAAAGAGGAGATTAACTAAATTTAATCAAAGAGTATGACTGGATTAACCAAGGTAAGACACTAAGAATGCAAGTAACGTAACAGACATAACACAAAGAACACAAGTATATGGTTTTTAAGAATGCAGTATATTGCTTTATCTATGCTCTATTACAAGTGTTACAAAGCATGATTCAAAGATACAAGAACATGAGATATTTATACTACATCCTACAGCCGGCTATACTTTGAAAGCCAGCTAGATACAAAACAAAATCAATTATAGAGTCAAAAGGCAGATTGCCTTTTGACTAGTGACTATGACATGCCATAGCTCACATCCTTATCGTTTATAAAAAGGATAAAGTACATCAAGTAGAAACTTACAGACTCAAGACCTCAATGTACAGTTACCAAAAGCATGGACCTTTTCACCAACTCATGTAAGTTGGTGACCTATAGAGGTGCAGCGGAAAGGTGTCTAGCTTTACGGAAAAGTACATCAGATAAAGCATGTGTTAGAAGTCTTTGGAAGAAATCTGTCTTCATGAGTTGAAGCTTCGGAAGACTTTGTCTCTCAGGCTTTGGAAGACTTCATATTTGCCTTCGAAAGATATTGGTCTTGGCTTTGGAAGATTTCACACTTAGAATATATCTGTTGCTTGTGTGAAACTTCCTAAGCATTCTTCTTCATAGTACTTGTGTAGCATGCAGGATAGACATTAGATGTTTAGGTTGCATCAGCCTCTTCATTAATCTCTACAGTCTCCAAAACTTGTTATTCCTCAACCAATTATGGATAATGTTGTCTCATATCTTCTTCAGTCTCCCACGTAGACTCGGATCCCTTCCTGTGCTCCCACTGTACAGGCACCGGAGGAACTATTTTATTCCTTAACTTCTTCTCTTTACAATCAATGATCGCCACTAGTTGCTCCACATAATTGATTCGTTCGTCTACCTCGATGTCCTCCAGTGGAACAACCATATCCTCGTCTGCTAAACATTTCCTCAAATGAGATACATGGAACGTCGGGTGAATTCCAGTTAACTCATGAGGTAACTCCAATCTATAGGCCACCTCTCCTACTCTAGCAATGATTCGGAAAGGCCTTATGTATCTCGGGCTCAACTTGCCCCGCTTTCTCAACCGAATGACACCCTTCCAAGGTGAGACTTTCAACATAACCCTATCACCCACCTGGAACTCAATCGGTCTACATCGTTTTTAGCATACAACTTCTGTCTATCTTTGGCTACCTTCATGAAGGCTTTGATCTTTTCATGCTTCTCAGTCGTCGCCTCGATCCACCTCGACGCTCCCTAACTCCTTCTGACCAATATCACCCTAATACACGGGTGTCCTGCATCTCCTACCGTATAGCATCTCATAAGAGGGGTATACCAATGCTGGCATGATAACTGTTGTTATATGAGAACTCAGCTAATGGTAAGTGGTCATCCCAACTTTCTCCAAAATCAATGATGGATGCCCAAAGCATATCCTCCGGCGTCTGAATCGTCCTCTCCGACTGACCATCTGTTTGAGGATGATTAGTCGTGCTAATATGTAACCTCGTCCCCATAGCATCGTGGAATTTCTTTCAAAGTTTGGATGTAAACCGAGTGTCACGATCAGACACAATGGACACTGGCATACCATGATGAGTTACGATCTCCTTGATGAAAAGATCCCCCAACCTCTCGGATGAATATGCCTCACGAATCGGTAGAAAGTGAGCACTCTTCGTCAAACGATCAACTATCACCCGTATAGCATCATACCCTCGCGCGGTATGTAGTAGCTTCAAAATAAAGTCCATGGTGATATGTTCCCACTTCCACTTTGGTATATCCAAAGGGTGGATCTTCCCATACGGATTTTGGTGCTCGGTCTCACTTTTAAACAAGTGAGGCATTGACTCACATACTCCACCACATCACGCTTCATACCCAGCCACCTATAATCCTTCTTCATGTCTTGGCACATCTTTGTAGCACCAGGATGAATAGAGTACCGAGTCTTGTGAGCTTCATCCATAATCTTCATGCGTAGATCCCCAAAACGAGGAATCCACATCCGTCCAAATAGGGTTCTAACACCGAGTGTGTTTTCACCCAATTCCGCAACCAGAGTTCTCATTCTTTCAGAGTTAAGATGATTTTCTTTCAACGCCTCATCTTGAAACTCTTTGACTTGCGTCATCACATCAGCGGTCATGATCAACCGGTAAGCTTTCACCCGAATTGGTTCGGGTCTCTGTTTCCGGCTAAGGGAATCCACCACCACATTGGCGTTGCCCGGATGGTAATGGACCTCGCAATCATAATGTTTTATAAGCTCTATCCATCTCCCTTGCCTCATTTTCAAATCCTTCTGCTCGAAAAAGTACTTCAAGCTCTTGTGGTCGGTGAATAGGGTGCACTTCGTCCTGTATAGGTAGTGCCTCCAAATCATTAACGCGAAGACCACAGCTGCTAGCTCCAAATCATGAGTAGGGTAATTAACCTCATCAACCTTCAACTGTTAGGATGCATAGGCTATACCCTTTCCCATCTACATTAACACACACCCCAACCCCGAGTAGGAAGCATCAGAATAAACCACCATATCTTCATTTCCAAAGGTTAATGACAAAACAGGAGCTTGAGTCAACCTCGCCTTTAACTCCTCAAACGCCTTCTCTTGAGCTTGACCACATACAAACTTTACATCTTTCTGAGTCAACTTGGTTAGTGGAGAAGCGATCTTAGAGAAGTCTTGAATGAATCTTCTTTAGTAGCCCGCCAAACCCAAGAAACTACGAATCTCGGATGTTGTCTTTGGATACTTCCATTGCATCACCGCTTCCACCTTTGCTGAATCCACCATAATCCCCTCGGGATTCACTTAGGAGACTTTAGCATACAACTTCTCCCTTCTCAACGTCTCCATCACCTCTCGAATGTGACCGGCATGCTACTCTTCACCGTTGTGATAAATCAAGATATCATTGATAAACACAATCACTGATTTATCCAACATTGGCTGACACACTCGATTCAACAAGTCCATAAAAGCAGCTGGCGCATTGGTCAAACCAAATGACATAACGAAGAACTCTCAGTGACCATAACGCGTGCGAAAAGCTGTTTTAGGTATATCCTTCTCTTTCACCTTTGGTGATAACCAGATCAAAGGTCTATCCTTGAGAACCAACTGGGACCTTGAAGCTGATCAAATAGGTCATCAATTTTCAGTAACGGGTATCGGTTCTTTATAGTCAACTTATTCAGCTCATGGTAGTCGATACACATCCTCATGCTACCATCTTTCTTCTTCACAAACAAGACTGGAGCACCCCAAGGAGAGATACTCAGCCTAATAAACCCCTTATCGAGTAGCTCTTGCAATTGCTCTATCAACTCTTTCATCTCTGTCGGAGCCAAGCGATACAGTGCCTTGGCAACAGGTTTGGCACCTGGTATCAAATCAATCTGAAACTTGATCTCTTTGTCAGGTGGCACTCCTAGTAAGTCTTCAGGAAATACATCCGGAAAGTCACAGACAACCGGGACGTCGGATAGCTGTGGTGTTGGTGTATCCACGTCATTATATAAGCCAAGTAGGCAATACATCCACGCCTCATGCACTTTCCTGCCACCGCCATTGAGATTACTTTCAGGATCCTCGTGACTCGATCCCCATAAACCGTCACCCTACTCCCGTCAGGCGCTATTTAACGAATCATCTTCTTGCGACACACAATGTTCGCCTCGTAGTCCGCTAACCAACCCATCCCAAGAACCACATCGAAACCACCTAAGGTCATCACGAATGGTCTAACAGGATAATTGTGACCTTCTAATTCCATATCACATCTTTCTACCATCTCAGAAATCCTTGTAGACTTACCTATGACATTTTCTACATCAAAGGGCGCATCTATATTCTTACTACTAACAGGCAATTTAGCACAGAAAGCAGCAAAAATGAAACTTTAACTAGCGCCAGAATCAAATAACACAGTGGCTAAAGTTTTATTTACCAGACACATACCTGACACAACATCAGGGTTCGTCCTATCCTCCTCATGTGTCATCGTAAATGCTATGGCGCTCGCCCTCGGTCCTTCACCTCCAGTCTTTTTCACCCCAGAACCCTTAGCCCTCAGCTTCTTACAGTCTTTACTCATGTGACCCTCTCCACCATAGTTAGAACATCGGACCATAACCAGTCCTTTGCTATATGCCCCATCTTCCCACATTTGAAGCATAAGTTCAATCCCAACCTACATTCACCGATATGCTCTTTTCCACATTTGCCACACTTCTTCAATCCCGCACCAAATGTGACCACACGGCGGTCATCTACCCGTGCCTTCTTGTTACTCGTCAGGACACCTCCTTGACCAAACCTTTTCCCACTCCAATTTTGTTCACCACCACCTTTCTTGTTACCTTCGTCCAACACCATAGTTCTCTCATCATACAATCTCCCTGCCAAATCAATTGCCGACCTAAACGTGCTTGGTCGGGCAAGGATCATGTGCCTATGGATATCCGCCGGCAAGCCCCGAATGTACCTCTTAATATTTCGTAACAGAGGCGTCACCTGAGCCGACACCAACTGCGCCATTTCATTGAATATAGTGGTGTATTGTTGATGTGTCATGGTTCCCGCCTCCAGCTCCAGGAATTCCCTTTCCACTTATCCATTTCGCTATGAGGACAGAACTCCTCAATCACCAATCTTTTTAGCTCAGACCACCTCATTCTCCTAATTGCCTGACTACCCTCAGCTTGGACTATATTATCCCACTAACATAGAGCCAAGTCCACAAACGAGTGGGCAGCACATTTCACCTTCTGGTCTTCTCGGCACTCGCTGATATTCACAATAGCTTCCATTTCCCTCACCCATGGGTGAGCAGCAACAGCAATGCTATTACCATCAAAAGTAGGGGGCTTACACCTTTGAAAAGCCCCATAGTTATAACCTCTTGCCGCCTCCGGCGTAGGCTCTTCTTCTTCCTCTTCTTCTTCGTCATCAGATAGAACCGTCACAGTCTCGGGCTGTATCCTTTCGCCCGTAGGTCTACTCCTTTCCTTCCTTTCTCCTTCTGTCATAGCCTTGATAACTTTGGCTACCACAGACGGTAAGATTGTCTGCATGACCTGATGCACCTCTTCAACGACAGCCTCCTTCACCGAGGCCCTTAAGTTAGCACTCTCATCACAGCCCTCCGTATGAGGGGACTTTGGTTCTTCATGAACCACCTTTTTGGCTCTAGGCCTTCCTCTTATAGCCCGTGGTTCAGCACCACGACCTCCACCAAGTGAAGCACTAGATGATTAACACCGGCCATCCTCAAACACACACACTGATATTCAAGGGAACAAATCAGCACGATTATTCAAGGGAACAAATCATTTTATGTCAAGTATAGTAAGTCACTAATTACAGTGGCCAGTTGTGATTAGCCACTTACTTTACTCTTCATACCCCAAGCATTACCTATCCTGACTACATCAGTATCCAAATCTACAAGCAACGCATAAACCACATAACATGCGCATGTAATACCGCTTAATCATTAAGAAAATACCTAATGGCACGTAGCTACTCAGACTGGCATCCCTTCCTTTTCCGTCCCATATTCAGTTTAAGTTTAGGTTTATTTTGAAAATTTACCCGTTTCACTTCAACTTTGTCTCTGATACCAACATGTAAGGCCCCGTTCCCATTGTAAAGCCCCGTTCCCAGGATGTTTACAGCTGCATTATCGTCGCTAATGAAACATATAATTACATTTAACTTTCATCAAACATCACAGCGGAACATCAAAATTACTTTTTGTTGGGTTTTGTAACAAGTTTATCAAAGCTAGTTTAACCATTTAAACTAGAAAACACAACGGATATAGGTTTTAAACATGCTGTTAACATTCTGAAATTTTGGACCATTTTAAACCAAAAACAAAACCCAAGAACAAGGATCATATATATATGTGAAATGTAATGCTATTAAAAATGAAAATGCAACCATAGGGTGTTCTTGAAACTACCTTTCAAGAACAAGATGTTGTAGTAAGGATGAGAAGAAGAAGATGATGTTCTTGAATCTCTAGCCTCCAAAATGGGAGTCCTGAAGCTTGTATACCCACAAGCCTTAGCAAACACCTACCTTGTTAGGTAGTAGAACACCAAGACCCGATTCCTTCTTGAACAGACCGAAAATTAGCCAAGAAGTTCTTCAAGTTCAGTCAAGAATTTCAAAATTTTCAGCCAAGGAAGAACAGAGAAGAGTTCTTTGCATGTGTGTGAGAGAGTGTGCTAAAGGGAAGAGTGCAAGAATGGAGAAAGTCTTGTATTTTACCAAGACTAAAATGATCCCTTGAACACCATATGGGCGGCCGAAATAAGAGGTTTCAAAAGGGTTCCCTCCTAATCTTAATTTTATAAAACTTTACACTCTTAACCCATAAGTTTATAAAATTAAAACCTCTTTTAATTTTATAACAATAAGACACTTTTATATGTTATAATTTAACTAACTTAAATAATGAAACAAATAATTTCTCATGAACAAATTATCCATATAATGTTGTTCTACTATAAAAGCAACATTTTAGAAATCCCATTTTCTAAATTGGTGTCAATATTTGTTTGTATGATCTCATCAACAAATAAGTATTTATTGTTGTTTGTTTAGCTTTTTATTGGGTATGACCCGACTTGGATCATAACGTACTAACCACATCAATCTTATATGTGTCTTGGGCAAACAAGTTCCAACAATCTCCCACTTGCACAAGATTCATAGAAGATTGATGCAAGCAGTAAATACCGCCTAACAACGGTTTTGTTGGATCAAGAAGAAGGCTAATGCAACCAAAACTAAGTCAATTATATAATTTGGGTGCTGCATGCAAAGGCTTCTGAAGCTTAGCATGGAACTTCCGAAGGTTGTAGAGTTCTTCCAAAGACAAAGTGAAAGATCAACTTCTGAAGACAGAACTCTACTTCCGAATTCAAGTGTATACTTCTGAAGTTCAAGTCTTAGAGGAATAAGCTGAAGACCACTTCCGAAGTCTCATAAAAAGAAGAAGCCTCCAAGCCTTGGAAGAAGCAGCCTCTTCCGAAGTACAACTGGCTTCGGAAGTACTTACTCTTCCGAAGCCATTTAACCTTCAGAAGACACTGCTATGAACCAGTGGACAAAAGTATGGTCTCTGACACTCCGCTGCAGACCTTTGATACGGTATGGCACTTTCTCAAAAAGCCATGCAGTTGACCATGCTTTATTCCACTATTCACTTTTTCATGATAGTACATGTTACCAACTTTAGTTGGTGAAAAAAAGTAAGTCAGGGACATGTCTTGACTACCAATCTCAGATAAGACTTTATCCAAGATACCTTAAACTATAGTCTTGTAGTATAGGCTTTAGTTATAAGATCCTAGTTGGTATGAAAGTATATCCGGCTGTAGGTAATATTATATATAGGTTCTCTTTGTAACTCATTCCACACTGCTTGTAAGAGTCTTGTATTATTGAGTTGAGAAGCAATATATAAAAGTACCTTGAAAATTACTTCCTGTGTTGTTTTACTACTTTCTATATTATGATCAACACTTACTGATTCTATCTTAACCTGAGTGTTGTTCTAGGTGAGTTTGAGAGAAAAACAAAGTGCTAAGTGACTAACATCGATCCTGCAATTGGTATTAGAACTTCTCAGGCTCTTGATTACGTGATCCAACCATCCAAATCAATCTGTTTTCACTCCTCCCTACAACCCACTCACTCAAATGGCCCTTAACTAGTCCGAGGTAGAGATGGGAACCATGACAAAGGGTCCCATTTTTACTCCTGAAAATTTCAAGTCTTGGAGCAGGAAAATGGAAGGCTTCATCAGATACCAAGACAGCAAGATGTGGAACTCCATTATCAATGCCGCGTAAAAGCCAAAGGTGGCATCACCTCGTGGAAATGGTGCCATGATAGAAAAGGCTGTAGAAGATTACTCTGATGAAGACAGAAAAAAGATGGACATTGACAGCAATCCCATGACCATTCTCATGATTGCAATACCAAACTCCATCATGGTGGGATTCGAGCATTGCACGACTGCCAAAGAATTGTTTGATGCGCTTGCTTAGATGAACTCAAGCTCCAATGACTCGAAGAAGGGCTGGCTGAAGCAGCAATTTGAGAACTTCACTCATATTGATGGAGAGACTCTCAGCCAGCAGTACTTTAGGTACATGGACTTTATCTCTTCTATTCAGTCTGTGAAGATCACTCCCGAACTTAGAGATCTTACTAGAAAGTTCATGAGTGCTCTTCCAAACAAGTTGACATTCTACTGTGTGTCTATCAAGAGGATAGAGAATTTGAACACTCTCACCATGACTGAACTTTATGGCATCCTTGATGGATATCGCCTAGAAATGGAGAGTAAGAAGGACCTCCAAACAAGCAAACCCATGAGTCTTCCTGCTAGAAACCCTTTAATGGTTGCTGAAGGCTCATTACCCCTACAACCTCAACATTACCTGACTTACCAACAACCATCCTGCTCTCCTGGACCATACATCACTTTTCCTCAGACTCCAAGCTCTCAACAGGTTCAACACAACTCCTTTCAGGAAAGTTATGCCTTTGTCTCAGGAAGTGGACACTTTGGTGATTTTCAATACTGCTTTGATGATCTTGAGTATTTCAGTCCAGACGATGTAGAGTACGTGGACATTGTCCAAAAGATGGATCTTTTAACTTATAGAGCAATGAAGTTCTTTAAGAGAACTGGAAGGCATTTCCCTCAAAACCCAACTACCAGCAAGTTTGGGTTTGACAAGACCAAGGCAAAGTGTTACAACTGTAACCAACTGGGTCACATTACAAGGGAATGCAAGGCTCCCAAGACCAATCCGGGAACCCCATAAGCCTCCACACATCCCTCAACCTTAAAGCCCGCTGAGAATTTAACTGAAACAGCTGTACTAGCTCAAGAAGTTGACTGGAGCTTCATGGTACAGGATGTGACTCTTGCTCAAGCTCTCATGACTAGAATAGATCATACTCAGGTATATGAACATCTCTACACTCCAGCATGTATAGCTAAAGTTAAACTTTATCATGATTACAATATGGAAATCAGATCTGATATTGAGTCTTTAAATATTTTAAAATTTGATTTTAAGAGAGCTAAATCTGACTACCAAAAGAAAATTGAGGAGTTAGAGAAAATTGTGTCTCTTTTAAAACATGAACACATCAACTACAAGACTCAAATCAAAGATCTGATATCCAAATTGTCTGAGGCTCAAGCCTAGCTTGTCACTGCTGAGGCTCAGGCCAGGAAGCATGCTATTTCTGAGCAAAACTTCCAAACTATTCTTGCATCATCCTCCCGATACAAACTCTGTTATCAGAACAAAGGAGGGTTGGGAACCAATGAAATTGCTCCACCACACTCCTACGAGTCTATTAGATATCCTAGATATGGTACTGAGGAGCAAGAGGTTCCAATTGTTGACCCTTCCTCACCAGAGTTGAAGGATGAAGCAACAATGGTGGCCACCACAGGGAAAGAACAGGTCGATGTACCCGTCTACTCCTATGAAGAACAAATCCTAACTATTAAGGCCAGAAGAAGCAGAGCTAAAGCTACTAGAAGAACTGCCAAAAAGGTGGTTGAGTCCAAGCTGAAGATTGACCCAAAGCAGAAGGGTGTCTTTATCCCAGCTAGATTCCAAGTATTAGCTACTTCTGACTCAGGAAAAGAGTGTAATACCAGCACTCTTGTCCTGCCAAAGGATCAGAAGTTGAAGGGAAAAGTTGATGATGAAGAAAAGAAGCCCAAGAAACAACAACCCTCACATTCCTAAAGAACAAACATTGCATGCATAATGTGTGGTCTGCAAAACCACATGGCAAAAGGTTGTTACTACAATCCTGCAAGCACACATTATGCAAGTAATGTTAGAAAAGAAGGAGTCAAGGAAGGTTTAACATTTGGACCTTTTCAAACAGTTCAAGTGATGAAAAAGGGAAAGCTAGTTTCGGAAGCCAGGTTGCTTTCGGAAGAAACTCTCTCTTCCGAAGGGAAAATGGCTTTGGAAGAAAAAGCTACTAAGGTTCAGAAGAACAGGAAAGCTCCCTTGAAACTTCCCCAGAAGAAGATTACTTCGGAAGAAAAGGTGGTGAAGGCTTCTTCCAAAAAGAAAGAAGCTTCGGAAGATGGCCATGCTGCAAAAGCTTCAACAAGCTCATCCTCCAAGATCAACCAAAGGAAGATCAAGGAAGATGCTGTAGCCCAAACCTCTTCTTCAAAGACCTCCATTGAACCCCCATGCATACCATTTGGTTCAATTATGTCACTATCTTTGGAAGAACCCAAGACCAGTAAGGCTTGGGCTTCCAATCCAAACGAACAAACTCATCTTATATGCAGGGACATCCATATAACAAGAACAACAATGTCTGGATTGTAGGTAATGGATGCTCCAGGCACATGACAGGGAACAGATCTCTCCTTCAACAGTTTCAGAACTATGATGGAGGTCCTGTCTAATTTGGAGGTGAGGCTAAGGATATATTTCCGGCAGAGGGAGTATATCCAATGGTAAATTAAAGGTGACAAAGTTCACTTTGTCAAATAGGTTGAACACAATCTGTTAAGTTTTTCTCAATTCTGGGATTAAAAGCACCAAATGCTTTTCACAGAACATGAGTGCATTATCCTTAAACCTGGGATGACAATTCTTCTGGAATTAGTGCTTCTTAGATCTCCTAGGAAAGGGGATATGTACAAGCTAGATATGAACAATGCTTCCCCAATGGGTGAAGTATCATGCTTTCTTTCCAAAGCTGATGAGTCAACACTATGGCATAAACGTATGTGTCATGTAAATTTTAAGATAATGAATAAATTGGCTAAAAATAACTTGGTACATGGTTTGCCTAAAAAGGATTTCTGCAAAGATAACTATGTTGCATGCCTAAAAGGGAAACAACACAAGTCATCTCACAAATCCAAATGTGTTAACTCTATCACTAGTCCATTACACTTATTGCACATGGATCTTTTTGGTCCCACAAGTATAATGAGCATTGGAAGGAAATCATATTGCCTTGTGATAGTAGATGACTTTACAAGATTCACATGCGTATTCTTTTTAAGAACTAAAGATGAAACTGCCGAAACACTAAAATCTTTTATTCTTAAAATAGAAAATCAAATTGACCACAAGGTTAAAATCATCAGAAGTGATCAATGGACTAAGTTTAAGAACTTTGTTCTTGACTTATTCTGTAACTCAAAAGGGATTGCCGGACAATATAGTGCTCCCAGAACTCCTCAACAAAATGGTGTTGCTGAGAGGAGGAACATAACACTTATTGAGGTTGCTTGAAGTATGTTAGCTGATTCAAAACTACCTCTAACATTCTGGACAGAGGTAGTCAGCACCTTACATGCTATGTGCATGTTGGACCAAAAGAACCAATGAGCCGGATTAGAAAAACCTTAAGTCCCACAGACGTCACCACAACTGCTGAAGTCCACAACAGCTGAAGACATAAGTGCTGAAGACAAAGTATGAAGACAAGTGCTTAAGACAAAGTCTGAAGACACAAGTGCTGAAGACAAAGTCTGAAGACACAAGTGCTGAAGACAAAGTCTGAAGACACAAGTGCTGAAGACAAGTGCTGAAGACAAGTACTAAAGACCAAGTATCAGACGTTGTCATAACAGCTGAAGAGGTCTTCTTCAGTAGTTGTGACGGTTTTCTTTCCGTAGTTTTATGTTTTTCTTTTCAGTAGTTTTGTAAAACACTGAAGAGCTTGTTCTTCAGTCGTTGTAGTTTCAGTAGTTTCGTATCAGAAGTTTTATGTTTTATACTTAGCACTCTGATATGTTCTCAGTAGTTGTGAACATATCAGTAGTTTGTTAAGTTTTAGTTATTTGTGTAATAAATCTGCCAGATGTCACTATCTCGTGATATCAGCAGTGATTGCACTCTATATAAGGAGTGTCAACCTAATTGTAATCTGTGAATGATTGAGCAGAAACATTTGATATTATTGAAACATTCCTTTTCACAGAAATATATTCTCTCGTTACAACCGTATTTGTTCTTAATGCATACGAATATCAAATTCTTGCTATAATTTGTCTAATTCTTGTTCTTATTCCGCTGCGTTACACTCTAATCCATCAAACTTGAGATCACTGATCCTGTCAAATGGTATCAGAGCAGGTTCATCATTGATCGATCTAATAATTGATCATTGAAACTGCTATCCAAGATCCAAGTTTGATTGAATTAGCATTTTTGCAAGAAACGGTTATAGAGATTGAATTTTCTGTGTTTTTGGTCATTCATCCTGAGATTTATTCTTGGTTTTCATTGAGTCTGTTGTGGTCTGTGTAAAATCATTTAAAAGCTTGAATTAAATTGTATTTGGACCTGAAATGACTACTCCTTCCAATGATCCTCACAATACTGGTTCCTCAACCAAGCCTCGGATGCTGGTTAGGAATGAGTACAACATATGGCAACGACGAAAGCTCCATCACCTGTCTGTTAACAGCTCAGGTTGTTGGACATCAGTGGTACATGGTCCACACAAGCCTATGGTGAATAACCCGGAAACCAATCAAATGGTTCTGAAGATGAGGGAGCAATACTCAGATGAGGATAAGAAATTGTTTGAGATTGATGCAAAAGCCCATAGAATTCTGGCCATGGCACTGCCTAATGAAATCTATTCTGGACTAATGCATTATGAAACTGCCCATGACCTCTGGAATGCCTTGAAAGAACAATTTGGAGGAACAGATGAGGTCTTGGAAAATAATAGAGAAATCCTTGCCTAACAATATGAGACATTCTCTCATAGGAAGGGTGAGACACTGACTCAACAGTTTGAGCGGTTCTCTTGTTTGATCTCTGAATTAAAAATGGTCAAACATGAGTACACAAATAGCCAGATGAATAACAGATTTCTCAGATCACTGCCTGAGAGATGGGACACATATACTATTATCCTACGCTCCAGTGCAAATTTGGACAAACTATCTCTCACCCAACTCCATGGGAAATTGCTCACATTTGAGAGAGAGATAGAACAGAAACCAAAACTATCATCATCTGGAAAGCTCATTGATGATTTTGTACCAGGAAACACTGCCTTGGTAAGTCATGAGTCAGAGTATGCAGGATCAGAATGCCACTATGATGAGCATATTGATTTCACCTCAAACAATTCTAATCATGCCTTTGTGAGTGTTGATTGTCATTCTGGTAATAATAGTGACAATCTATGCTTTATCATGGATGATTTGAAGGGCATTGCTGATGATGATTTAGAAGAGATGGATATTTTGAGCGAAATGGCCTTGATCAATATCAGATCTCAGAAATTCTACAAGAGAACTGGCAGGAAATTTCCTGGACTCTCTGACAAAACCAAAGTCGGTTTTGACAAGAGCAAGTTGAAGTGTCACAAATGCCACAGGCTTGGACACTTTGCAAGAGAGTGTAGATCAACTGGATCTAACATTTGTGCACCCTTTTTGACTTTTTCCAAATAACAATTCACAATCCAAAGGGCAACATTATGTTGGTTCTAGTCATTCATCACACCCTCAATCTCCTGCATATTTTGTTCCTCGGGGTCAAATGCCATATCCTTATCCCTGCTATTATATGCCACAGTCAAATCAAGTTCAAGCTCCTATAGTACCACAATCTCATGCACTACCAAAACCTCAACCATCTCCATCTCAATTACAACCTCATCACAGCTTCTTCACACCTGGAGTCGTTGACTGGAGTAGCTTACGTGATAACTTGTCTCGTCACACTGAGCAATACTACGCTGGTGCTAGTCAACATGGTGGTGAACACCCTTTTGGAAATCTTGCTCTCATGGCCCTGGAGTCTACTGAGGGTTCCTGTTCAAATGCATCATCTTCACAGGTAACTCAGGTATCTTCAGAGGCTAAAGCCAAGTTATGTTCTAAATCATGCATAGCTACCTTTGTCTCTATTAGAGAGGCAAATGTAGCATTAATAAATCAAAAACTTGAGTTTGAGAAAACCATTTTAAAAGAAAAGCTGAGTATGAGTCTGCTCTTAACAGTAAAAGTGATGAGATTTATAAGCTTAAATGCCAATTAAATGATGAAAAGGCCAAGCTAGAGGTTATTCTGGAAGACCACAAGAGTCTCAAAGAAAAACTTGCAGTGACCAAGTTGAGTGTGAACGCTGGGTCTCATCATGCAAGGGATTTGAAATGCTTCTTAGCAAGCAAACTGCTTCAAATGTCAAGTTTGGCATTGGTTACAACCATACTGCTCCACCAACAGACTTACTCCTAACTCCATAGTTAAGTCTGAAAGTGAAAGCAATCTCCAAACCATATTATCGTGTGAGTCATTCTCTAATGATAATCTAAGATCAGAGAATGAAACCAGTGTTAAGATCTCAACAAATAAATTGACTGATGGTCTAACTACTGAGACTCATATGAAGCTGAGTGCTTCAGATGTTGTTCCTCAATATACCCCAAGTACTGAAAGAGACCCAACATCTGAAAAGCATTTCAAATCAGTTGAAATACAAGGACTAACAACTGTGAGGAATCCATCAACAGTCTATTAGGACGCATGGAAAACAGTTGAATTACCAGTCTTTAGCTGTTATAAATCCTTTAGTACCTAGTACTGATAGGAGGAAAGTACTGAAGATCACACCTTCAGTAGTTTCCACTTCAGCAGTAAAGATGTCCAAGATGAAGAATAAACCATGTGAAATTTGTGGTAAATTCAATCATCTATCTGATGAATGTTGGTACAAAAAGGGTTTAAAGCTCCAAAGGGATGAGCTCATTAAACTAGAAATAAATAAATGAAAACTGAGTTTGAGACCAAGTTTGTACCACAATCATCTCAACCTGATAAACCCAAGGCCTTACCCAAATCCACTAAGAAGGATACAGTTTATCAGAAGACAGCTGATATTGTTCCTCATAAAAAACATAAGACTAAGTCTGTGAAATCTAAGAAGGAGGAAATGGTGGGTCACAGGAACTCATCAAAAACAAGCTCTGGAGTGTCAAATGAACTGAAAGCTCGAGCTTCAAATCAGACGCAGCTTGTTATCATGATTCAGCATCTGTTGGGGAGAGTTAACCAACTTGAAGCCACTGTGACCAAACCACTGGAGAGGAATTCCAGGTCCAAATCTATTTCAGCACCATCTCCATCTTCATCAGCTGTTAATCATGAGAAACCAGCTATGGTTAAATCTGTTGATAAAGTCAGTCCCAAAACCAAAAAGGTTTGGGTCTCCAAAGCTAACTAGTTTCTTATGATTGTGCAGGGTTCTTCAGCATGCCAAAGAAGCATCTGGTATGTGGACAGTGGAGGATCCATGCACATGACTGGGAGCAGCTCTCTTCTTCATGATTACTCTCAGGGAAAGAAGGATTTGTCTCATTGGAAATGATGCTAAAGGTTACATCATTGGAAAGGGATTTGTGTCTAATGGAGATATTAGATTTGATGATGTCAACCATGTGGAGAATCTCAAATACAATCTGTTGAGTGTCAGTCAGATGTGTGACAAAGGACATGTTGCTCTTTTCACAAGCCAAAACTGTAGGATTCTGTCTTCCAAGGTTCTGAGCTGGTTGATAAAGTACTGGATGATAACACTCTCCTGAAGGCCAATAGGATAGGAAGAGTATATGCCTTGGATCTATCAAAGAAAATTGAGTTAAGAGGCCATCCATGCTTGTTCTCCAAGGCCTCTCTTCAAGAATCTAAACTGTGGCATAGAAGGCTGGGTCATGTTAATCTCAAAAACATGAATCAGCTGATCCACAAGAGTTTAGTGAGAGGTCTTCCAATAAAGGAGTTCAATTGTGATGAAATCTACACTGCATGCTTAAAAGGGAAACAACATAAAGTTTCATTCCCAACCATAGAAGAATCCAAGTCTAATGCCTGCTTACAACTACTACACATGGATCTTTTTGGTCCTGTGAAGGTAATGAGTATGGCAAAGAAGAAATACTGTCTGGTAATTGTGGATGATTACTCTAGATATGTATGGACCTTCTTCTTGGATTCAAAGGATGAGGCTGCTCAGTCCATTATGAACTTTGTGTTACACGTTGAGAAGCAGTATTCCCTACCAGTTAAGTGTGTGAGGAGTGACAATGGTACTGAATTCAGAATCCACACTCTTGATGAGTTTTACTTGTCAAAGGGAATCAAGAGGCAGTATAGCATCCCAAAGACTCCAGAGCAAAATGGAGTAATGGAGAGAAAGAACAGGACCCTCATTGAAGCTGCAAGGTCCATGTTGGCTGATTCTTGTCTGCCACTGGGCTGAAGCTGTCAATACAGCTTGCTATGTACAGAATAGAGTTCTAGTAAATCAGAGGTTGATGAAGACTCCATATGAAGTTCTTCATCATTTGGCCCCTTTGATTTCATTCTTTAGAGCATTTGGGTGTCCCTGTTACATTCTCAACACAAAGGATCAACTCCAAAAGTTTGATTCTAAGGTGGATGCAGGGTATTTTGTTGGGTATTCATCCACTTGCAAGGCTTATAGAGTATTCAACTGTCGGACAAAGATAGTTGAAGAAACCTTGCATGTGAAGTTCAATGAATCCCCTAAGGATACAATTCCACAAAACCCTATGGAGTTTTTTGATCTGGACATTCTGCAATATGTTCCTTATCAACCACCTGCTGTTGCAGATCATATGAATCCATCATCTTCTGTAGCTAGTCATCCATCTGGTGTTACTGATGATGATGATGATATGAGTAATCAACTTTTCAAGTTTAGTGATCAACTGCCTGATTCAGCTAGATCTGATGTTCCTGTAGCTTCACTAGCAAAATCCACAACAAATGCTGATGAGATTTCTACAACTTCAACTTCCTTTGAATTACCATCTACTGATTGGTTTCAAGGAAATGCTTCACCATCACCATCTGTTGCTGCTCAGCCTGCTATAAACACTTGCACAGATCTTATTGTGTACCAAGATCTGAAGAATCACCCTATGTCTCAAATCATTGGTGATATCAATGCTGGCGTTTCAACACGAAGTCAATTGTGAAATTTCTGCTTCTATGCTCTCTTCATTAGTCAGCAAGAGCCAAAGAACTATCATATTGCTTTAAGGGACAATGGATGGGTTGAAGCCATGCAGCTTGAGCTTCTTCAGTTCAAGAAACAACAAGTGTGGGAACTGGTCCCTCTACCTCCAGGTACGTGTGCAATAGGCACTAAATGGGTGTTTAGGAACAAAACTGATGAAAATGGGCTTATTGTTAAGAACAAGGCCAGACTGGTTGTACAGGGGTTTTCACAAGAAGAAGGTATTGATTATAATGAAACCTTTGTCCCTGTAGCCAGACTGGAAGCAATTCGATTGTTTTTAGCTTATGCTACTTATCACAACCTTAAAGTTTTTCAAATGGATGTCAAAAGTGCATTTTTGTATGGGAAAATTAAAGAAGAGGTTTATGTATGTCAACCACCAGGTTTTAAGGACAATAAACATCCTAATTGGGTGTATAAGCTTGATAAGGCTCTTTATGGGTTGAAACAAGCTCCTAGAGCCTGGTATGAGACATTATCCAACTTTCTTCTGGAAAATAATTTCACTAGAGGCTCCATAGATAAGACTTTATTCATTAAGAAAGTTGGGCAGCATAATCTACTTGTTCAAATTTATGTAGATGATATATTTTTGCATCCTCTGATCCACAGTTGTGTGATGCCTTTACAAAGTTGATGCAACAGAAGTTTGAAATGAGTGCCATGGGAGAATTACAATTCTTTCTTTGTTTGCAAATCAAACAAAAGGCTGATGGAATTTTCATTCATCAGTCCAAATCCACAAAAGATCTTTTGGAAAAGTTTGATTTACAAAAGTGTAAGCCCTGTACTACTCCCATGTGCAACACCACACAACTGGATACACATCAGAAAGGTAAAGTGGTTGATGAAACACTTTACAGATGTATGATTGGGTCCTTGATGTACTTAACAGCTTCTAGACTAGATATTATGTTTGCTACATGTGTTTGTGCTAGATTTCAGGCTGCACCTAAGGAGTCTTATTTGATTGCAGTCAAGAGGGTCTTTAGATATGTGCAAGGCACTCCATCTCTAGGTTTATGGTATTCTACTAGACATTCTGGTAAATTAGTTGCTTTTTTTGATAGTGACTATGCACGGTGTAAGTTGACAAGAAAGTCCACTTCTGGAGGATGCCAATTCTTAGGCAACTGCTTGATTTCTTGGCAGAGTAAGAAGCAGACCTCAGTTGCTACATCAACTGCTGAAGCAGAGTACATTGCTGCTGCAAGCTGTACATCTCAGGTACTCTGGCTTCAAAACCAATTATTGGATTATGGCATAACAGAGACTAAGACCCCATTGTTAATGGACAGCTCTTCAGCTCTTTATATTGTCAAGAATCCTGTCCAGCACTCTAGGACTAAACATATTGAAATCAGACACCATTTTATTAGAGATTGTTTTGAAAAAGGTCTGATTGATCCAAAATTTGTTCCTAGTGCTAATGAGCTTGCAGACATTTTCACTAAGCCCTGGATAGCACAACTTTCCAAAACCTACTGATGATCATTAGTTTATTATTGTCATATATATAAGTACTGAAGTTATTTTCCCTCCAGAAGTTTTCTTTAAACTACTAGAGCTTAACTTCTCAGTACTCAAGTACTTTATTTGATAAAACAATTGATGTAGTTACAACAGCTAATGCAGCTACAATTACTGATGTCAGAAATAAAAATACGTACTGATGTCCTATGAAACATCTGAAAACAGATGAAAACGTCTGATGAGTACGTGTTGGGGACAGTATGAAACAACTGAAAAGCAATGAATTGACGACAACTACTGATGAGCCTTTTTTCTCTTCAGTAGTTTCCCAACTACTGTTTCTTTCTAAACAACTGAAGCAAAACCATGTCTTCAGTAGTTTCACAACTACTGATGACTAACACCAAGTCTTCAGTTGTTTACAACAACTGATGGTAAAACCAAGTCTTCAGTCGTTTCCTAACTACTGATGACTAATACCAAGTCCTCAGTTGTTTCACCACCTGAAGTCAAAACTGTCTTCAGTAGTTTTATAACTACTGATGACTAAATCTGAGACTTCAGCTGTTTCAACGTCTGACGGTTAAAACCAAGTCTTCAGTTGTTTTATAACAACTGCTGATCACACCAATACGGTCGGTCATTCCAAACCTGTGAAAGTTAATACCACGTCATCAGTAGTTTCAACAACTGATGACTAACACCAAAACCTTCAGTTGTTTTCTAACCCTACCCTTTAAATACCTTATCCCACCTTCAGAGTTTTTCCTTTCTTCTCTTCTCAAACCTAACGTTCAAAAACTCTCTAACCTCTCTTCATCAATGGCGACCATGCAACTAAAACCACGACACAACTGTGTCGCACATCTCACAAAATCGCCATACTGGACCAAGTTTCACAACGCCATTGATTAATGGTTTAGTCACCTTACAAAACGGCTTTTCTGTTAAATCCCACCATATATGCCGAATCTCTTAACCAATTCTGGACAAACGTCACTCCTGTCTCTGAGGAGAATGACACAGAGTCGCTTCAATCGTTTGTCCATCGTCAAAAAGTGATCATTACTCCAGACACTCTTCACCAAACCCTCAATCTGGATGATGCCACTTTCCCAACTGGTTATCCAAAGGGCACAATAGATCAATCATTTGCCCACCATGGATACCAGGGTAACCTGAGTGCATCTACCATATTGAAGAAACATTTCCAGGATGCCGAACGTCTCATCTTTCACATGGTAAATGTCTGCCTTGCCCCCAAGACTTCATCATGGGATCAAATGTCCACAAGGTGGCAACAGGTAATGTACTCCATCCTTGAGCAACAACCTTTAAATTTTTCTGAAATACTATTTTTAGAGCTCAAGGATATGGCCCAAAAACAACTTGCTAACCGTTGGATATTATATCCTCGGTTCATAATGGCCATAATTGAAAACCAGCTTCAAGTTGAGGGACTTGTTGGCTTGGGAGTCCCTGCTACGGCTGTATTGCCTGAAGTATACTCCCGGCACAACTCTAACCAATCACTAAAAATGGCTGCCAAGCTGCGCAAACCCACGCAGCTAGAACCCACCGCCACCACCTCCAAATCCAAAGTCCCCACCAAACCCACTAAAAAGAAGTCAAAAAAGGCTACTCAGGGAAATGAGTCCCCTGAGGATGCCCCTACAACACAAACGCAGGCTATATCCACTGGTTATAACCCCCTAGTGGATACAAGGACTTCACTAGCCACAGCCGCTCAGGATTCCTCTCAAAAGTAGCCTGCAGCAACCAAAGAAGGGGTACCCACTAATCTGGGATCTTCCTCATTTGAGGAGATTGCCATTGAAGAGCACCATTCTCCCCAGGTGCATACTGCTTTTACCCCATCTCCCACTATAACCGCCCCACAAAGTACTACTCTCATTGTTGCAAACGTGCTGAGTCAGTTGCATGCCTCTCCTCCTCCCCAACAAACACCAACAAAGGGGAAAACCACAGCAATTAAGGAAGAAGATCAACATGCTTCTGACAGCCCACAGCACCAGGGTTTAACTGTTCTATCTCCTTGTGTGGATATGCAGATACGAACATCTGGTGAGGCTGCCACCTCTTCTAAATCAGCACATGATCAGACTGAGGCTAGTAACATAGCTAAGACCTCACCAGAGGCAACAGCTGATGAAGGACATCGTCCTGAGGCTGGAAGTCCCTAGTTCCAAGAAAAAGGGGCACATGCTAAAACTGGTCTACACCCAGTGCATGTACATCCTGCTACAAGCAGGAGGTCAGGTGATTCAGCATCTGCTGATGATGACCTGGGCTTCTTTAATGATGTTCTGGCCCAGAACACAATTCTTGAGGAAGAAGTCAGTAGACTACAAAGACTACTTGACCAATTCTCTCAAAAAGCAAGTCCATCTGAAGGTCTCCCACACACTCAGCCACTCAAAACTTCCGAGCCACCAGCTTCTATTTCTGGCACTGCTTCTCAGGGACAGAACCCCTCTGAGCAAACAGCTGCTATCTTTCAGCAATCCCTACCTCTCATCACCCCAATGATCACAGACATTGTGATCAAAACCATGGATGAGAGGCTCCCCTCAATCGTACAATCCCTGGTGGAGGAGATTGTGAGCACAAGGCTTTCTGCTACTCAAACCCTTGCAACCAATGCAACCAAAAAGGGGGAGAGTCAGTCAGTGAAAGCAAAGAGAAAGAGCATAGAGGGGAAGAAAGAAAAGGAGACTGAGAAGGAAGAGGAGTTTGTGAAGGGAGCTGACATTGATCAAGTGGGTGAAAGTCACAAAGACTTTCATGTCACATATAAGAAGAGGAAGGTTGAAGGAAAAGAAAAAGAACTCGAACTCGATGAGATGATCAAAATGGCGGATGCTACACACAGTAAATCAATGGACTCCATTATTGATCAACTGTATAGACAGAGGTTCGATACTGCATAGCTTGACTCAGAGATTAGGAGACTTGAAGTTGAAGAAATTAACTCAAGATGGGCATGTTATGATGCATTAGAAAGAGAAAAACTAGAGATCATGATCAGATTCATTGCAAAGTACCTTGGGAGATCATTGATCGAGATTAAGTCATGGACTAGGGACAGTATCTTGGCAATAACCACCAAGATCTGTTCGTCTGAAGCATACACTAAGGGATTGGTGATTGAAGCACTAAATGAGGCAGGTGCTGGGAACAGAAAGGAACTAGCAAAACACTCAAAAGCCTCACTCACTACAAGAATGCTAGAACAACCTGCAAAACTCCCACATGAAAATCATCACTACCACAACCCACTAAACCAATTCCTTTACCCTCAAAACCAACAGCCGATGATGCACCCAAGAAGAAGAGAGAAGGGTGTTGAGGCTAGAAGAAGAAGAAGAGGATGATGAGGAAGAAGATAGGCTGCCTCTTTCCACAGTCCTAACTTTGCCTAAAGCCAAACCTATGCCCATCACTCCCACCTCACAGATGGAAGCTGTGAGAGTAAAGATAGAAGAAGAACAGCAGCAAAAGCTTCATGATGATGAGATGCTGAAAAGCGTAGACAAAACTTATGCTGCTTCTTCATCAATAATCAGCATGAAGAAAGAAGCTTTGAGATTGTACACCCTTGCTAACACATTTCAATATCAAAAGGAAAAGGTGAGAATATGGCCTGATCCTAGGGTGGCTCACAGAATTGTGAAGAAAGACATTTCTTCGAGATACAAGGGCCAAGTAAAAAGGATCGTAGATGAAGAGATCACAGTGGTCCTTGTAGTATCACCCTGGGAAATTGTAGAAGATTTCAAGAAGGCCTATGAAACTAAACAGCCACCCCAAAAGATGTTAGAGAACAGAGTAATTAAAAAGGGGTTAGTCTACAAGAGGCTTGAGAACTTCAAACAAAATGAGCTCAGTCTGTTACTTGAAGGTACTCACCCAGATGAGTTTGCATACAGACAGATTACAACAATTGAGCTCAAAAATGCAAACAGGCTAAGTACATTTCAGAGCTGTATGGGCGTGAAGGACTGTTTGATGGTGGAGCTAAAAATTTTACCATGGAAGAACAAATTATGTTTCTCAGAGCATACACTAGAGAATCCTATAGGCTTATACATGGGAAGTAGATTTCATGGATAGGACCACAGCCCTGTGTCCAGTTCCCCAAAGTCAGGGCTCTTATCCATACTATGCCAACCAAATTTCAGAAATCTATTCCCAGGCCAGTGCCTAATTGGGTCATCTTCTTAGCTGATCAAGAAGGAAAAAGACCAATCTTATTGCCAACAATAAGTGGGACCTCAATAAAGTTAAGGTTTTGGCTGCATTGGTTCAGGGGGAGTTTGTTGGACCAAAAGAACCAATGAGCCGGATCAGAAAAACCTTAAGTCCCACAGACGTCATAACAACTGCTGAAGTCCACAACAGCTGAAGACAAAAGTGCTGAAGACAAAGTCTGAAGACAAGTGCTGAAGACAAGTGCTGAAGACAAAGTCTGAAGACACAAGTGCTGAAGACAAAGTCTGAAGACACAAGTGCTGAAGAGAAAGTCTGAAGACACAAGTGCTAAAGACAAAGTCTGAAGACAAGTGCTGAAGACAAGTACTGAAGACCAAGTATGAGACGTTGTCACAACAGCTGAAGAGGTCTTCTTCAGTAGTTGTGATGGTTTTCTTTGAGTAGTTTTATGTTTTTCTTTTCAGTAGTTTTGTAAAACGACTGAAGAGCTTGTTCTTCAGTCGTTGTAGTTCAGTAGTTTCGTATCAATAGTATTTTTTTTATACTTAGCACTCTGATATGTTCTCAGTAGTTGTGAACATATCAGTAGTTTGTTAAGTTTTAGTTATTTTTGTAATAAATCTGCCAGATGTCACTATCCCATGATATTAGCAGTGATTGCACTCTATATAAAGAGTGTCAACCTAGTTGTAATCTGTGAAAGATTGAGCAGAAACATTTGATATTATTGAAACACTCCTTTTCACAGAAATATATTCTCTCGTTACAACTGTATTTGTTCTTAATGCATACGAATATCAAATTCTTGCTATAATTTGTCTAATTCTTGTTCTTATTCCGCTGCGTTACACTCTAATCCATCAAACTTGAGATCACTGATCCTGTCAGTGCAGAACAGAGTTCTTGTAGTTAAGCCCCATGGAAAACCCCTTATGAGCTATGGAACAAGAGGCCACCATTCATTGGCTTTCTAAGGTCCTTTGGCAGCAGGTGTACCATACTTAACACAAAAGACAATTTAGGAAAGTTTGCTGAAAAGTCGGATGATGCTATCTTTGTTAGGTACTCTTCTAGCTCCAAAGTTATAGAGTATACAACATTAAGAATCAACAATTTGAGGAGTCATCCAACATAATTGTTAATGAGCACACTCCTTGTGTTAGGGGGAATGGCCCGGATAATATCTTTGATTTAGAATTCTTTCTAAACTATTCTAAACCTTCTTGTGAGAATGTTTCAGTTGGAACAGGAGCTCAAAATGATGCTGATGTCGCTGCTGATAATCAACTGTTTGAGCTACCTAGTCCTAATTCTCCAAGAACTGCAATAAATGAAGTTTCCACCATTCACAGATCTGATAGCTTGACCATATCAATAGTGAAGCTTCTGCAAGTGAATCACTTACTGAGCCTCAAAACTCATTAGGTGATCCACCACAACACCAAGCAGAAGGAAGTAGTGTTTTGAAGGGACAGGAAACTATTAACACCACTTCATAGCCAACCATTGATGATGTTTCTCACTCATTCAATCAGTCCTCATTGAATGATTTTGAAACAGCAGCTAGACAGAGTGTTCCAGTTCCTGAGCAGAATATGTCCAATCTGGATCTATCTCTGCAACTGGAAGTGATTACTTGCCTTAGGATTCATAACACTCGTCCTGCTAAGAACATCATAGGGGATGTCACTAAGGGTGTGAGAACAAGGGGACAGACTTATCATGGAATGTCTGCTTGTACTCATGCTTTCTATCCCAGATAGAACCTAAGAAGGTAGAAGATCCCTTAAAATATAGTAGCTGGCTTGAGTCGATACAAGAGGACCTGCTTCAATTCAAGAGACAGAAGGTATGGAACCTATGTCCGCTACTATCTGGTCAAGTACCAATAGGCACTAAATGGGTTTTCAGAAAAAAGATAGATGATAGAAGCTTGATCATCAAGAACAAAGCAAGACTTGTAGTTCAAGGATACACAAAAGAGGAAGGAATTGATCATATTGATGTCTTTGCACCGTTTACAAGACTTGAGGTAGTTAGGATCTTCCTTGCTTATGCTGCATCCAAGGACTTCACAGTATACCAACTTGATGTCAAGTGTGCCTTTCTATATGGGGATATAGATAGGGAAGTCTATGTATGCGAACCTCCAGGATTTGAAGACCCACAACACCCCAACTATGTGTGCAAATTGGATAAAGCTCTATACGGGCTACACCAGGCACCTAGGCTGTGGTATGAGACTCTGTCTCAGTTTCTTCTGAAGAATGGCTACACGAGAGGGACCATTGACAAGACTCTCTTCATCAAAAAGTCTAGAAAGGACATCTTGCTCCTTCAAGTCTATGTTGATGACATCATATTTGGTTCTTCAAATGACCAAATGTGTAAGGGCTTTGAGAACATTATGAAAAAAAAGTTTGAGATGAGCTCCATGGAAAAAATGGACATTTTCCTTGGAATTCAGGTGAAGCAAACGAAGGAAGGGTTCTTCATTAATCTATAAGTATGTCTCTGACATATTAGAAAGATTTGAAATGAAGGATTGCAAGCCTGCCAAGACACCCATACCCAGAAACCCTAATCTTTGTCCTGACCTTGAGGTAGAGGATAGTGATCAACATCAGTATAGGGCAATTATTGGTTCTTTGATGTTTCTTACTACCAGTAGACCTGATATCATGTTTGCTACTTGTATTTTTGCAAGATATCAGGATGCTCCAAAGGTGTCTCACTTAGCTGCTATTAAGAGAATCCTCAGATACCTCAAAGGAGCACCTAAACTAGGTCATGGATACTCTAACAGTTACTATGGTGGCTGCAATATTGACAGGAAATCAACATGAGGAAGATGTCAATTTCTTGGTGGAAGGATCATCTCATGGCAATGCCAGAAACAATCCTGTGTCTCTACATCAACTGCTGAAGCTAAACACATTGTTGCTGCTAGCTGCTGTGCTCAACTGCTATGGATTCAGAATCAGATGTTAGACTATGGATTCAACTTTATGAGTACTCCTATCCGTATTGACAATAACAATGCTATCTCCATTACTGAAAATCCAGTAAAGCACTCCAAAACAAAGCATATTGACATCAGGTATCATTTCATTAGAGATATTCATATGAAAAATCTTATTAAACTAATCAAAGTTGATTCAAATGAACAATATGCTGATTTGTTCACCAAAGCTTTTGATGAGCAAAGATTTAAGTATCTCATAACAGTTATTAGGATGATAAACATTGATTAGATCACCTCTTTTGAAACCCTTTTAATATGTTATGTCTTCTGTCAATACAATTTAAGCCCTGTTACAAAAGATCTTTCTGAAAATTGTCTATGTGTAAATTTCTTCCAAAGAGAAATTAACCCTCGGAAGTTATTTTTATATCTTCCAAAGCATAATTTCTCAAAGGATAATTTTTCTTCTCGAAAGAACTTTTGGTCTCGGAAGAAGCAATTGATTACATATCAAATGTACTTCCGAGGTCTACAAACTCTCCATTCGGAAAGCAACTCTAACCTTCGGAAGCAAAATTTTTGCTTAGGAAGTGACAATTGCCTTCGAAAGACAAATTACCATCAAAATGTTTTACATTCGGAAGAAAGATTCTACTGTGTAACGTAAATCTCTTGGGCCCCACACTATAAAAAGATAATATTTTGTTAATGATGTCGGATTATTTAACTGATTTTAACCTTACTACCACTGACAATTCATCCACTAAACCATCATATCACCTTATCCTAACCTCCATTACCGCCTTCCACACTCTTTTAAATAATCTCGACTATTCAATTTCATCTTCTTACTTGCAATTTTTACTTCCCTAGAAATTTCTCTCCTCTCCAACTTTACCCAAGCTCAAAATTCATCCACATTCACCTTTCTCCAGTGGCACTTAACCCTCAGCACAAACAAGTCGCACTTCTTGATTCTTCAAGAGATGCTGACTTCTCTAAAATCATCTCCTTTCTCACCTAATCACCTTACTACAGTGCTCTTACCGTTAACCCCACTATTTACTCCAACCACATGGCCGAATTTTGGGGAAATGGTCAAGCCGCAACCCTAAATGGAATTCGTGTACTGAGGTCCAACATTTGTGGATAGGAGTTGATTATTACTGAACAACTCATGAGGGAGCACCTCGAGCTTCATGATGAAGGAGCTCCTATTGAATTCCCTAAGGCAGATTTGGACAACACCTACATCCTAATGGGATATGGTGGAGCCATAAGCAGGTCGACGGTCTACAAGTTCAACTTCTCCTACAGCTGGAAGTTCCTCCTGCACGTTGTTCTCCATTGCTTGTCCAACAAGTCCGGCGGATGGGATCAAATCTAATATGAACTAGGATGCTTAGTTCATAGACTGGTGAGAGGCTTGCGCTTCAATTACTCATGATTTGTGTTCACCAGATTAGGAATGTACAAAGGGAGACATTCTTTATGTATCCTAGATTCATTCAACACATTATCAACTATGAGTTGGACCAGAGCATGCTTGTCTGTGCAGCTGCTCTGATTGTCCCCAACATGCTGCCTACCATCTTCAAGACCTTGAAGAAGGTGTCCACCAACTTCACTAGAAGGTACACTACTCTACTTCCAGGTATGATTGAGCGCATAACTCCTGGCGATATCCATGTTCACCCCACAGGTGATGAACCCACACAAGCAACCACCACCATAATGCCAACACGGCCTTCTCCACCCATCACCATCACATATCAAAGACGCCCGAAACGAACCCTTGTTCAATCTACTCTGATTAAACAAGCCCCTCATGTTCATTCCAAATACTAGAGTGGAAACATGGGCTCCCACTCACTCTGAGGTTTCTCCATCCTTCTCTTTTGACCTTAATATGGATTTTGGGTCTCCTCAGTCTCAAACCCAAGAGCCCGACACCCAAACCGGCAGCCCTTAGAATGAGTATCTACACTCTTCTGAGCAGCCAACTAGGGACAGCCCCACCAAAGTCTCAATGCATGTAGACATTGATCAAGGTCCCGGGTCATTAGGCTTAACCTCCCTATCTTTTACTGACCTTCTCTTCAAAACTGATGAAGAGATAACATCTCTCCATGTCAAAGAAGTTGATCTACAACACTCTTTTCAAGATCAATAGATCCCGGAGAAATCCCTTATCTCTAGCCCCCATCAGCAATCTATAACTGAGGTGAGTCCCACTGATGTGGAGGGGACTCATGCAGATTCAGCTGCCACTACTGAAGGTGCCTCAATGGACCTTGTGGATAGTGGTAACATATCTTAGACTAAATCTGCGGCAACCGAGCCCTTTGATGACTCTAAAAGAGACATCACTAAGCACGGGAAACCAGGGTGCCAAGAAACCACATCTGGTGGTCAGGCTGAACATACCAGGTATGTTATCTCATCTCCTCGTGATTCTTCAAAAGAAGATGAGGGAAGCATGCAACTCCTCATTCAAGACCTTCAATCAAAAGTCTCAAACCTTGAATCTTTGGTTATGACTTTAGAAGCAAGGTCCGCCACTCAGCAACTTGAGATTGACAATCTAAGGCCAAACTAGCTAAGAAACTGATAGAGAGGTCTGTTCGGCATGTACCTGTTTAGGTCTCATTCACTTTTTCTTCTAGCTCATCTAGCTCTCAAGATGATGCTACCAAAAAGGGGGAGAATGTTCAGAGACAAACACTTGAAGACCCACAACAGAGCTACACTTCAACTTCAACCTCCTATACTCCTATCATTATTGTGTCTGAGTCATCTCAAGTTATTTTCAGATTGACTCAAAGATACTCAGCGATCTCTACAGACTCTTCACCAAGTTTCTATTGAGATCCTCCACTTATAAGCCAAGCCATATGCTGCAATGCTCTACTTCGGAGCTGAAGAGCTTCAGAGGCTGACTGCACCTTCTACCACTGTGGAAGAAGTTGGTCAATCTAAGGTCCACATGGAACCTAAGATTCATTTCAAAGGGGAAATGGGTCCAACTTTCAAAGCTGAAGTTAAAGCCTCGAAAGAACAAGCAGAATCTTCCGAAGCTGAAATAGAAGCTATAGAGGGACTATTTAAAATGTCCGAGGAACTGATTATCATAGATGCAATCCTTGAAATGGTATTTGAGGTGAACAGCGAGGACTTTCTGACTCTACCTCCATCCCAGACACCATCTCTACCTCTCTCACAATCAGAATCCAGTCTCTAAGAACCACCACAGTCAGACTCTTCAAAGGATAAAGGGAAAAGAAATATGACTGTGGAAGGGCTTCAGGAAGCGGAAAAGATTGAGAAACTTAAGAAGAAAGGAAGACTTCCAATTGAGAAGTTGCTAGCTGCCAACACAAAAGCAGTTGTAGCCAATCAGGAGGCTGTCAACAATAAGAGAAGTGAAGAGATCATTGACCAGGTTATCCAAATGGGAGCTGCAAATAAAGACACACTCCTGCTACCACTAGAGGCATTGGTGAATCTGGAGAAGGCAACCCGGCTGAAACTTGAAGAAGAAGCCAGGTTGGCCTTGGAGAAAAAAGAAGAAAAAAACAGAAGGAAGCTGAACTGCAGCTGAGGAGAAACAAGATAAATTTCCTACTCTCCAGAGGCTTTAATCTTCAAGAACTTTCTCCACCCAATAATGAGACGATCCTCTGGCTCTACAACAAAGAGCAGGATCAAATGGAGAAAGAAAGAAAGAAGGTTGCAAGAGAAAAGACAAAGAAGAAGAAGAAGGAGGAAAAAGCTACGGACACTGCAACTAGGCAGCTCGGTGAAAAGGCCTGGATGAAAGACTATCTTCGGGCCCATGGCTTCTTTGGAAGGTGGGTGGGTCCCATGTCTGAGAAGACATGCCAACGTATTGTCAGTGAAATCAAGGTTGACATCCGGTTGGGAAAGAAGAAAAAGATGTATAGAAGATAAAAGGAATGACCTTCACTGCAACCTCTCAACCACAACCTGAACCCTCGCCCCTACCCTTCTCCATTAAAATCGAACCCTTCACCCCTGAACCAACAACCTTACCCATATCTGCTCTCTCACCACAACCACCTAAACTTCCTATCGTCCAACCTAAAACTCTCCCCAAAACCTCTGAACCTCAACCTACCCAACAACCATCCAAACCAACCACTCAGCCTTCTTAACATCTCTCTCTTGAGGAGTTCAAGGTAATAAAGACCAAGCTCGTCAACTGCACAACTCTGAGCGAAGTCTCATATGATGAAGATTCTGTCAACATTACCTATGTTGATGGATCCTCTTGTTCCCTCACAAGAGATCTATTTCTTGATTTACCTAGAGGAACACTGGACCAGGCAGCTAGACTTCTAGGCCTCAACTCAGATCCTTAAATGATGAAGAGAAGAATCTTAGAAGGAAACTGGTGACTCTGCTGTACACCAAGAAAGAGGACAAGATTCCCAGTCAGTCTCTTGTGCCTAGAAAGAAAATAGTCTAGTGGAGGTTTGATGAAACTTCTCATAACTTTGTTATGGAAAGGGAGAATGGCGAAGTCAATAGACTTAATGCAACCTCTCTGCTACACTCCAGCAGGTTTGATGTTGCTGAGTTAGCAGAGAAGCCATTCTCCAACCCCTCCAACTCTGAAGCTGTTGCACTCATCAAAAATCATCTCAGCAGTCTTCACCTAGCTAAGCTAACTGCAAAGGCCAAGATTGAAGAAGAGTTGAGATTGAGAAGACAGGAAGACAAGGAAAGACCTCCTACCAAAGGCATTGCCTTTCTATAGATGGTGGAGGGTCCAGAACTGGAACCTATAGTTAGATGGGAATATGATTACAGGTCACTTAGATATTTACTCTTTTTAGAGGGCAACAACAAAGGGTACATGTTATCCAAGGTGACAGACTAGACTTCCTATCTACCAAGGATCTGTACAAACTTCTTAGCACCATATCGGGAAGAACAAGGAGACAGACAAATATTTACTCTCCTTGGTGCTGAAAGTTTTGAGAAGCAGAAACAAGTGAAGTTTTGGTAGAATTAGCCTAGGGGGAGTTTGTTGGATCAAGAAGAAGGCTAATGCAACCAAAACAAAGTCACTTAGATAATTTTGGTGCTGCATGCAAAGGCTTCCGAAGCTTAGCATGGAACTTCCAAAGGTTGTAGAGTTCTTCCAAAGACAAAGTGAAAGATCAACTTCCGAAGACAGAACTCTACTTCCGAAGTCAAGTGTATACTTCCGAAATTCAAGTCTTAGAGGAATAAGCTAAAGACCACTTCTGAAGTATGACGAAAAGAAGAAGCCTACAAGCCTTGGAAGAAGCAGCCTCATCCGAAATATAAGTGGCTTCGGAAGTACTTACTCTTCCGAAGCCATTTAACCTTCAGAAGACACTGCTATGAACCAGTGGACGCATGTATGGCCTCTGACACTCCATTGCAGACCTCTGATACTGTATGGCATTTTCTCAAATAGCCATGCAGTTGACAATACTTTATTCCACTATTCACCTTTTCATGATAGTACATGTTACCAACTTTAGTTGGTGATGAAAGTTAAGTTAGGGACATGTCCTGACTACCAAATCTCAGATAAGACTTTATCCAAGCTACCTTAAACTATATTCTTGTAGAATAGGCTTTAGTTATAGGATCCCAGCTGGTATCAAAGTATATCCGGCTACAGGTAGTATTATATATAGGTTCTCTTTGTAACTCATACCACATTGCTTGTAAGAGTCTTGTATTATTGAGTTGAGAAGCAATATATAAAAGTACCTTGAAAATTACTTCTTGTGTTGTTTTAATACTTTCTATATTGTGATCAACTCTTACTGATTCTATCTTAAGCCGAGTGTTGTTCTAGGTGAGTTTGAGAGAAAAACAAAGTATTAAGTGACTAAAATCGATCTTGCAGGTTTACTACCTTAATACGTATGACTAAGTGCCATTCAATAACATCATCCCCTTCAAGTACCTTACTCAAAATATTTTAGGTGAATCAATCATATATCCATTTGTCACAGATGTCATGTTAATCCCAGAGATAGAATGATCATTGTCTAGTTAATTAACTTTATCAGGCCTTAGACATCTTACTCTCAACGAATAAGAGGGAAAAATCCCATCTTGACTACATACGTCTCTCACAACTACCTTGTATTATACCTGAACTCAGTCTTATGTACTGTCATGTTTCAGAACAGCGAAGAACTAAGTCAAAATTTAATATTTGGTAAATATCAAGACCCAATATGTATATCAGGTCAGAGGATACTAAATGATATTCGCCTTTACTCAAAATTACTTATGATCAATCAGGAAGATTCCATGTAGTAATATTTGAGATGCAGGTCAGTCCAATATTGTATCCCACAAATATCTATGAACTTTGGCAGCAACCCTTTGCTCTATGTTCATCCATATGAATATATACCAATCCAAGTTCATAATAGTCTTACGTTCATAATTGGTCCCACAAGTATGAACGACTACGGGCGTTCTGAGTAAATGATTTACTCATGGATTTTAAACATGCAAAATACAAAAATATTAGTTGAAAAATTATAACCAAATAATTTATTCAAGTAATAAACGGTTACAATATCTAAATACAAAAATTAAAGATCATATCCAGTCACTAGAATATTGAAGTCCCATGGCACAAGTATGACGTTCATGCTTTGCCTTTCCATGAAGGTTCGTGAGCGGATCCGTAATGCTTTGATCTATGTGAACTTTGCAACTACATATCTTTCCCTTTTCAACTTCATCCCATGTAGTTGAATCTCTGTTCAATGTGCCTAGTCTTTTGATGTGCACGGGGTTCCTTGATTTGAGCAATCGCACCCTCGTTATCACAAAGAATTTCTAGGGGGTCTTGAATGGAAGGGAACGCCCATAGATCGGCCATGAATTCTTTAACCATGTAGCTTCCTGAGCTGCTAATGAAGCGGCGATGTATTCTGACTCTGTAGTAGATAATGCCACCACATCTTGCTTAGAGCTCTTCCAAGAGATTGCTCCTCCATTCAAGATGAAAATGTACTCCGATTGTGATCGTGAGTCATCCCAATCAGTTTGGAAACTCGCATCCGTGTAACCCTTTACTATGAGTTCCTTCTCACTAGATCCATAGATTAGGAAGATATCTTTGGTCCTCCTTAAGTACTTAAGTATGTTCTTAACAACCATCCAATGACTGTTTCCCGGATTTTGTTGGTATCGGCTTGTCATGCTCAAGGCGTATGACACGTCCGGCCTAGTGCATATCAATGCATACATGATGGATCCTATAGTAGATGCATACGGGATTCCCTTCATTTTGTCTTGCTCATCCTTTGAAATTGGACATTGAGTCTTACTCAATATCCTTCCTCTTTCGATAGGTACCGTACCTTTCTTAGAGTTTTCCATCTTGAACCTTTTCAAGATCTTATCAATGTGTGCACTTTGATTTAAACCTACCAACCGCCTTGATCTTTCCCAATAGATCTTTATTCCTAAAATATCGATGGCTTCACCAAGATCCTTGATGGAGAAACAGTTTCCAATCCAGGCTTTTACACCCTCCAAGGTTGGAATGTCATTTCCAAATAGTAGGATGTCATCCACATACAAAACTTGGAAAGTGACGATGCTCCCACTAGGTTTCTGATATACACATGCTTCATTAGCATTTTTGATGAACCCAAACTTGATTATCTCTTCATCAAAATGGTGATTCCAACTTCTTGATGCTTGCTTCAATCCATAGATTGATTTCTTTAACTTGCATACTTTGTTAGGATGTTTTCGATCGACAAAACCTTTAGGCGGAACCATATAGACATCTTCCTCAACATATCCATTTAGAAAAACGGTTTTGACATCCATTTGCCAAATATCATAATCATAACGAGCAACTATGGCAAATAATATCCCAATAGACTTTAGCATTGCAACAGGTGAGAAGGTCTCATCATAATCAACCCCTTGAGTTTAAGTGAAACCTTTTGCTACAAGTTTAGCTTTATAAGTATCCAAGTTTCCATGCATATCCGTTTTCTTCTTGAAAACCCACTTACTTCCAACTATCTTGGAGTTAAAAGGTGGTTCAACCAAGTCCCATACTTGGTTTTCATACAATGATTGCATCTCAACGTTCATGGCTTCAAGCCGTTTGTCACAATCCAAATTGGACATTGTATCACGATAAGTGATTGGTTCATCGGAAGCAACCACATAGCATCCATCTACGAAAAATCCATATCTTTCAGGTGGATTACTAATTCTACCAGATATGCGAATGTTTTGTGTGTATTGATCAACTATTTTATCACCCTCAACATCTTCATGTTCAGTGCTAGTTGCAACCAAACGTGTGTTAGTTTTTGGTATTGATCTTCCTCAAGCTCCACAGTTCTACTGCTAGTTACTTCCATAAGGAACTTAGCTTCTAAGAACTCAACCTCTTTGGCAACAAACTCCTTTTGTTGCAATGGATCATAGAAATAAAATCCCATAGAATCTCTAGGATATCCAATGAAGATACGCTTAGTGGAACGACTTTCTAACTTGTTTGAGGTGGGAGTCTTAAAATAAGCCTCACAACCCCATACCTTAAAATATGATAGTGATGTAACCCTTCCATGCCATATTTCAAAAGGTGTCGTTTCCACTTTCTTGGTTGGGGCTATATTCAAGATACGGGCCGTAGAGAGCAAAGAAAAACCCCAAAATGATAGAGGCAATAAGCTTCTAGCCATCATAGATCGAACCTTATCCAATAGAGTTCAATTTCTCCTCTCGGACACACCATTGTGTTGTGGTGTTCCAGGTGGAGATAGTTATGAGACAATACCACAACTTCTAAGATGATCTCTAAAAGCATCACTTAGGTATTCACTGCCTCTACCGGTGCGAAGTATTTTTTTTTTGTTGAGTTGATTTTCTACTTCATTCTGGAAGATTTTGAACATTTCAAAAGCTTTATCTTTGTGTCTTAACAAGTGGACATAACCATATCGACTATAGTCGTCAGTAAAGGTAATGAAGTATCTTTCATGGTACATAGTCATTGGCTTAAAAGGACCACATACATCTGAATGTACGATGCCTAATAAATCTCTTGCCATTTCAGATTTGCCACTAAAAGGTGCCTTAGTCATTTTACCTTGTAAACAAGATTCACATACATCAAATGAATCATATTCACTTGCTTTTAAAAGACCGTTCTTTTGAAGTGTTTGTATGTGCTTCTTGTTTATATGACCAAGACGGCAATGCCAAAGATAGGTATCACTAAAATCCAATTGAGTTTCTTAGTGGTGGTGTGGTACAATTCGCTATCCTATAACATGTTTTCATGAACCAGTTCATAAATACCATTAATAGGAATAGCTTTAGAATGAAAGATGTCATTCAAAGAAACATGAATTTCATTTTCATTAAATGTCATAAAATAACCATATTGTCTTAATTGGGAAACATAAATAATGTTCCTTGTCAAACTAGGAGCATACAAAACATTTTTCAAAATTGCTTTCAAACCATTTGGAAGCTTCAAGATGTAGTCCCCTCTGTCTTCAACTTGAACTTTTGCCCGATTGCCCATGTAGAGGCTAACATCCCCTTTGTTGAAGTCCTTACTTCTTTTGGACCCATGCAATAAGTTGCAAATGTGAGTTCCACATCCGGTATCCAATACCCATGTGTTAGAGGATATTAAATTTAGATGAATATGAATCATGTAAATTGTACCTGAGGTTTGCCCGGTATCCCTCTTAGCTTGCAACTCTTTGAGATTGACTCAACAATTTCTTGCCCAATGTCCAATCTCCCCATACTTAAAGCATGGGTCATTCGAAGCAACGTTTTGCTTCTTCTCTGCTAGTTTGGGTGGTGGAACTCTTACCACTCCATTTCCTTTTCCCCTAATGTGCCATTTACCCTTGGCAACATTTTCCTTGGGTGCGAGGTAAGGCCTCTTCTTGTTCCCACCTTTTTACCCATGGCCACCTTGAAAGTTTTGAGCATAGAGTGATGCTCACTTATGTTCTTGCCCCACCCATTCATGTTATAGTTCATGACAATGTTGTCAAACCTTTTTGACAAAGAGTTGAGGATCAAATCTGTAGCCAACTCTTTCGAGACAGGACAATTCAGCCTTTCGAGGTGGTCAGTATGGCTTTTCATCTTAAGTACATAATATAAAACAGATTGTTGTCATCCATGCAACATGCATGGTGTGCTCTAACATTTTCGAAGTGCTTTACCCTTGCTTGTTGTTAGAACATTTCCTTCAACTGGGTATCATGTCGTATGCTCCATGATGTTCATACTCCTTCTGGAGATCCGGAGTCATACTTGCCAACATGAAACAAGACACTTGGACCGAGTCCTCAGTGTATTTCACCCAATTATTATAGGCCATCTCATCATCCTCATTGGGTTATCTGGAATCGGATTGTCTAAAATATACGATCGTTTCTCTTGCTTGAGAACAATTTTCAAGTTTCGAAACCAATCTATAAAGTTATTATTGTTTAGACGCTCCTTTTGGAGATTATTCCTTAGTGATAGTGAGTGAGCACACGAAATATTATTATTTTTATAGTTGTTGGTGGCCATCTACAAAATTTAACAAAGTTCAATTTTAGTATTTTCAATATTGGTCATATTTTAATAACTAAAACCCTTTTAAGTGTCTTATATAATTTTAAAATTCTAGAATCCAACGTTACATTTAAATAGTAGTTAGGTGACCTTTATCTCATTATTTAAAATAACAAGGAAGTCAACAGTTTGACAATTGCAACCCTTTGCAATTTCTAAGATATGGGATCGACTTAAACATCATATGTGTAGTCCTCACGTTTATCCCATCAACATTTTTGTAAATCACATTGTAGGTGATCCATTAAACATGGTTTGCAAATCAAGTTACCCTACTTACACACACATGTGAGTTTTCCAACATAAGTGGTTAGGTGACCTTTATCCCACAAATACGGTATCCCCACCTCAAATCATAAGTTCCCTCAAAATGGTTAGGTGACCTTTATCCCATTAAGAGTTTCCAAATGACTCAAGTGTTATGCAAAATGATGGTGTTTAACTTATTTATAAAAGAATTTTTTTAAGTTTTTATAATACTAGTTTAGAAAACTCTATGTACCTTATATTTGCATGCTTTTAAATACAAGGTACCATATGGTTCACTTTTAATAAAACCCCTTTTATTAAAATCATTAATCCTTTTAATAACCTTTTATTAATCACTTAATGATAAAGAACCATCAAAATTTAGCTTGTTAAGTTTATCAAAGCTAGTTTAACCATTTAAACTAGAAAACATAGCGGATATAGGTTTTAAACATGTTGTTAACAATATGAAAATTTGGACCATTTTAAACCAAAAACAAAACCCAAGAACAAGGATCATATATATGTGAATGTAATGCTATCAAAAATGAAAATGCAACCATAGGGTGTTCTTGAAACTACCTTTCAAGAACAAGATGTTGTAGTAAGGATGAGAAGAAGAAGATGATGCTCTTTAATGTCTAGCCTCCAAAATGGGAGTCCTCAAGCTTGTATACCCACAATCCTTAGAAAACACCTAACTTGTTAGGTAGTAGAACACCAGGACCCAACTCCTTCTTGAACAACCTAAAAATTAGCCAAGAAGTACTTCAAGTTCAGCCCAAATTTTGAAATTTTCAGCCAACGAAAAAGAGAGAAGAGTTCTTTGCATGTTGTGAGAGAGTGTGCTAAACGGAATAGTGCAAGAATGGAGAAAGTCTTGTATTTTACCAAAACTAAAAAGATCCCTTGAACACCACATGGGCGGCCGAAATAAGAGGTTTCAAAAGGGTTCCCTCCTAAATTTAATTTTATAAATATTTACACTCTTAACCCATAAGTTTATAAAATTATAAACCTCTTTTATTTTTATAACAATAATACACTTTTATTTGTTATTATTTAACTAACTTAAATAATGAAACAAATAATTTCTCATGAACAAATTATCCATATAATGTTGTTCTATTTCATAAGCAACGTTTAGAAAACCCATTTTCTAAATTGGTGTCAATATTTGTTTGTATGATCTCATCAATAAATAAATATTTATCAGTGTTTGTTTTGCTTGTTATTGGGTATTACCCGACTTGGATCATAACATACTAACCACATCAATCTTATATGTGTCTTGGGCAAACAAGTTCCAACACTTTTCATTTCATTATGAATGATTTTGCAAGTTAATACAATCTTCATTTCGAAACATTGTTCGTTCACATTACAATGCAAAAACATTATACAAAAGAATGCCATCCAAAAGAGCTAAGTAGTCGCCCCGTGCCATCCTCAGCAACCTTACCTGCCAACTGGAAAAAAATGCATAAAAGTCAGTGTTGCTGAGTGAGTTTTAGTTTTATAATAAAACATACTTTACTTACAACCATTCTTAACTTTTGCATGTGATCACACATCATACGTACACATAGATAATATCATTATTATCATCATCATTCATTCACAAAGTTCCATTCATTCATACATTCATCATTACTTCTTTTCATTCCATCAAAAACCATGAACTTTACCCTACCGTCACGCATAAAGTTGGTACTAGGCCGGGGTCTATCATAGACCCCCCGTCATGGCACACAGCACCCTGGCCACAGTACCTACGGTAAATTCAGGTGTACGATTGTCATATGCTATACCCGTCGTCATGCATAAAGCTGATACTGGGCCGAGGTCTATCATAGACTGCCCGTCATTGCACACCGTAGCCTGGCCACAGTATCTAGGGTAAGCGACAAAGGTTCTATACAAATGGTTGGTCATAAAGACGGACCCCGGTGTGCATCCTTCGGGAGTAGCTAACCCACACACCGTTGAACTAACTCTTCATTGGGCGTGTTTCCACATACAAGACTTGCAAGACTTACTTTACTTTCCTTCGTTCATTAATGCATGCATTCTTTTCATCATGTTACTCTTTTCATTATCTTCCACTTTACGTTACATAATACTTTCATTTCATTCATTAACATTCAACGTAAAGCCATGGAAAGATAATCATACCTAACAAGGAACATCAACATACACAGTCAACATCATCATACAAGGCATCATACATACATAATGTACACCATACATACCATCATGCATATGCATCAATCATACATCATAACATCATCATACAATGACCATCACACCATCTATGACCTTAAAAGACAGCTTACATAAACCCTCGGGAACCTCCCAAGTCAAAGCCTACCTTTTACTTTTCCCCAAAAAGTCACAAAATATTCTAAGTGTTCATCCACATTTCCCTTTTTGTTCATCCGCGTTTCTTTTTGTTCATGAGCATTTCTTTTTCTTCATCGACATTTCTTTTTGTTCATCCGCATTTGCATTTGTTCATCTGCATTAACTTTGTTCATCAGCATTTGTTCCGTCGCATGAATTTACACATCCGTATTTGTTCATCCGCATTAAAATTTGTTCATCCGCATTTGTTCAGTCGCATGAACTTACTCATCCGCATTTGTTCATCCCCATTTCTTTTTGTTTATCCGCATTTATTCAGTCGCATGAACTTACTCATCCGCATTTTTCCAACCGCATTACCTTTGTTCATCCGCATTTGTTCAGTCGCATGAACTTACTCATCCGCATTTGTTCAACCGCATTACTTACTCTTCCGTATTGACTTTCTCATCCGCATTGGCTTTCTCTTTCGCATTAACTTTCTCAACCACATTGACTTTCTCATCCACATTGACTTTCTCATATGCATTTGGAACACTTAAGCAGTTTTTCTAAACATAGGCATATGAACTACTGTTTGAGCGCATGAGAAGCCTAGGGCACACTTATCATCATAATTCAGTCCCAAACACCATCTATCATGTTCGAAGCTTAAATCATGCATTCTAAGCCTTAGAAACACAACCATAACATCATCAAGCATGAACATAGTCCAAAATCACACCATACCCACAACATACACACATTCATACATACGGGGTATGAAACCCAGTTTTATAAAAACATACATTCGTCCAATTCCAGTCCCAAAATTAGTTAAAACAAGTAAAAAGAGGGGTTCTAGAACTCACCTTTGCAGCTCTTGAGTATGGCTTCTTCCAAACTAACGTGCAATTGAGATCAACCTCCAAGAAACCCACCAAAAACACATACAACTGAACATACAAACACACATACGCATACAACAGAGGCAATGATAGTTAAGAACACTTAAAAACCATGAATTCTTACCTTGAATTCGACTTTTCAGCTCTTGTTCTTCAAGAAATCCGAATCTGCACTCTCCCTCTCTAAAAATCCGGTGATTTTGGGGTTGTAAGAAGAGAGTGGGTGGCCATGCCAACTTTACACCAACTTTCAAACCTTTTTTCCTTTTGTCACTTTTTACCTCTCAACTTAGGTAAAATATCTTTTTTTCTTTTTCTTCACTTTATTCTTTCTTTCTTTGACTTTTTTTTAAAAATAACCGAGTGTTACAAATCAGTGCTTAGGTTCCTCATGCTCAGCCTGATAAGCTCACTAACCCAACTTCCTTAAGCCTTCACTTTGAGTCTAAACACTCAAGTAAACAACCTTCAGGGGACAGTTACAATCCCCAACCTTTCGAATTAAACCAATCCATTCCTAACTTTTACTTCTATACTGATAAAGATTTAGGTTTCTATGAGTACCATGATTCTATCTTCTTTTCCACTACTAAAAAATAGATGATTGCTCTTAGTCTCCTATATCTAGCCCACATCAGTCACCCATTACTGAGGTTGACTCTTTTGAACCTGTTCAGGATATCCATATGGAAGAGGCTCTCATTTCTGCAAGTGATTCCATCATTAAGACCTCAACCATCGTAACTCAGCCCATTGACACCTCAACTGAGGCTGCTAGTGGGCAGAGGAAATCCAGCAGCCAAGAACCTGAAGCTGGTGATGAGAAAGAGGACTCTGGTCCAATCATCTCATCCCCCAATGATTCTTATCGTAAAGATGACGGGAATTTGAGACTAAAGGTGCAAAACTTGTCCGACACATGTGTTAGACCCTAAAAGGATCATACATGCCAATTTAATTGGTGAGTTTTTGGTTGTTTTGCTGAAAACTCCCTAAGTTCAAGAACTAATGTGAAAGAATAATGTGTAGAAGAAGAACCAAGTATTGACTAACCGCATTTGTAAAGGCAGAAGACATAGAACAAATGGCGACAAGTGTTTGTTCTTCCGCATTAACAAATGCGGATAGTCAAAAAGATATGCGGACAAGACTTGTTCATCCGCATTTGCAGATGCAGATGACTAGCAACATATGTGTTAGATTCTAAATGCCCAAGAACACAAAGAATATTGATGTGGTTAGTACGTAATGATCCAAGTTGGGTCATACCCAACAACAAGTTTGCAAACACTAATATAAATATTTAATTGATGATATGATCATGCAATTGAATAAATACACCAATTTAGAAAATGGGGTTTCTAAATAAATTGCATATGAGATGAAACAACTTATAAGGATACTTTGTTTATGGACATTATTTGTAATGTTATTTAAGTTGGTTAACATCAAATAATAATAAAAGTGTGTGTATAAATTAAAACGTTAATTAGATAACTTATATGAATAATTAGTAAAACATTAGTGAAAGTTTTTGGGTGGAAAACCCCAAACTCATCAAGTTTCGGCCGCCCCTAATAGGGGTCCATGGCCACTTGTTTCTTTCACTTGTTTTTCATAGAAACACACACACACACTCCATATCTCTCTCTATTACATGCAAGCACCTCAAGAACATTTCTTCCTCTCCATTGTTGAAGAATATAGAGGATGAAAATTCGGATTCCAGCAGGTCTTGTGGCGTGTTTTGGTGTCCAAAAGCCTAGCAACAAAGTGTCTTGCTTGAGGCTTGTGGGTATACTAGCTTGAGGACATATTCCTTGGTGTTTTGGTCCTTCAAGACTTCATCCTCTTCTTCACATCCAACGTTTTTGGCAGCCTTTTGGAAGATGGTTCATCCAACGTTTTTGGACAGCTTTGGAAGGTAGTTCCATGGTCGTTTTGGGTTGTTATTTGTTCTTGTTAGCTAGTTCATACACATATATATGATCCTTATGTTCTTGGGTTATCGTTGTCATGATATGAGCCTTCATTTTCAGACTATAAATGATAATATTAAAGTTATTTTCCGCTGCGTTTTCAAGTGTAAAAAGGTTAAACTACCTTGATATGGTCCAACAAACCCAACATTGGCATCTAGAGCCGGATATGTGGATGACTAGCCTCCTTATCCTTGTAAAATTGGTTTTATGAGTTTTTAACAACCTAATAGGGGCTGTTTTATGATGTTTTGATGAAATCCCAACCTCTCAAGGTTATATCTTATATGCTTATGATTAAACCTTGAAAGAATAGATAACAAAATGGTTGATTGTATTTTGTTTGGACTAAACACCCTAAATTCTTTGTTTATGTTGGCTGAAAATTTGGGGTCATATGGGGATTTATTTGGTTCTTGGATGTTGTTTCATATTGGTGCATAACCTAGCCTTAACCTTGTGTTGGTTTGGTTTTGGATGGATGTTTTGTTTTGGTTGTATTCATTCTTTATGGGTTGTAATAATTATTCCTTTGTGCTTGTATTTGGATGTAATTTATTTATTCATTCATTGTGATGTAATAGATTGATTAAGTGTGTTTTCTTAATAGAAAATTTTGTATTAGGATATAAATTTTGTAAATGAAGATGCTCAAGATGGAAGCACAAAAGGAAGACACAAAGAGGACTTGAAGCATTTGGATGCAACTTCAAGTGGGGGTCTTTGGAGACCTCATATTTTGTGTTTTGTTCAACCCTTAGAAAAAACCTAATGATAACACTTGTGATGGTAAACAAGTGTTGTCAACATAGTGGCTATGGTTAGGCACTTGTGGCTGTTTCTTGTATGCTTTTTTGATTATTCATTTTATGTTGATTGTTTGATATGTGAATATGCTTAACAATCTTAATAAATGGTCACAACAAGCTGAATTTTCATGGCTCTTAATCATTAATATGTTAATAAAAGTTTTAAAAGGATTAATGATTTCAAATAAAAGAGGTTTTATTAAAAGAACCATAGGGTACCATGTATTTGAAAGCATGAAAATACAAGGTACATAGAGTTTTCATAACTAGAATTAAAGAAAACTAAAATCCCTTTTGGAACAAGTTTAACACCATCCTTTTACACAACACTCGAATCACTTGAGAACTACTTGTGGGATAAAGGTCACCTAACCACTTTTAGGGAACTTGTGTGTTTGAGGTGGGCTTAACATATTTGGGGGATAAAGGTCACCTAACCACTTGTATGTGTAAACTCACACGTATGTGTAAGTAGGACGACTTGAATTGGAAACCATGTGCATAGGGTCACCGAAGCATGGCGTACAATGGTGTTGATGGGATTTTACATGTCGACTAAACATAAGATGTTTAATTGATCACATAAAGCTAGAAGTTGCAATATGTTGCAATTGTCAAATGTTGACTACCTTGTTAATTTATTTAATGGGATAAAGGTCTCCTAACCATATTTTAAATGTAACGTTGGATTCTAGATTTTAATTATTAATTGTCTATGAGACATAAAAGGGTATTAATAATTAAAATGTAATTTTTTATAAATACTAATATGAACTTTGTAATTTTGTATAAATGGCCACAAACAACAATGCTACCACCCCAAATGCCCCTACCCTATAATTGAGAACCATCTTAGAATGGGTTCGTCTTAACCATAATAACTTTATGGATTGGTTTCGAAACTTGAGAATTGTTATCAAGCAAGAGAAAAAGGCCTTTGTCCTTGATGATCCCATCCCTGACCAACCGACCCCGAGGATGTTGAGGCCTATAATGATTGGCTTAAATACACAGACGATTCCATGCAGGGTTCTTGCCTCAAGTTGGGAACCATGATTCCTGAACTCCAAAAGGACTCTGAGCATTATGGGGCGTATGACATGATTACCCAGTTGAAGGAAATGTTCCTTGAACAAGCTAGGGTAGAGCGCTTCGAAACGGTTCGAGCGCTTCATGCATGTCGCATGAAAGAAACCCAATCGGTATCATCTTATGTTCTTAAGATGAAAATCCACGTTGATCGCCTCGAGAGACTTAATTGTCCTGTCTCAAAGGAGTTGGCCACGGATTTGATCCTTAATGGCCTAACCAAAAGGTTTGAGACGTTCATAATGAATTACAATATGAACGGGTGGGACAAGAGCATTGGTGAGCTTCAGGCAATGCTCAAAACAGCCAAGGCAAGCATGGGTAGAAAGGTTCTACCTGTTCTCTCGATCAATAAGGGTGGCAATAAGAAAAGGCCCTTCCCCGAACCCAAGGAAAATGTTGCCAAAGGAAAGGGGTACATCAAAGGTAAAAGGAAAGGGAAGGCTAAAGCAGAACCTCCATAGCTTAAGCTTAAGAAGCCTAAGGTAACGGAGAACGATCCATGCTTTGAGTGTGGGGAGATAGGTCACTGGAAAATGAATTGTCCCACCTATCTCAATGAGTTGAGAAACAAGAGGGATGCTGGGCAAACCTCAGGTACAACTTTCATGATTCGTATTGGTTTAAATGTTATTTCTTCCAACACATGGGTATTGGATACCGGATGTGGAACTCATATTTGCAATTTGTTGTAGGGGTTCAAAAGAAATAAACACTTCAAGAAGGGAGACATAAGTCTCCACATGGGCAATGGAGCAAAACTTGATGTGGAAGCCCAAGGAGACTATATTTTGAAACTTTCAAATGGTTTTGAAGTCGTTCTCAAGAACATCTTGTATGCTCCTACTTTGACTAGGAACATAATTGATGTTTCCCTTTTAAAACAATGTGGTTATGAATTGAAGTTTGTAAACAATGGTATTCATGTTTGTATAGAAGATGTGTTTTATTTTAAGGCAATTTTTTAATAGGATCTATGAATTGGTTCATGATGATTCATCCTATAATAACTCACTATACCAATCAAGCACCAAGAAACTTAAAATGGGTTTAAGTGATTCATATCATTGGCATTGTCGTCTTGGTCACATAAACAAGAATCGAATTCAAACACTTCAAAAGAATGGTCTTTTGAAAACAAATGAAAATGTTTGATTTGATAAGTGTGAATCTTGTTTACAAGGCAAGATGACCAAGTCACCCTTTAGTGGTACTAACAAGAGGGCAAAAGACTTATTGGGAATCATACATTCGGATGTATGTGGACCTTTCAAGACAGTGACAGGAAATGGTGAAAGATACTTCATTACCTTTACCGAGATTATAGTCGCAATGGTTATGTGTACTTGATGGCACATAAACATGAAGCTTTTGAAATGTTCAAAATCTTCAAGAGTGAGGTAGAAAATCAACTCAATAAAACAATCAAAGTTCTTGTTCAGATAGAGGAGGTGAATACCTCAGTGAGGCTTTTCAGGATCATTTAAGAAGTTATGGGATCGTCTCACAACTTACTCCTCCTAGAACACGACAACATAATGGTGTGTCTGATAGAAGAAATCAAACCCTATTGGATATGGTTCGATCTATGATGGCTATAAGCTCACTACCTCTATCCTTTTGGGGTTTCGCATTGCTCTCCGCTGCTCGTATTATGAATATGGCCCCAACCAAGAAAGTGAATTCGACACCTTTTGAAATATGGCATGGAAGAGTTCCATCACTATCATATTTAAAGGTATGGGGTTGTGAAGCTTATGTTAAGCTAAACACCCAAAACAAGTTGGAAAGTCGATCCACTAAGTGTATATTTGTTGGATATCCCAAGGACTGTATAGGATACTACTTCTTTGATCCAACAGAGCAAAAAGTATTTATTGCTCTAAAGGCAGAGTTCTTGGAAGCTAAGTTCCTTATGGAAGGAATAACATATAAAACAGTGGAATTTGATGAGGATCAAGATCCACAAACCGATACACATTTGGTTGACACTAGCAATCAACAAGAGGTTGTTAATGATGATCAAGTGGTTAATCAATACACACAAAACATTTGCAGATCTGGTAGAGTTAGCATTCCACTTGAAAGATATGGATTTTTTATGAATGGATGCTATGTGTTTGACTCCGATGAGCCAACTACATACCATGATGCAATGTCCAATTCGAATTATGACAAATGGATGGAGCCATGAACGTAGAGATGCAATCCATGTATGACAAACAAGTTTGGGAATTGGTTAACCCTCCACTTAACTCCAAACGGTTGGATACAAGTGGGTTTTCAAGAAGAAAACAGATATGCATGGAAACTTGGATACTTACAAAGCTAGACTTGTAGCAAAAGGTTTCACTCAAACTCAAGGGGTTGATTTTGATGAAACCTTCTCACCTATGGCAATGCTAAAGTCAATTAGGATATTGTTTGTCATAGCCGCATATTATGACTATGAGATTTGGCAAATGGATGTCAAAACCACTTTTCTCAATGGACATCTCGAAGAAAGTGTCTGTATGGTTCAGCCTGATGGTTTTATCGATCCAAAACATCCTAATAAAGTATGCAAGTTAAAGAGGTCAATCTATGGATTGAAACAAGCATCAAGAAGTTTGAATCAACATTTTGATGAAGAAATCAAGAAATTTGGTTTCATCAAGAACGCTGACGAGGCTTATGTATATAAGAAGGCTAGTGGGAGCATAATTACATTTCTAGTATTGTATGTTGATGACATACTACTTTTTGGAAATGATATTCCAACCATGGAAGGTGTTAAGACCTGGCTTGGAAGTTGTTTTTCCATAAAAGATCTCGGTGAAGCCGCCTATATTCTGGGAATAAAGATCTATAGGGATAGATCGAGGCGCTTAATAAGTTTAAATCAAAGTGCATACATTGATAAAGTCTTGAAAAGGTTCAAGATGGAAAACTCTAAGAAAGATATGGTACCTATTCTCGGAAAACTCAAAGGATGAGCAAGATCGAATAAAGGACATCCCATATGCGTCTGCTATACGATCCATCATGTATGCGATGATATGCACCGGACCGTACGTGTCATGCGCATTAAGCATGACAAGTAGATATCAACAAAATCCAGGTAATAGCCATTGGATGGTTGTTAAAAGTATATTGAAATACCTTAGGAGGACTAAGGATATGTTTCTAATATATGGGTCTAGTGAAGAGGAACTCGTTGTAAAAGGTTACACGAATGCGAGCTTCCAAACTGATCGAGATGATTCTCGATCACAATCAGGGTATGTCTTCATTATGAATGGAGGGGTAGTGTCATGGAAGAGTTCAAAACAAGACGTGGTAGCATTGTCCTCTACAGAATCCGAATACATAGCCGCCTCATTAGCAGCTCAGGAAGCTGCATGGATAAACAAATTTAACGATGATCTAGGGGTCGTCCCTACCATTCAAGACCCCTTAGAAATATTTTGTGATAACGAGGGTGCGATTGAACAAATCACGGAACCCCGTGCACATCAAAAGACTAGACATATTGAGCGGAGATTCAACTACATAATGGATGAAGTTGAAAAGGGAAAGATATGTATTTGTAAAGTTCACACTGATCAAAACATTGCAAATCCACTCATGAAGCTCCTTGAAAGGGCAAAGCATGTAAGTCATACTTGTGCCTTAGGACTTCGATTTTCTAGTGATTGGAATTAATCTGTGTAGTATTTAAAAATTTGGAACAATGTAACCTTTAACTCTTTATATATATGTGATATTCTGAGATTGTGTTCCTTTTAGCATGTATATATCCATGAATATGTTTATTATTCTAAATGTTCGTAGTCGGTCATATTTGTGGGAACAAATATGAACGTAATAGTATTATGAACATGGATTGGTGGATATTCATAAGGTATGAATATAGAGCAATTGGTTGCTACCAAAGTTCATACATATTTGTGAGATACAAATATTGGACTGACCCGCATCTCAATTTTACTACATGGAATCTTCTAGATTGATCATAAGTAAATTTGAGTAAAGGCGAATATCATTTGGTATCCTCTGACCTGAGATACATATTGGGTTTTGATATTCACCAAAATGTTATACCTTGAGCTAGTTCTTCACTATTCTGAAATAATGAACAGTACATAAGGCTATGTTCTGGTGTGATACGAGGTGATTGTTAGAAACATATGTAGTCAAGATGGAATTTGTTCCTCTTATTCGTTGAGAGCAAGATGTCTAAGGCCTGATTAAGTTAAATCAATAAGGAATGATCATTCTGTGTCCTTGGATTTAACATGACATCTGGAACAAAAGGATAAATGAGTGATTCACCTAAATCATTTCAAGTTGGATACTTGAAGAGGATGATGTTATTGAATGGCTTTAAGTCATGCGTATTAAGGGTAGTAAACCGTTGTTAGGTGGTATTTACTGCTTGCATCAATCTTCTATTAATCTTGTGCAAGTGGGAGATTGTTGGATTCTTAATGCCCAAGAACACATAGAATATTGATGTGATTAGTACGTAATGATCCAAGTCGGGTCATACCCATAACAAGCTTGCAAACACTAATATAAATATTTAATTAATGATATGATCATGCAATTGAATAAATACACCAATTTAGAAAATGTGGTTTCTAAATAAATTGCATATGAGATGAAACAACTTATAAGGATACATATTTATGGACATTATTTGTAATGTTATTTAGGTTGGTTTAATAACATCAAATAGTAATAAAAGTGTGTGTATAAGTTATATAATTAAAAGGTTAATTAGATAACATATATGAATAATTAGTAAAACATTAGTGAAAGTTTTTTGGGGGAAAACCCCAAACTCTTCAAGTTTCGGCCGCCCCTAATAGGGGTCCATGGCCACTTGTTTCTTTCACTTGTTTTTCTAGAAACACACGCACACTCCATCTTTCTCTCTCTCTTACATGCAAGCGCCTCAAGAACATTTCTTCCTTTCCATTGTTGAAGAATATAGAGGCTGAAAATTCGGATTCCAGCAGGTCTTGTGGTGTGTTTTGGTGTCCAAAAGCCTAGCAACAAAGTGTCTTGCTTGAGGCTTGTGGGTATACTAGCCTGAGGACATCTTTCTTGGTGTTTTGGTCCTTCAAGACTTCATTCTCTTCTTCACATCCAACATTTTTGGGCAGCCTTTTGGAAGGTGGTTCATCCAACGTTTTTGGACAGCTTTGGAAGGTAGTTCCATGGTCGTTTTTGGTTGTTATTTGTTCTTGTTAGCAAGTTCATACACATATATATGATCCTTATGTTCTTGGGTTTGTTGTTGTCATGATATGAGCCTTCATTTTCAGATTACAAATGATAATATTAAAGTTATTTTCCGCTGCGTTTTCAAGTTTAAAAAGGTTAAACTACTTTGATATGGTCCAACAAACCCAACAATATGCGCATAAGTATTTGTTCATACGCATTATCCGACACGGATGACCAACTTACTAATGCGGAAGACCAAGTGAATAAATGCTGATCAAGTCCATCTCATCCGCATTTGTCAATGCGGATGAACAAGAAAAAATGTGAATGAAGACTTAGACTAGTTCTGATGTATATGTCAGGGGTAGTTTAGTCATTTTGTAAAAGGCAACTTGTCTGCCTATAAATAGAATAGAAAACCTCGTACCTGATATGACACAATATAGACAATCAGAATATTTTGTATTCCCTAGGTGCATTATTATTGTCCTTGCTAAAACCTTAGAATTTATTGTAATCAATCCCCTTCATCAATAAATACAAAGCATTTATGAGTATTTTCTGGTATTAATTGTTTATTGATTGTTTGCTTCTGCCATTCAATCTCTAACTTGATCACCATATTCGATCCTAAGTGAGATTCTCATTCTCACCAACCGTCAATTGGTATCAGAGCTTTGACTCTCGGTTCTTTTTCTGATCTTCCCAAGATCCGAATAGAACTTGATTGATCTGGTGATCGACATGCTAAAAGAGTGTTCTATCACCTCTATTTAGTAAACAAGCAGATTATACTCATCAACGGATACTATTTAACCTCTCTCTTTCAAGAACACAACAACAGTGTTCATTCTCGAAACTATGAACAATTGACATAGCAAAACATTAACAACAGAAACTCAAAAAGTTAACAGATCTGATTCTGAAACCTGTTTTGGACAAGTTGGACTAATTGAATCTAAAATTCATCTTATATATACTTAAACAAATTAAAACTAAATGCTCAAATAGATTTTCATACTTTTACAGAACTTGGTCATACACCAATACCTCCAATGCTAAAACATAAATCTTAGTTTAAGTAGTGGAATATCGAATTCAGAAATTACATCACAGGTGTAGATCCTGACTTTTGGATCTCAATATGCAAGGGGTCACACATCCCTATCATTCTCTCTGCAAATCAAGCTCCCATGTATAAGAGAACAAGAACACCCATTGAAGATCTGACTCTTGATGATGAAGATTAAAAGAAAATCAAGATTGGCCTCAATGCTTACTCCATCCTCACTCAAGCACTCAAGATGGATGTACTAAAAAGACTAGATAAGTATGGTACTGCTAAGCAATAAGGGAAGCACTGGGAATTATGTGTGAGGGAAGCAATGAAGTTGCAAAAATTAACTAGGATAAACTTGTTTATCAGTACGAAACATTTCATCACTCCAAGGGGGATTCCATATCTAAACAACTACACAGATTTGTACAGATGGTAAATGACTTGGAAATCATGGGAGTCACTTACAAAGTCAAGGAGTTAAACAAGAAAATATTGTACAGTCTTCCAGAGATCTGGAAACAAAATATGACCATGTTAAAGAACACTCTTGATCTTGAGAGTACTGTAGGGGTTTCTTAGAACACAAGACATAGTTTAACCACTTAAAGTTTGTAAAATGCAGCGGAAGTTTAACATTATTACATTGTTTGTAAGCGGAAAAACATGTTCTATTTGATGTTTTAAAGTGTGAACAAACCCAAGAAAAAAGGGATCTTTTATGTGAATAAACAAGCTATGAACATAATGAAAGTGTACATAAAATCACAGCTACATGAAGCTGTGATTAACTACCTTTCTCCAGGTGAAATGTCAACCAAGGTAGAGAGATTAGATGCTAAAGCTTCGGCCAAGGCTCCAAGGAAGGATCCCTCAAGCTAGTATACCCCAAGCACTATCACAAAACACCTTAGATGCTAGGATTGAACACCAAAACAAAGGGAACTCTTTTGGAAAAACCTTTTAGCCGAGTTCTCTTCAACAAGAACAAGAAAACCCTATCTTGTGTTGTTCTATTGCATGTGTGAGAGAGAAAATGAGATGGAGTGAATGTGTATCTAATGTGTGTATGTTTTCAAGGATATCAACAAAACCAAGAGGAGGCCATCCATAATGGGTGGCCGAAACCTCATTGGGTTTATTTGATTTCCCCCCAAAAGTTAAATGAAATATTAACACAATAACAAGTCTTTCATTTTTTAAAAGTTGTTCATTCAATAAACCTTTTATTAGAATAACACATACACACTCACTAATTATTTGTTGTTATTTAAATAACTTAAATAACATTACAAACAATATCTATAAACAAAATATCCATATAAATTGTTCAATCTCATATGCAACTTATTTAGAAAACCCATTTTCTAAATTTGTTGTTATTATTTAATTGCATGATCATATCATCAATTGAATAATTGTCGGTGATTGCAAAGCTTGTTATTGGGTATAACCCGACTTGGATCATGACATACTAACCACATCAATGTTCAATGTATCTTGGGCATATAGAATCTAACAATCTCCCACTTGCCCAAGATTCACAAAAGATTGATGCAAGCAGTAAATACCGCCTAACAACGGTTTACTTTGCTTAATACGCATGACTTATCGCCATTCAATAACATCATCTTATTCAAGTATCCTACTTGAAATGATTTAGGTGAATCAATCATCTATCCTTGTGTTACAAATGTCATGTTAAATCCAAGAACATAGAGTGATCATTCCTTGTTGATTTAACTTATCAGGCCTTAGACATCTAACTCTCAACGAATAAGAGGAACAAATTCCATCTTGACTACATACGTCTCTCATAAACACCTCGTGTCATACCTAAACATACCCTTATGTACTGTCCATTATTTCAGGGCAGCTAGAAGAATCAGCTCAAGGCATAATACTTGGTGAATATCAAAACCCAATATGTATCTCAGGTCAGAGGATACCAAATGATATTCGCCTTTACTCAAAATTACTTATGATCAATCAATAAGATTCCATGTAGTAAAGTTTGAGTTGCGGGTTAGTCCAATATTTCTATCCCACAAATATCTATGAACCTTGGTAGCAACCCATTGCTCTATATTCATCCTTATGAATATCAACCAATCCAAGTTCATAATAATCTTACCCTCACACTTGTTCCCACAAGTATGAACGACTACGGACATTTAGAGTAAACAATTTACTCATGGATTAAACATGCTAAATTGGAACATTAATTGAAACATTATAACCAAATAATTTTATTCAAATAATAGAGAGTTCCACATATCTAAATACAAAATTACAGATGAAATCCAATCACTAGAATATTGAAGTCCCATTGCACAAGTATGACCTTCATGCTTTGCCTTTTCAAGGAGCTACGTGAGAGGATCCGCAATGTTCTGATCCGTGTGAACTTTGAGAATACATATCTTTTGCAGGATCGTTTAAGGGTTTGAACACAATTACAACACAACAACACAATGACGAGATTATCGTTAAGGGTTTGAACACAATTACAACACAACAACACAATGACGAGATTATCTAAACTCTAATCAAACAGTAAACTGGGTTAACCAAAAGTGATACAAAGAACACAAGTAAAGCAAGAGACAGAACAAGAGAATATGGTTTTCAAGGATGCAGTATATTGCTTTCTCAATTTCTTTTACAAGTGTTACAAAGTATGTTAAAGATACAAGAAACTTGAAATACTTATACTACAACCTACAGCCGGCTATACTATGAAAGCCAGCTGGATACAATTGACTAGACACTAACAAAATCAATTGTAGAATCAAAAGGCATATCTGCCTTTTGACCTTGTGACTATGACATGCCATAGCTCACATCCTTACACATTACAAAAAGGATAAAGTACATAAAGTGGAAAGTTTCAGACTCAAGACCTCAATGTACAGTTACCAAAAGCATGGACCTTTTCACCAACTCTTGTAAGTTGGTGAGTTATCAGAGATGCAGCGGAAAAGGTGCTTTATGGAACAGTACATCAGATAAAGCATGTGTACTAAATGTCTTCGGAAGAAATCTGTCTTCATAGGGTGAAGCTTCGGAAGACTTTCTCTCTTGAAGCTTCGGAAGACTTCATCTTTGGCTTCGGAAGATATTGGTCTTGGCTTCGGAAGATTTTACACTTAGAATGTTTTCTAATGTATTGTGTAAAACTTCCAAAGCATTCTTCACTTCAGTACTTAGTGCATGTTGCTCAGACACTTTGGATGTTTTGGGTTGCATCAGACTTAAGGAATCCTTACATCTTTCCTTTTTCAACTTCATCTCGTATGTAGTTGAATCTCCGCTCAATGTGCCTAGTCTTTTGATGAGCACGAGGTTCCTTGATTTGAGCAATCGCACCCTCGTTATCACAAAAGATCTCTATGGGGTCCTGAATGGAAGGGACAACCCCTAGATCGGCAATGAATTTCTTCAACGATGCAGCTTCTTGAGCTGCCAATGAGGCGGCGACGTATTCTGATTATGTAGTTGATAGAGCCACCACATCCTGTTTGGAGCTCTTCCAAGAGACCGCACCTCCATTAAGAATGAAAATATATCCCGACTGTGATCGTGAATCATCACGATCTGTTTGCAAACTGGCATCCGTGTAACCTTTTACAACAAGTCCCTCATCACTAGATCCATAGATTAGGAACATATCTTTTGTCCTCCTTAGGTACTTAAGTATGTTGTTAACAGCCATCCAATGACTATTTCCAGGATTTGGCTGGTATCGGTTTGTCATGCTTAAGGTGCATGACACGTCCGGTCGAGTGCATATCATTGCATACATGATGGATCCAATAGCAGATGCATATGGGATTGCCTTCATTTTATCTTGCGCATCCTTTGAGCTAGGACATTGAGTCGTACTCAATATCGTTCCTCTTTGAATAGGTACGGTACCTTTCTTAGAGTTCTCCATCTTGAACCTTTTCAAGATTTTATCAATGTACGCACTTTGATTCAAGCCAATCAACCGCCTCGATCTATCCCTATAGATCTTTATTCCCAGAATATAGGCGACCTCACCAAGATCCTTGATGGAAAAACAACGTCCAAGCCAGGTTATTACACTTCCAAGGTTGGAATGTTGTTTCTAAATAGTAGTATGTCATCAACATACAAAACTAGGAAAGTGATGATGCTCCCACTAGCTTTCTTATATACACAAGCTTCATCAACGTTCTTGATGAATCCGAATTTAATTATTTCTTGATCAAAACGGTGATTCCAACTTCTCGATGCTTGTTTCAATCCATAGATTGATTTCTTTAACTTGCATACTTTATGGGGATGTTTTGGATCGACAAAACCTTCAGGCTGAACAATGTAGACATGTTCCTCAAGATATCCATTTAGGAAAGCGGTTTTGACATCCATTTGCCAAATCTCGTAATCATAATGAGCGGCTATGGCAAACAATATCCTTATAGACTTTAGCATAGCAACAGGTGAGAAGGTTTCATCATAATCAACCCCTTGAGTTTGAGTGAAACCCTTTGCTACAAGTCTAGCCTTATAAGTATCCAAGTTTCCATGCATATCGGTTTTCTTCTTGAAAACCCACTTGCTTCCAACTACTTTGGAGTTAAGAGGTGGTAAAACCAAGTCCCATACTTGATTGTCATGCATGGATTGCATCTCAACGCTCATGGCCTCGAGCCATTTGTCACAATCCGAATTGGACACTGCATCATGGTATGTGGTTGGTTCATCAAAGTCTACCACATAGCATCCATCCATGAAAAATTTGTATCTTTCAGTTGGATTACTAGTTCTACCACTTCTGCAAACGTTTTGTGTGTATTGATCAACCATTTGATCATCTTCAACATCCTCAGGCTGAGTGCTAGTTTCAACCAAACGTGCATCGGGTTGTGGTTCTTGATCCTCCTCAAGATCCACTGTTCTACTGTTAGTTCCTTCCATAAGGAACTTTGCTTCTAAGAACTCACCCTTTCTAGCAACAAACACCTTTTGTTCCAGTGGATCATAGAAATAATATCCCATAGAATCTCTAGGGTATCCAACAAAGATACACTTGGTGGATCGGACTTCCCATTTGTTTTGGGTGCGAGTCTTAACGTAAGCCTCACAACCCCAGACCCTTAAGTATGATAGGGATGGAACTCTTCCATGCCATATCTCAAAAGGTGTCCTTTCCACCTTTTTGGTTGGGGTCATACTTAAAATTCGGGCCGCAAAGAGCAAAGCGAAACCCCAAATGATAGAGGTAATGTGCTTCTAGCCATCATAGATCGGACCATGTCCAATAAGGTTCGATTCCTCCTCTCAGACACACCATTATGTTGTGGTGTTCCAGGTGGAGTGAGTTGTGAGACAATCCCACAACTCCTAATATGATCTTGAAAAGCATCATTTAGGTATTCACCTCCTCTATCGGTGCGGAGAACTTTAATCGACTTGTTGAGTTGATTTTGTACTATATTTTGAAAGATCTTGAACATTTCAAAACCTTCATCTTTGTGTCTTAACAGGTACACATACCCGTAGCGACTATAATCGTCGATAAAGGTAATGAAGTATTTTTCACCATTCCTAGTCATTGGCTTAAAAGGACCACATACATCCGAATGTATGATTCCTAATAAATCTTTTGCCCTTTCGTTAGTTCCACTAAAGGGTGCCTTAGTCATTTTACCTTGTAAACAAGATTCACACACATCAAATGAATCACATTCACTTGTTTTTAAAAGACCATTCTTTTGTAGTGTTTAATTTCTTTTCTTGTTTATATGACCAAGACGACAATGCCAAAGATAGGTATCACTCCAATCCAAGTTGAGTTTCTTGGTGCTAGTTTGGTACAATGAACTATTTAAAGTATTTTCATGAATCAATTCATAAATATCATTAATGGGAATAGCTTTAAAGTAGAACATATCATTAAAAGAAACATGAATATCTTTTTCAACAAATGATAATACATATCCAAATTCTTTTAACAGGCTAGAGAGATAATATTCCTAGTCAAACTAGGAGCATAAAAAACATTGTTCAAAATTACTTCCAAACCATTTGGAAGTTTCAAGATGTAGTCACCACAGGCTTCAACTTCAACTTTAGTCCCATTGCCCATGTAGAGGCTAACATCCCCTTTCTTGAAGTTACTACTTCTTTTGAACCCCTGCAACAAATTACAAATGTGAGTTCCACATCCGGTATCTAATACCCATGTGTTAGAGGATATCATGTTTAAATCAATATGGATCATGTATATTGTACCTGAGGTTTGCCCTGCATCCCTCTTTGCTTTCAACTCTTGGAGATGGACGGGACAATTTCTTGCCCAATGTCCAATCTCCCCACACTTAAAGCATGGGTCATTAGTAGCAACCTTTTGCTTCTTCTCCTGTGGTTTGGGTGGCACCCTTACCACCCCTTTCCCTTTTCCCCATACGGGTCCCTTGCCCTTGGCAACCTTTGACTTGGGTGTGGGATGAGGCCTTTTCTTGTTCCCACCTTCATTGATGGTGAGAACGGGTAAAACCCTTTTACCCATGGCTGCCTCGGCTGTTTTGAGCATTGAATGAAGCTCACCAATGCTTTTGTCCCAAGCATTCATGTTGTAATTCAACACAAATGTCTCGAACTTCTTGGTAAGGCCATTAAGGATCAAATCCGTAGCCAATTCCTTCAAGACAAGACAATTAAGCCTCTCGAGGCGGTCAATATGACTTTTCATCTTAAGTACATAAGATGAAACTGATTGGTTGTCATCCATACGACATGCATGGAGTGCTCGAACCGTTTCGAAGCGCTCAACCCTTGCCTGCTGTTGGAACGTTTCCTTTAGCTGGGTTATCATGTCATAAGCTCCATGATGTTCATACTTCTTTTGGAGATCCGGAGTCATGCTCGCTAGCATGAGACAAGACACTTGGACGGAGTCCTCAGTGTACTTAAGCCAATCGTTATAGGCCTCCTCATCATCCTCAGCAGGTTGATCGGGGATAGGGTCATTTAAAAGATATGATCGTCTCTCTTGCTTGAGAACGATTCTCAAGTGTCGATACCAGTCAATGAAATTGTTATGATTTAGACGTTCGTTTTGGAGTATCGCTCGTAATGATTGGCCGGACGCGGATGAATTATCATGATTATCATTATTGGTGGCCATCTACAAAATTTAACAAAGATTAATTTTAGTATTTTCGATATGGTTATTTTTTAATAATAATACCTTTTATGGCCATTTCATATTAAAATCTAGAATCCAATATTACATTTAAATTGTGGTTAGGTGACCTTTATCCCATGATTTAAATTAATAAGGTGGTCAACGATTGACCATTGCAACCATTTGCAACTTCTAGAGATATGGGATCGGCTTGAAACATCATATGTAAAGTCGGCATGTTAATCCCATCAACACCATTTGGAAACCACATCGTAGGTGATCCATTGACATGGTTTGCAAATCAAGACACCCTACTTACACCCACGTGTGAGTTTGCCAAAATAAGTGGTTAGGTGACCTTTATCCCACAAATAAGGCATTCTCACCTCAAATCACAAGTTCCCTCAAAATGGTTAGGTGACCTTTATCCCACTAAGAGTTTCCAAGTGACTCAAGTGTTGTGTAAAAGGACGGTGCTGATCTTGTTTAAAATGTTAGAGATTTCATAATTCAAGTTTTTAGAAAACTCTATGTACTTGTATTTGCATGCTTTCAAATTCAAGATACCCTATGGTCCTTTGATTAAAACTCATTTTAATCTTTGAAATCATTAAATCAATTTAATAACCTTTTATTACTTTTAATGATTAAGAACCATCAATTTTCAGCTTGTTAAGTTTGTTAATTAGTTTGTAATGCATGTCAAAATATCAACCATACAATCAATAACAAACATTCAAACAAGCATAAAATTAAACAACCACATGTGCATAACCATAGCCATTATGTTGACAACACTTGTTTGCCATCACAAGTGTTGTCATTTGGTCTAAGGTCATAACAAAACACATAGAAAGCTTCCAAAAACCTCCCACTTGAAACCGCATCCAAAATGCTCCATGTTTCTCTTGTGTCTTTCCTTTGTGCTTCCAAGGCGTATGTCTTCATATTACAAGATATAAAGTCCTAATACATGATATCTAGTAAAATGAAAAATACACCTAATCTATTTATTACAACCCAATAATAAATAAATTACATCTTTTATACAAAGCACAAAAAAATATATACAACCCCATTGAATAAACCAAAACAACCATTGCATACATCCAAACAACACAAGGCCAAATGTTAGGTTATGCACCAATATGAACATTCATCATATCATCCAAATATATCAAAGAATCCCCATTAAAACCCACGATTTTCAGCCAACATAAACTGAAAAATCGGGTTTTAAACATAGTCCAAACAATATACATATCTTTCAAGGTTTAATCACAAGCATGTGTGATATGACCTTGAAAGTTTGGGAATTCAACAAACAAGAACATAGAAGCCCCTAAAAGGGGTTTCAAGGTCCATAAAACGAATTTTAAAGGACATTCAAGCTAGCTATCCACATAACCGGCTCTAGATGCCATTGTAGGGGTTTGTTAGAACACAAGACATAGTTTAACCACTTAAACTTTGTAAAATGCAGCGGAAGCTTAACATTATTACATTGTTTGTAAGCTGAAAAACATGTTCTATTTGATGTTTTAAAGTGTGAACAAACCCAAGAACAAAGGGGACCTTTTATGTGAATAAACAAGCTATGAACATAATGAAAGTGTACATAAAATCACAGCTTCATGAAGCTATGATTAACTACCTTTCTCCAGCTGAAATGTCGACCAAGGTAGAGAGATTAGATGCTAAAGCTTCGGCCAAGGCTCCAAGGAAGGATCCCTCAAGCTAGTATACCCCAAACACTATCACAAAACACCTTAGATGCTAGGATTGAACCCCAAAACGAAGGGAAACTCTTCTCGAAAAACCTTTCAGTCGAGTTCTCTTCAACAAGAACAAGAACCCTATCTTGTGTTGTTCTATTGCATGTGTGAGAGAGAAAATGAGATGGAGTGAATTTGTATCTAATGTGTGTATGTTTTCAAGGATATCAACAAAACCAAGAGGAGGCCATCCATAATGAGCAGCCGAAACCTCATTGGGTTTATTTGATTTCCCCCTAAAAGTTAATGAAATATTAACACATTAACAGGTCATTCGTTTTTTTTAAAAGTTGTTCATTCAATAAACCTTTTATTAGAATAACACATACACACTCACTAATTATTTGATGTTATTTAAATAACTTAAATAACATTACAAACAATATCTATAAAAAAAATATCCATATAAATTGTTCAATCTCATATGCAACTTATTTAGAAAACCCATTTTCTAAATTTGGTGTTATTATTTAATTGCATGATCATATCATCAATTGAATAATTGTCGGTGATTGCAAAGCTTGTTATTGGGTATAACCCGACTTGGATCATGACATACTAACCGCATCAATGTTCTATGTATCTTGGGCATATAGAATCTAACAAGTACAACTCTGGATATAATGATAGCCAAGATAGAAGCACTAGAGTTAGATGAAAGAAGTAGAAACTTGGGAGGACCCAAAATGATTGAGGCATACAAGCTTCCATCAGAATCTCATTCTGTGCAAAATGCCTTCATTACTGAGGAGTATGATTTCATCTCTTCAAGAGATCAACTGAATACCAATATCATCTCAAGCATCAGGATTCACTGCAACTCCTACAACCAACCCTCATGACACAAGATCATAAGAACAAAAGGCAACTTACAATGCCTTTGTTGCAAGCTTTGAAGCCTACTTGGGAGGAAGACTTACATTAGCACATCTGATCTAGGAAGACTTAGAAGAAACGGATCCAAATGATGCCGAAGAAATAGATTTGCAGTGGGAAATGGCCATGGTTGCTATGAGAGCAAAGAAGTTTTTCAGAAAAGGCAGAAAGCTCAGCCTTAATGAAAACACAAAGCTTGGACATGACAAATCCAAAGTGAAGTGCTTCAACTGTGGCATGCCTTACCACTTCTCCAGAGAATGTAAGGCCACCAAAAGAAACAACTTTCAAAGGAATTCTCAAAGCCAGTCGTCGTCACTATCAAGCTCAAGCTTTCACTCCAATAATTATCAGCAGCAGTATCATCATCCATAACAACATCAATAATATCAAAATCAACCTCAACTGACAACCCAAGCTCATGGAAGCACTTAGTCATCTGCAAATGCTCTCGTGATAAAGCAAGACAGAGTATGTGACTGGAGCCTGAATGCAGAGGAAGTCAAGCCTCAATTTCAAAATCATGCATTCATGGCTCACGTCAACGACGGTCCATCTCCCATGCCTCCTGAGGTAAAATCTAACCTGTGTAGTGAAAAATGCATTACTGAACTACAAGGATATAGAGAGCATAACCATAAACTTGCACATAAAATAAAAGAGGAAAAGGTTAAGTCAGAGATGCTCAAGAGAGAAATAAAAGTCTTGAAATAAAAATAAAATATCTCATCTCTGACATTGAAAAATTGCTTGGTGAAAAGTACACTCTTGCACCTAAGAATGAGCAAATGACTGAAAAATTAGCTCAATCTAATGCTAAACATACACTTAATGAAGTAAAACTAGAAAAGTGAAAGAGATCGAGATCTAGTTTGATCAATTAGATTAGGATTTGCAGTAGAATAGCACACGAATTAGATGAAATTATAGCAAGAATAATATGAATATTCAATCAAACAATAACAGTTATAGAGAGAGAGTTTTCTGCAAAAAGAATGTTTTCATTCATGCACAAGCTTCCCGTGCAGGGAAATTAGGTCAACATTCCTTTTATAAGGAATGTGACATCAGCTGACGTCACTTGATAGTGACATCTAACTGATTTATACAAACAACTGAAAGTAAACTAAACTACTCAAGATGTCCACAACAACTGAGGACACCTTCACTAAAAGCTAAGTATAAGCAAACATTACAACTACTGGAGTTATAACATCTGAAGTGTAAGAACTTCAGTTGTTTTACATAATATAAAACTACTGATTACAAAACTACTGAAATGTAAACCATCACAACTACAGAAGAGAACTACTTCAGCTGTTGTGACAACTTTTGAGAACTTGATCTTTAGACTGTCTTCAGCAGTTGTCTTCAGACTTTGTCTTCAAACTTTGTCTTGCTGTAGTCTTCAGACTTTGTCTTCAGACTTTGTCTTTAGCTGTTGTCTTCAGACTTTGTCTTCAGACTTTGTCTTCAGCTGTTGTCTTCAGACTTTTTCTTCAGCAGTTGTCTTTAGACTTTGTCTTCAAACTTTGTCTTGCTGTAGTCTTTAGACTTTGTCTTCAGACTTTTTCTTCAGCTGTTGTAGATCACTTTAGTTATTTTGATGTCTGTGGGACTTAAAGGTTTTTCTGATCTAGCTTATTGGTTCTTTTGGTCCAACAAACTTACCCTGAACCAATGCAACCAAAACCTTTAAAATTATTGAGGTCCCACTTATTGGCCGAAACAATATTTGGATCAACTCAAAAATCGTCAATATAAGCTCAGGCCAGGGAATAGATTTCAGAAGGTTTGATTGGCAAAGGATGAATAGGAACTCTATCTTGGGGAATTGGACACAGAGCTGTTACCCCATCCATGAAACCTACTTCCCAATGATAAGTCTGTAAGACTCTCTGACATAGGCCTCAAGGAAAACAACTTGTTCTTCTATTGTGAGTTCTTCAGCTCCACTTTCAAAGAAGAACTCAGGCCCATAGTACTAAGATAAGTACTTAATATGGTTTCCATTTTTCAGCTCCATAGTGTTATCTCTTTGTATGCAAACTCATCAGGATGAGTGCCTTCAAGCAATAACTAGAGCTCATTTCTTCTTATTTCTTCAAGCTTCTTGTAGATTAACCCCTTCTTTACCATATTGTTTTCTAGTAAAGTTTGTGGAGTCATCTTAGACTTGTAAGCTCTCTTGAAGTCATCAAGGATTTCCCAGGTGACACTACAATGGTCAGCATTATCACAGCATCTACAATCTTCTTTACATGGCCATTGTTTCTGCTTGGAATCTTCTTATTGTGAATTCTGTCACTTACTCTGGGGTCAGGCCAAATTCTCACTCTCTCTTTCTGATATTGGAATGTAAATCTGAGAGCATACAACCTCTGAGCATGTTTCTTCATAGCTTGTATGGATAAAGACTTGGGAAACTCTTTTTCAATCATCCTTAACAGCTGCTCATCATGTTGTTTGTGTTGTTCTTCTTCTTCAACTTTGACTTTTACCATTTGCCTTTGGAAGTCAGGTGTGATTATTGTTGGTTGACTCCTGGGCTCAGGCATCTTTATTTTGAGAATAGCAGAGATTGGCAGACTATCATCCTCATCATCTTCTTCTTCTCTTCCATCCTCAACACCCTTCTCTTCCTCTTAGGTGCATCATTGGTAGTGGGTTGAGTAGATTTCTTGGGTAAAGGAGTTGGGTTTGAGGGTTATGAGGGTGGTTGTTTTGGTTTGGGTGATTGTGCAGGCTGCTCTAGCATCTTGGATGTGAGTGAAGCTTTGGATAATTTTGCCATACCAGTCCTTTTCCAGCACCAGCTTCATCAAGAACTTCTATAATCAATCCTTTGTTAAATACATCAGAAGAACAGATTTTGGTGGTTATCTCCAAAATACTATCTCTGGACCATGACTTTACTTCAATGGTTGATCTTCCCAAATGTTTTGATATAAATCTTGCCATAGCTTCCAGCCTTTCCCTTTCTTTCTCACTCCAACTTGCCCATCTTTGTTCAATCTCTTGAATCTCTAACCTTCTGATTTCAGAGTCAAGTTTGGCAGTGTCAAATCCTTGTCTGAAGAGTTGATCAATAATCGTATCCATAGATCTGCTATGTTGCTCATCAGTTTCTTTGATCAATTCTTCTAACTTTTTCTCACCTTCAGTCTTTTGAGAGCTTTTCTTCCTCTTGTAGGTGATCATTTCCTTTTCTTTCTTCTCTTTTTCTGCTTCCTCTTCAGCTCTCTTTCTTTTGTCTACTTTCACTGACTTAGACTCGCCCTTTTTGGTTGCATTGGGTTCAGGGGTGTGAATGTCAGAAAATCTCTTAGAAACAGCAGTATCAACTAAGGATTGAAGATTTGAGGAAAGGCTCTCATCAATGGCTTTATGTACAGTGTTTGTGATTATGGAAGTGATGAGAGGTAAGGATGTTTGAAAGGCAGCAACCATTTGCTCAAAGGGGTTCTGTCCCTGAAAAATGGTACTGAAGCAGAGGCTGGTGGCAAATTTGTTGAGAGAGGCTTAGTGTATAGGATAGTTTGAGGAGAAAGTGCCATCTGTGGGTGAATGTGGGTAGATGGACTTGATTCTTGTGACATTTTGGCAAGCAGTTCTTGTAGTCTGCATACCTCAGTCTCAAGAATAGTATTGTGGGCTAGAACATCAAAGAAAAAGCCCAGGTCATCATCAGTCTGTGCTGAATCAGCTGACCTCCTGATGAAATCAAGATGAACATGTGCTTAGTGTAGACCAGTATTCACATGTGCCCCCATTTCTTGGAACTAGGGACTTCCTGCCTCAAGATGATGTCCTTCATTAGTAGTTGCCTCTGGTGAGGACTTAGAGATGATACCATCTTCATCCTGATCATGTATTGAAACAGGAGAAGAGGCAGCCTCACCAGATGTTCTAATCTCCTCCTCTACATAGGGAGATTGAAATCTGTAATCTCTGTGTTATGGGTAATCAGCCACATTATAATCCTCTCCCTTAACTGTTGAGCTTTTCCCAGTGGTAATAGGTTTCTGGGGAGGGGTAGAGAATGTAGTTGAGTCAGCACTTGTGCAATAACCATAGTTGGCTTGTAGGGTTGGCTTCAGTGGGAGATAGGTGTGAAGAGGAGTGCACCTGGGGTGAATGGTGCTCTTCATGGCAATCCTCTCAAGTGAGAGAGATTCCAGTAATGTGGTTTCCCCATTTTTGGTTGCATCAGGATCCTGTTGAGAGGATACCTGAGTGGTTTTAGCTAGTAGAGTCCTGGAAACTACAGGGGGATTACTACCCATAGTTTCATCCTGCCTTTGTGTTGTAGGGGCATCATAAGGGGATCAACTCCCTGAGTAGCCTTTTTGGTTTGTTTTGAATGAGGTTTGGAGGGGACTTTGGATTTAGAGGATGACGTTGTGGGTACCTTCTGCTTGGGTTTTAGCAGTTTGGCAGCCTCTTTGAGGTGTGGGTCAGAGTTGTGCTCGGAGTATACCTCTGGCAAAACTACCACAGCAGGGACTCCAAGGCCAACAGGGCCATCAGATTGTAACTGATTCATGATTATGGCCATAAGAAACCTTGGATATAATAGCCATCTGTTAGCCACAGTTTCATTGCCAGATCTTTTAATTCTAAAAATATAATTTCAAAAAATTTAAGCTTTGGCGTTCAAGGATAGAATACAATACCTACTGCCACCTGATGCAATTTGATCCCATGAAGAGGTTTTGGGGGCAAGGCAAACATTGATCATGTGGAAGATTAGGCGTTTTGCATCACGAAAGTGCTTCTTCAGAATGGTTGTAGCACTTAGGTTGCCCTCATATCCATGGTTGATGAAAGAGAGATCAATGGTGCCCTTCGGTATTTGGTGACAAAGGTAGCATCATTCAGATCTAGCGTTTGGCGAATGATAGCAGGAGTGACTACCACCTTCTTCTGGTTTACAAATGACTGGAGAGTGTCGACATCATTCTCACCGTTATGGATGGTGACATTTGTCCAGAATTGACGAAGAGTGTCTGGATAGATGGTTGGATTCAGAAGAAGCAGTTCGATACGGGGAATCAACCATCAGATCAATGGCGTCATCATACTTAGTCCAAAAGCCGATTTTGTGAAGTAGGCAACACAGTTGTGTCGTGGTTTGATTTGCAGGGTCGCCATTTATGGAAGATGAACGTTCGAAAATCGATTTATGAAAAGGTTGAAGTTAGGGTTAGGTATTTATAGGTTATGAAATGGCTAAAAGAAAACACTGAAAGTTTTGGTGTTAGTCATCAGTTGTTAGAAAACGACTGAAGACATGGTTTTAACTTTCAGATGTTGTAAACAACTGAAGACTTGGTGTTTGTCATCAGTAGTTGAAACCTACTGAAGACTTGGTTTTGGCTTCAGTTGTTTTGAAATGAAACAACAGTTGTTTGAAACAATGAAGAATAAAATTACTCATCAGTTGTTGTCGTCAATTCACATATCTCAGTTGTTTCATTTGACCTTAACACTTACTGTTAGAACAACTTATCTGATTTTCAGATGTTTCATTGGTCTTAGTACTTATGTGTTACACAGAATTCAGTAGTTGTAACCACATCAATACTTTACAACAAATAAAGTACTTCGATACTTTAAGTAATTTAGTCTTCAGTAGTTATGAAAACTGCTGAAGATAAAATAACTTCAGTACTTATTTTTGATAGTTATATACTGATGCATGAGTACTTGTGAGCTGAGATTATCAGTAGTTGTCAAATCATTCAAGCTGCAGCATACCAAGCCTTAGCACTAGATTTTGGAAAGTTGCACTGTCCAAAGGCTTAGTAAATATATCTGCAAGCTCATCAGCACTAGGAACAAACTTTGGATCAATCAGACCTTTTTCATAACAATCCCTCATAAAATGATGTCTGATCTCAATATGTTTGGTCCTAGAATGCTAGACAGGATTCTTAACAATACAAAGAGCTAAGCACTGTCCATCAGTAAAGGAGTCTTAGTCTCTGTAATGTCATAATCCAGTAATTGATTCTGAAGCCAGAGTACCTGAGATGTACAACTTGCAGCAGCAATGTACTCTGCTTCAGCAGTGGATGTAGCAACAGAGGTTTGTTTCTTCCTGCCAAGAAACTAAATAGTTGCCTAGAAATTGGCATCCACCAGAGGTTGATTTTCTGGTTAATTTACACCCTGCATAGTCACTATCAGGAAAGCAACTAATTTACAAGAGTGCCTAGTGGAACCATAAAGTCCTAGAGATTGAGTTCCTTGCAAATATCTAAAGATCCTTTTGACTGCAATCATATGGGATACTTTAGGTGCACCTGAATCTAGCACAGACACAAGTTGCAAACATAATGTCTGGTCTAGAAGCTGTAAGGTACATCAAGGACCAATCATACCTCTGTAAAGAGTTTCATCAACTGCTTTACCTTTCTAATCAGCATCCAGTTGTGTGGTGTTGCACATGGAGTAGAACAGGGCTTACATTTTGTAAATCAAACTTTTTCAATAAATCCTTTGTATATTTTGACTGATGAATGAAAGTTCCATGAGCCTTTTGTTTGATTTGCAACCCCAGAAAGAACAGTATTCTCCCATGGCACTCATTTCAAACTTTTGTTGCATCAACTTAGTAAAGGCATCACACAACTGTGGATGAGAGGATGGAAAAATAGTATCATCTACATAAATTTGAACAAGGAGCTTATGCATGCCTACTTTCTTAATGAACAAGGTTTTATCTATGAGCCTCTAGTGAAATTATTTTGAAGAAGAAAGTTAGATAGTGTTTCATACCAGGCTCTGGGTGCTTGTTTTAGCCCATAAAGAGCCTTATCAAGCTTATAACCCAATCTAGATGTTTATGATCTTCAAAACCTGTGGTTGGCACACATAAACTTCTTATTTTATTTTGCCATATAAGAATGCACTTTTGACATCCATTTGAAAAACTTTGAGATTATGAAAAGCAACATAAGCTAAAAACAATCTGATTGCCTCCAGTTTGGCTACAGGGCAAAGGTTTCATCATAATCAATACCTTCTTCTTGTGAAAACCCCTGTACAACCAGTCTGGCCTTGTTCTTGACAATTTGGCCTTTTTCATCAATTTTATTCCTAAACACCCATTTAGTGCCTATTGCACACTTACCTTGGGGTAGAGGAACCAGTTCCCACACTTTCTGCTTTTGAAACTGAAGAAGCTCAAGTTGCATAGCTTCAACCCATCCATTGTCTCTTAATGCAATATGATAGTTAGTTCTTTGGCTCTTGCTGACTGATGAAGAGAGCATAGAAGCAAAACTTGGACAATTGACTTCTAGTTGAAACACCAGCATTGCTGTCACCAATGATCTGAGACATGGGTGATTCTTCAGTTCTTGATACTCAATAATCTGTGCAAGTGTTTGTAGGTGATTCAGCACAATAGATGGTGATCCACATTCTTGAGACCTAGAATGAGATGACAATTCAAATGAAGTAGAGGATTCAGAGATCTCATCAACATTTGTTGTGGATGGAACTGCTGAAGCTACAGGAACATCAATTTAGTAGACTTAGGCAGTTGATCACTAAAACTTGCATTACCAACAGATGGATAACCAGTGGCAGGAGATGGTGGATTCACAGAACCTGCAACATTTGGAGACTGATAAGGAACATATTGTAGTATGTCCAGATCAAATAACTCCACAGATTTTGTGGGATTTTCTTCTTTGGATTTTATTAAAGTTTACATGCAAGGATTCTTCTACAATCTTTGTCTGCAATTAAAAACTCTTTATGCCTTGCAAGTAGATGAAACCAAACAAAGTACCCTGCATCCGCCTTTGATTCAAACTTCTGAAGTGGATCCTTTGTGTTGAGAATATAACAAGGACACCCAATGCTCTAAAGAAGGAAATCAGAGGAGCCAAATGATGTAACACTTCATAAGGAGTCTTCATCAACCTTTAATTTATAACACTCTATTTTGCACATAGCATGCGGTGTTAACAGCTTCAGCCCAAAAGGTTAGTGGCAAACCAGAATCAGCCAACATTGACCTTGCAGCTTCAATAAGGGTCCTGTTCTTTCTCTCCACCACTCCTTTTGTTCAGGAGTTCTTGGAATGCTAAACTACCTCTTGATTCCCTTATAGACTAGAATTCATCAAGTGTGTGATTTCTAAATTCTGTGCCATTATCACTCCTCACACACTTGACAGAAAGAGAGTACTACTTTTTTCCACATGCAACACAAAGTAGATGATATTGACCAGCCTCATCTTTTGAATGTAAGAAGAAGGTCCATACAAATATGGAATAATTATCCATAATTACCAGACATAATTTTTCTTTGCCATGCTCATCACTCTTACTGAACCAAAAAGATCCATATGCAGTAATTGCAAGTAGGCAGTGGACTTTGGTTCTTCTATTGAAGGGAATGATACTTTATGTTGCTTTCCTTTTAAACAAGCAGAGCAGTTGTCATCACATTTGAACTCCTTTAATGCAGACCTCTCACTAAACCATGAAGGATGAGCTGGTTCATGTTTCTAAGATTCACATGACCAAGCCTTCTGTGCCAAAGTCAGATTCCTGAAGAGAGGCCTTGGAGAAAAACATGGATGGCCTTTTAGATCAATTTTCTTTCATAAGTCTAAGGATATACTCTTCCAATCCTGTTGGCCTTCAGAGAGTATGTTCATCCAATATCTTGTCAATCATACTTAAAACATTGAAAGACAATTCGATAGTTCTGACTGGTGAAAAGTGCAACATGCCCTTTATCACACATTTGACTGACACTCAACAAATTGTACTTGAGATTCTCCACATGGTTAACATCATCAAACCTTATTTCACCATTTGAAACAAAGCCTTTGCCATGATGTAACCCTTAGCATCATTACCAAAAGAAACAAATCCCTTCTTTCCTTGAGAGTAGTCATGAAGAAGAGATTTGTTCCTAGTCATATGCATAGATCCTCCACTGTCCACATACCAGTGCTTCTATGGCATGGTGAAGAACCCTGCATATATCACAACAACTACTTAGCTTTTGAGACCCAAACCATTTTGGTTTTGGGTCTGTTCTCATCAACATTTTATACTAACTGATTTGTCATGATTAACAGCCTTTGAAGATGGAGATGGTGCTAAAAAGGATTCCTTTGATTTTGGCTTAGTTTTCCTTTTCAGTGATTTAATTACATGTACATCTATTTGGTTAACTCTCCCCAACAATGTTGAACCATCATAACAAGTTGTGTCTGATTGGTTGTTAAAGCCTTCAGTTCAGCAGACACATCTATACTTGTTTTTGATTGGTTCCTGTGATGCACCAAGTCCTCCTTTTTGAAAGACACGGACTTAGTATGTTGTTTTGATACTCCTTGAGGAATATTTTTAGCTGTTTTATGATAAACCACTTCCTTTTGTTTAGATTTTTGTGAGGACTTTGGTTTATCAGTTTGAGATGTTTGTGGCACAAACTTTCATTTTATTAATTTTCTTTTATTATTTTATCTTTGTTAAATTTGGAACCCTTTCTGTACCAACATTCATGAGTGAGATGATTAATAGACCACATATTTCACATGGCTTTTTCTTCATCTTCTGTTGATCAGTTGCTGAAGAATATGAAACTACTGAATGTTTTCTTATTACTTTCTTCCCTTCAGTACTTATGTGAAGTACTGAAGGATTTGTAACAACTGAAGACTTGCTCTACAGAAGTTTTCTATTAGTACATTTGGATTTCCTGATAGACTCTTCAACAGTTGTCAAACCATGCTTGGTTTCATTTGGTTTGAAATGTTCTTCAGGTTTTTTTACTAGCTCTTCAGTACTTGAATACCTTGTGAGACAACACCTAAAGTGCTCAGCTTTTCTTTGGTCATGTGTTCATCAGCAATAAGACCATGAGCATATTGATTGGCTGAGGTACTATTACTGACTTCATCCTCTGATTGTACATTATCACTTGAGGATGAGACACATGATGGTGGTTTGGGAATTGATTTCACCATTAGATTTTACTTCTGTCTTGGGAGTAAAATCTGTAGGAGGTTCAGTGTGATTATATCCAATCCCAAACATCACATTTGAAGCAGTTTGCTTACCGAGAAGCATTTCAAACCCCTTGCAAGATGTTACCCAGCGTTCACACTCAACTTGAGTAGCTGCAAGTGTTTCTTTGAGACTCTTATGATTTTCTAAAATGACCACTACCTTAGCCTTTTCATCAGTGATTTGGCATTTTAATTTGTAAATCTCATCATCTTTTTCTTTTAAAACAAACCCAAACTTAGCTTTTCTTGGGAAATTACTTTCTCTAGGTCAAGATTTTGATTACTTAAAGCTACATTTGCTTCTCTAATTGAGGCAAAAGCAGCTATGCATGACTCAAAACACAACTTAGCCTTAGCCTCAGAAGATACTTGGTACCTGTGATGATGAGTCATTTGATCATGAACCATCAGTAGACTCCAGGGCCATAAGAGCAAGATCCAAAAAGGATTTTCACCACCATGTTGACCAACACCAGAAAACACTTGTTTAGAGTAACTAGAAAGATCATCTGGTAAACTACTCCAGTCAACAACTCGTGGAGTGAAAAAGCTTTGATGTGATTGAGATTGAGATTGAGATTTTTGACTTGATTGAGATGGTTGAGACTAGGTAGGGCATGTGATTGTTGAGCTATGGGTACGGGACCTGATTGGACTGAGGCATGTAAAACAGGGATAAGGATGGCATTTGACCTTGAGGAACAAAATATGCAGGAGATGATTGAATTTGTGAATGATGACCAGAACTGGTAGAATGTTGCCCTTTGTTTTGTGAATTATTGCCTGGAAAGGTCACAAAGGGTGCAGAAGAGTTAGATCCAGATGATCTACACTCTCTTGAAAAATTTCTAAGTCTATGACACTTGTGACACCTCAACTTGCTCTTGTCAAAACCAACTTTGGTTTTTCCACAGAGACCAGGGAATTTCTACATGTCCTTTTGTAAGATTTTTGAGATCTGATATTAACTAATGCCATTTGGCTCAAAATATCCTCTCTTCCAAATCATCATGAGCAATTCCTTTCAAATCATCCATCAAAAAGCACATATTGTCACTATTACATCCTAAATTACTATCAATACCAGCAAAAGCATGATCTCCACTATTTGAAAAGAAATCAATATGCTCATTATAAGAACTCTCTAATGTAGCATATTCTGACTCATGACCAACCAGAGCATATTCCCTGGTACAAATTCATCAATGAGCTTCCCAGATGAAGTCAGTTTCCTTTTCTGTTCTATCTCTCTTTCAAATGTTAACAGTTTCCCATGAAGTTGGGTGAGAGATAGATTATCTAGATTTGCACTGGAGCGTAGGACAATAGTATATGTGTCCCATCTCTTAGGCAGGGATCTCATCTAACTGTTTGTATATTCATGTTTAACCATTTTCAACTCAGATATCAACAGAGAGAATCGCTCAAATTGTTGAGTCAGTGACTCACCCTTTCTATGAGAGAATGTCTCATATTGTTGGGCAAGGATTTCTCTATTGTTTGCTAAGACCTCATCAGTTCCTCCAAATTGTTCTTTCAGAGCAACCAAGAGGTCATGAGCAGATTCATGATGCATATGTCCAGAATAGATTTAATTAGGCAGTGCCATGGCCAGAATTCCATGGGCTTTAGCATCAATTCAAACAGTTTCAGATCTTCATCTGAATATTGCTCTTTCTTCTTCGGACCATTTCATTGTTTTCCGGATTACTCACTATAGGTTATATGGTCCATGAACCACAGATTTCCAAACCTAAACTGTTGATAGATAGGTGATGGAGCATTCGTCATTGCCATATGTTGTACTCACTCTTAACAAGCATCAGAGCTTTGTTGAGGAGCCAGTATTGTGAGGATCATTGATTGATGTAGCCATTTTCACCAAATTAAAACAGATTCAATGAGATTTTAACATATCTAACTCAAAAACTCAACAACATAGTTTAAAACAAAAAGAATCTCAAATTAATTCACAGGAAGCACAGAATACAAACTCTATAACTAATTCTTGCGAATTTGCTAATTCGATCAAACTTAGATATCAAAAGAACAGTTTCAATGATCAATTGTTAAATCGATCAATGATTACCCTGCTCTGATACCATTTGAAATGGATCGAGATCTAGTTTGATCAATTAGATTAGGATTTGCAAGCGGAATAGCACACGAATTAGGCGAAATTTTAGCAAGATAATATGAATATTCAATCAAACAGTACCAGTTATAGAGAGAGTTTTCTGCAAAGAATGTTTTCATTCATGCACAAGCTTCCCGTGCAGGGAAATTAGGTCAACATTCCTTTTATAAGGAATGTGACATCAGCTGACGTCACTTGATAGTGACATCTAACTGATTTATACAACAACTGAAAGTAAACTAAACTACTCAAGATGTCCATAACAACTGAGGACACCTTCACTAAAAGCTAAGTATAAGCTAACATTACAACTACTGAAGTAATAACATCTGAAGTGTAAGAACTTCAGATTTTTACATAATATAAAACTACTGATTACAAAACTACTGAAATAAACCATCACAACTACTAAGAGAACTACTTCACTATTGTGATAACTTTTGAGAACTTGATCTTCAGACTGTCTTCAATAGTTGTCTTCAGACTTTGTCTTTAGACTTTTTCTTCAGCTGTTGTCTTCGGACTTTGTCTTCAGACTTTGTCTTCATTGTTTGTCTTCAGACTTTGTCTTCAGCTATTGTCTTCAGACTTTGTCTTCAGACTTTATCTTCAGTAGTTTTCTTCAAACTTTGTCTTCAGCTATTGTAGATCACTTTAGTTGTTTTGATGTCTGTGGGACTTACAGGTTTTTCTGATCTGGCTCATTGGTTCTTTTGTCCAACAAAAGTTTCAAATGTATTTAGTCATGCTGCAGAGATGCTTGATGTTGGACCCTAAAAGGATTATACATCGCAATTCAATAAGTCCATTGTTAATGCGGATGAAGACCCGCAATAAATGAACAAGTATTGGCTTCCCGCATTTGTTAATGTGAAGGCAAAGAACAACTGCTGACAAGTGTTTATTCTTCGCATTAACAAATGCAGAAGAAACCAGGAGATATGCTGACAAATTTTTGTTCATCCGCATTGCCAATGCGGATGACCGGACAAATGCGCAGAAGTACTTTGTTCATCCACATTACCCAATGCGAATGACCAACATACTAATATGGAAGATCAAGTAAGAAATGCCGATCAAGTCAAGTCATCCGCATACTAAATGGAAGATCAAGTAAGAAATGTTGATCAAGAAATTTGAATGAAGACTTAGACTAGTTCTCATGTATAGGTCAGGGGTAGTTTAGTCATTTCGTAAAAAGACAACTGGTCTGCCTAATAGTATAGAAAACCTTGTACATGACGTGACACAACATAGACAATCAAAATATTTTGTATTCCCTTGGTTCATTATTATTATTCTTGCTAAAACCCTAGCATTTATTGTATTCATCACCATCATCAATATATACAAAACATTTATGAGTATATTCTTGCATTAACTGTTTATTGATTAATTGAATCTGCCATTCAATCTCTGACTTGATTACCATATTCGATCCTAAGTGAGATTCCTATTCTCACCAACTAGTCAATTGGTATCAAAGCTTTGGCTCTAAGTTCTTTTTCTGATCTACCCGAGATCCGAATAGAACTTGATTAATCTGGTTATCGAGTTGCTAAAAGAGTATCCTATCACCTCTATTTACTAAACAAGTAGATTATACTCATCAATAGTTACTGGGCAAGCTATCTCTTTCAAGAACATAACAAGAGTCTTCATTCTCGAAACTGTGAACAGTTGATAGAGCAACATTAAACAACATGAAACCCATAAAAGTAACAAATCTTATTCTGATACCTGTTTTGGATGATTTGGACCAGTTGGACTAATAGAACCTAAAACTCATCTAATCTATACTTAAACAAGTTAAAACTAACTACTAAAATGGATTCTCATACTTTCTCAAAACTTGGTCACACACCGAAGCCTCTAATGCTTAAACATAAATCTGAGTTTATGCAGTGGAAAATCAGATTGAGAAATTACATCACAGGTGTAGATCCTGAATTTTGGATGTCAATATGCAAGGGGCCATACATCCCTGTCACTCTGTCTGCAGATCAATGCTGCCATCTACAAGACAGCAACAATACCCATTGAAGATCTGACTTGATGATGAAGATTACAAGAAAATCAAGATTGATCTCAAAGCTTACTCCATCCTCACTCAGCACTTAAGATGATGATGTAGTAAAAGACTAGAGAAGTATGGTACTGCTAAAGCAGTATGGGATGCACTGCGAATTTTGTGTGAGGGAAGTAATGAAGTTGCAGAAATTAACAAGGATAAGCTTGTTAATTAGTACGAAACATTTCATCACTCAAAGGGGAGTCCATATCCAAACAACTACACAGATTTGTACAGTTGGTAAATGACTTGGAAATCATGGGAGTCATTTACAAGGTCTAGCAATTAAACAAGAAAATGTTGCAGAATCTTCCAGAAACCTTGAAACAAAATGTTACCATGTTAAAGAACACTCTTGATCTTGAGAAAAACTCTTGATATAGTGATAGCCAAAAGAAGCATTGGAGATAGATGAAAGAAGCAGAAACTTGCGAGGACCCAAAGTGATTGAGGCATACAAGTTCCTATCAAATCTCATTCTGTGGAAAATGCCTTCATTACTAAGGAAGATGATTTCATCTCTTCAAGAGATCAACTGAATACCACCGGGTCATTGCAACACCATCAAATAATCATCCATCGACATCATCCCAACATCCGGATTCACTGCTACTCCTTTAACACCCTTGATGACACAAGATCCAAAGAACAAAGGCAACTTACAATGCCTTTGTTGCAAGCTTTGAAGCATATTTTGGTGGAAGACTCACATAAGCACATCTGATCCAGCAAGACTTAGAAGAAATGGATCTAGATGATGTAGAAGAAAAGGATTCGCAATGGAAAATGGCCTTGATTGCTATGAGAGCAAAGAAATTTTTTAGAAAAGGCAGAAAGCTCAGCCTTAATGAAAACATGAAGCTTGGATATGATAAATCCAAAGTGAGTGCTTCAACTGTGGCATGGTTGGCCACTTCTCCAGAGAATGCAATGCACCCAAAAGAAACAACTTTCAAAGGAATTCTCAGAGTTAGTCATCCTCATAGCCAAACTCAAGTTTTCACTCCAATAATCATGAACAATAGTATCATCATCAATAACAACATCAATCATATCAGACTCAACCTCAACTGACAAATCAAGCTCATGGAATCGTTGTGTCATCTGCAAATGCTCTTGTGATTAGCAAGATGGAGTATGACTGGAGCCTGTATGTAGAGGAAGTCAAGCCTTAATTTTAAAATCATGCACTTATGGCTCACATAAGTGATGGTCCATCTCCATTGCCTTCTAAGGTAAAATCTAATCTATGTAGTGAAAAATTTATTACTGGTTGCAAGGTTATAGAGAGCTATCCATAAACTTGCACATAAAATAAAAGAGGAAAAAGTTAAGTCCGAAATGGTCAGAGAGAATTAAAAGGCTTTGAAGTCAAAATAAAATCTCTCATCTCTAACATTGAGAACTTACATGGTGAAAAGTACACTCTTACAGCTGACAATGAGCAACTGACTGAAAAAGTTGGCTCAATCTAAGGCTGAACATCCACTTAACAAAGTGAAACTGAAAAAGTTTCAACTGTCTATAGTTAAGCTGCAAGAGATTCTTGATTCTTAAAATAATCCCTGTCAGTTTTGCTCACAGTCAACTAATTAGTTCGTTCAGCGAAACTACTGTTTCTGCCAGGCGAAACTATAGTTTCGGCAGTACAGTTTTGCTGCCAGCAAAACTGTCTGCGAAACTAAGACTGCAATATATAGATTTGATCTTTTTCATTGTTAGGTAAGCTTGCCAAACCCTAATCATTAATCATTGTTGCAAGTTACCAATTTCAAAGCAGTTATTACATAGAAATATCATTGTGCTTGATGTTATTGATTGTTATGACGTTCATTGTCTTATTTTGAATGAGTTCATATTGTGTTCAATCTTCTTTGCTCATGTTGTTTTGTTTGTGTGTTGGATATTGAACGATTCTTCATCTCATTTGCACTATTATACGATCAAATGGACCAACACTGGCTATAAATAAAATAGAAAACCTCGTACATGAGGTGACACAACATAGACAATCAGAATATTTTGTATTACCTAGGTGCATTATTATTGTTCGTGCTAAAACCATAGCATTTGTTGTAATCTATCACCTTCATCAATATACAAATCATTGAGTATATTCTTGCATTAACTGTTTATTGATTGATTGTTTCCGCCATTACTTGATTACCATATTCGATCCTAAGTGAGATTCTCATTCTCACCAACCGGTCACTTGATTCTCAAAAAGGATCCCAAGGACATGTTGGGATCGGGTATAACACTTGTCCTCCACCATACAATGACTATACACTGTCATGCCTGACTCTCTTACACTGAATGAGAAATTGAACCTAATACTACTAAACCAAAAACAATAGTAAAACAGATCACAAATCCTCAAAACCAACCAATGAGGATACAAATAAGGATAAATCAGATTAGCACACCTATTAAAATCAAAAAGTGTTTAGACAAGGCAGTGTGTGTCATCAACCCACAAGCTCCATCAAGGCAATGTTCCATTTGTGAAATTCATACCTTCTATTTTAAAAGGTAAAAAATTTTATGAAGTCAGTGAAACCCACTACTGAAATTAGTTCTGATTATGAGATTATATCTCTAACAAATCATGCAAATCAGACAAGGTTTCACTACAAAAGAAACGAAAAAGATCACTGATTCAACGTATGAAACTCTATCAGACCCTCAATCTTCCAAATTAAGACAGGGACTTGTTTTGACATATGCCACAAGGAGCACGTTGATCAATTTGAGAAAAAGGTAAAGAAAGGGTTGAAGAAACAAAAAGCCCAGAAATCTAACAAAAGGGCTGATTTTGATTCATCCCCTAAGCAAAAAAACGTGGCTCAACAGCAACTGAGAAAATAAGCTAAGTCCCATAAATCAAAATCTGATTCAAACAACAAACAAATATATTGTGACATTTGTGATATGTTCAATCACAAAATAGAAGAGTGCTTTTACAATCAATATTGCTCTATCTGTGACATGAACAACCCTCCACCAAAACTATTATTTTAACAATATTGTTCAGACTATGATATGAACAATCATAATTCATCTGATTGTTACTTCAATCAGAGTGGAATGAGAATTGCTTAGAACAAACCCATCTCAATAACATCACTGGCAAAACACAAGTTAGGAGGCATTTTCCCACCAATCAATCTAGGACATCTAGATCATTCAATGATAGGAGTAAAAAAAAGAATATGGAAGAGTCAAAGAAACAACCATCACATTACCAATCAAAAGTTTGACTTTCCAAAACCTAAAATGATTTTATAATGAGAAATGGTTTAAATTTCTCCATAAGAATAGAGATCAAAGATTTCAATACTCTTCTGACTCTTCAGATGATGTTGATGAGATGACTCCAGCAAAACATCACAAGCAATCTCCAAGGTCACCTTTAAATAGATCACAATTTAGAGTATAATATCAAGAGGTCACCATAATGGATAGGAGCGGGAAACCCAAGACCATCAGTGTTTCATATTCTAATTAGTTCTTTTATGCTTGCAGGGTCATCCATATAGGTCCAAAGCCTATGGTACGTGGAAAGTGGATGTTCCTGACACATGACTTGAGATCGTTCCATCCTTCATGACTTCAGGCAAATACAAGGAACTACTCTGGCATTTGGAGGAGATTCACAAGGTGGAAGAACAGGTGAAGGATCTGTGACAAACAAGATGCGAGCTATGATAGAATAATCTACTATGACAACTAAACTTCAATCTTCTAAGTGTGTCTCAGATCTGAGACAAAAATATTCAACTCTGTTAGGATCAGTGATCTAAGTTTGATTAATTAGAGAATATTGCAGCAGAATTCGAACGATGAATTAACAATTCACAAGAACACAATTGATATTCAATGTAACAGTAAACAGTTATAGAAAGAGAGAATTCTGGAAAAGAAATATTTCATTCATATACTTTCGTGGTGGCTCAATGTCACACCTTACAACTAGGTCAACATTCCTTATATAGGAATGTGACGTCTACTGATGTCACTTGATAGTGACATCTAACAGAATTATTCAAACTACTCAAACTATGCAAACTACTAGAATGTTCTCAACTACTGATTACATCTCAGAGAATGCTTAAGTACAAAAAACATAACTACTAAACTACAACTACTGAAAAGTAATTACAAGTACTGAAAGGAAACCATCACAACTACTGATTAATTACTTCAGCTGTTGTGAACAACTCTGAAGTTAACCTACTTCAGCTGTTGTGACAACTACTATCACTTTGGTCTTCAGTCCTTTGTCCTTTAGCTGATGTATTCACTGTTTGATCTTCTTCAGCAGTTGCAATGTCTGTGGGACTTAGAGGTTTTTCTGATCAGGCTCATTGGTTCTTTTGGTCCAACAAACTCCCCCTGAACCAATGCAGCCAAAACCTCTAAACTTATTGATGATCCCACTTATTCTTGGCAGAAACACCCTCTTGATCAGCTTCAGAGGTAATCATTAAGCACAGGCCGGGAAAGGTTTCTATCTTTTGATTGGCTAAGTATGGAAGGGAACTCTGTCTTGGGGAAACTGGACACAAAGTCTTGTCCCAACCATGAAACCTAATTCCCATTAATGAGTCTATAAGACTCACTAGCATAGGCCTCAAGGAGAACAACTTGTTCCTCCTTGGTGAGTTCTTCTGCTTCTCCCTCGAAGAAGAACTCTGGGCCATAATACTCAGACACTCACTGTCTTCATTTCTTCAACTCCACAGTTGTTATCTCTCTGTAAGCAAATTCATCAGGGTGAGAGCCTTCAAGCAACAACTGGAGTTCACTCTTCTGAAGATCTTCAAGTCTTTTGTATAACAACCCCTTCTTGATCATTTTGTTCTCAAGAATAGATTGAGGGGTTGTCTTGGAGTTGTGAGCTCTCTTGAATTCTTCAATGATTTCCCAGGGTGAGACTACCATGGCTAACGTAATTGCAACATTCAAGGTCTTCTTCACTTGGCCATGATATCTACTTGGTATATTCTTCTTATGAATTCTAGAACTTACCTGGGGTCTGGCCAGATCCGCACTCTTTCTCTTTGATGTTGAAAAGTATGTCTAAGAGTGTACAACCTCAGAGCCTGTTTCTTCATTTCTTGAATGGATGAGGACTGAGGGAAATCCTTGTCAACCATCTTGAGAAACTGCTCATCGTGCTGCTTCTGCTGTTCTGCTTCTTCAATCTTTACCTTCACCATCTGCATTTGCAAGTCAGGTGTAATCACTTGTTGACTTCTGTGCTCAGGTGTTTTAAGGTTGAGAACAGCAGAGATTGGCAGACAATCTTCATCATCATCCTCTTCTTCATCTTCTTCTACCCTCAACACCCTTCTCCTCCTTGGGTGTATCACTGGGTAAGTTTGAGTGGTTTTTGGGGTAAAGGGATTGGTTTTGTGGGTTGAGTTTGTGGTGGCTTTGGTTTAGGGATAGATTTGGGAGATTTAGAGATAAGGTTGTGTTTGAGTGGGAGTGTGAGAAGACTGACTTAGCATTTTGGTGGTGAGTTTGGCTTTGGAGAGCTTTGCCATTTCAGTTCTCTTCCTGCACCTGTTTCATCCAGTGCTTCGATGATCAACCCTTTATTATAGCCTCCAGCAGAGCAGATTTTCTTGGTTATCTCCAAGATACTGTCTCTGGACCAGGCCTTTATCTCTATCAATGATCTTCCAAGGTATTGGCAATGAATCTGATCATTATCTCCAATCTTTCCCTTTCCAACACACTATAACCAGCCCATCTAGCTTGAATCTTTCTATTTCCAGCCTTCTGATCTCAGTGTCTAGTGTGGCTGTGTGTCATGACCTTGTCGAAAAGCTGATCTATAATTTTATCCATGGATCTGCTGTGAGCTTCATCAGCATCTTTGACAAGATCTTCTAAGGATTTATCTTCATCAGCTTTTGACTCAGCACTTTTTCTTTCTTTATATGTGATCAGCTGATCTCCTTCTCTTTATCATGATCAGCTGTTCTGAGATCAGTTCTTTCTCCACCTCCTCTTTGCAGGTTCTTTCTCATCATCAACTCTTTTTCTTTTTCTTTTCTTTCACTGCCTTAGACTTGGAAGTCTCCCCTTTTTGGTTGCATTGGGATCAGGGGCTTGAAAGGCAGAAAGAGATTTGTGAACAGCATCATCAATGAGGGTTTGTAGATTTGAGGAGATCCTCTCATCAATGGCTTTATGCACTATGTCAGTGATGATGGGAGTGATGAGAGGTAAGGAGTTTTGAAAGATAGCAACCATCTGCTCAGAGGGGTTCTGTCCCTGAGAGGTGTGCCAAAAGTAGTGGCTGGTGGCTCAGTTAAGTGTGTAGGCTCAGTGTTTGGTGAACCTTCAATTGAAGGTGCCATCTGTGGGGTTTGTGGGTAGATGGACTTTGATCCTGAGACATTTTGGCTAGCAGCTCTTTGAGTCTGCTCACTCAGTCTCTAGGATGGTATTATGGGCTAATACATCATAGAAAAAGCCCAGGTCATCATCAGTCTGTGCTGAATCACCTGACCTCCTGATTGAATCAGGATGTACATGCTCTGAGTGTAGATCAGTAGAAGCATGTGCCCCTTGTTCTTGGTACTGGACTTCCTGCCTCAGGACTGTGTCCTTCATTGGCAGTTGCCTCTGGTAAGGTCTTATGGATGTTACCAACTTCATCCTGATCATTTGCTGAATCAGTAGAAGTGGCAGCCTTACCAGATGTTCTAACCTCCGTTTCTACACTTGGAGATTGAACATTGTAACCCCTGTGCTGTGGGTTATCAGAAGCATTTTGGTCCTCCCCCTAATTTTTGAGGTATTCCCAGTGGTAAGTGGTTTCTGGGGAGGGGTGAGGAATGCAACTGACTCAGCACTTTAGCAACTATCAGTGTTGGGCTTTGAGGGGCGGTTGCATGTGGAGATTGGTCGAAGCAGATTGCACCCCGGGTGAGAGGTGCTCTTCAATGGTAACCCTCTCAATTGAGATAGGTTCCAGAAATGTGGGATCCCCAATTGTGGTTGCAACAGGATCCTGTTGAGAGGATACCTGTGCGGCTTCAGCAGGTTGAGTCTTGGACATAACTGGGGGTTAGAACCAGTATGTATTTCCTGTGTTTGTGGTACAGGGGCATCCTCAGGGACTCATCTCCCTGAGTAGCCTTTTTGGGCTTTTGGATTTGGGTTTGGTGGGGACTTTGGATCTGAAGTGGAGGCTGTGGGTTCCCTCTGCTTGGGTTTTAGCATCCGGGCACCCCTTTTAGAGTAGGGTCTGAGTTATGTCTGGAGTATACCTCAGCTAAAACAGCTGGAGCAGGGACTCCAAGACCAACAAGGCCATCAGATTTAATTGATTCAAAATATGGCCATCAGAAACCTGGGATAAAGTAGCCATCTGTTTGCCACAGGTTTCTGAGCCAGATCCTTTAGTTCCATGAACACTATCTCAGAAAAATTTAGATTTTGGCGTTCAAAGATAGAGTACAATACCTGTTGCCATCGGGAAGACATCTGATCCCAAGAAGATGTCTTTGATGTAAGGCAAACATTCACCATATGAAAGATAAGTTTCAGCATCATGGAAGTGCTTTTTAAGTATGGTTGTAGCACTTAAGTCGCCTTCATACCCGTTATTGATGAAAGACATATCAGTGGTGCCTTTCGGTATTCTTTAACATAGGTGCCATCATGCAAATTTAGGGTTTTGCGAATGATGTCGGGGGTGATGAGCACCTGTTTCTGGTTCACCAACGACTGGAGAGTGAGTTTGCTATCATTCTCACCAGTTATAAAGAGACGTGGTCCAAACTGGGTTAGGAATCAGGGTATATGGTAGGATTCAGAAGAAAGGCTGTTCGGTATTGGAATCCACCATAAGATCGATGGCATTGTCAAACTTGTTCCAGAAGCCGATTTCGAAGGTAGGCAACACAGTTGTGTCGGGGTTTGAGTTTCATGGTCGCCATTGTTGAGAGAGAAAAGGTTTGAAAAACGGCTAATGAAACGTTTGGCTATAAGTGCAGGTATTTATAGGTTAAGAAAAGGCTGAAAAAAAAACGACTGAAAGGTTGGTGTTGGCATCAGTTGTTATGAAAACAACTGAAGACTTGGTTTTAACTATCAACATTTGAAAACAACTGAAGACTTGGTTTTAGTCATCAGTAGTTGTGAAACTACTGAAAACCTTGGTTTTGTCTTCAGCTGTTGTAAACAACTGAGGACTTGGTGTTAGTCATCAGTAGTTGTGAAACTACTGAAGACATGGTTTTGTCATCAGCTGTTGTAAACAACTGAGGACTTGGTGTTATCAGTAGTTGTGAAACTACTGAAGACATGGTTTTGTCATCAGCTTTTTAGGGTAACAGCAGTTTGTGGAACGACTAAGAAAAATTCTCATCAGTAGTTTCGTCAATTCTTAGCTTTTCAGCTGTTCATACTGTCCTCAACACTTACTCATCAGACTTCTTGGCTTTTTTCAGGTTTCATAGGACATCAGTACTTATCTGTTTTTACTGACATCAGTAGTTATAACTACATCAGTAGTTTGTAACAGAATCAGTACATATTTGTGACATGTTTACTAATGATCATTAGTACTTTTACTGAGATCATCAGTAGTTATCACTTATTCTAGCTGCAGCATACCAACCTTAACACAAGGTTTTGGAAAGTTGAACTATCCAAAGGCTTAGTAAATATATCTGCAAGCTCATCAGCACTAGGCACAAACTTTGGATCAATCAGACCTTTTTCAAAACAATCCCTAATAAAATGGTGTCTGATCTCTATATGTTTGGTCCTAGAGTGCTGGACTGGATTCTTGACAATGCACAGAGCTGAAGCACTATCCATTAATAATGGAGTCTTAGTCTCTGTAATGCCATAATCCATAGTTGGTTCTGAAGCCAGAGTACCTGAGATGTACAACTTGCAGCAGCAATGTACTCTGCTTCAGCATGGATAGCAACAGATGTTTGTTTCTTACTCTGCCAAGAAATCAAACAGTTGCCTAGAATTGACATCCACCAGAAGTTGACTTTCTGGTTAACTTACACCCTGCATAGTCACTATCAGAAAAAGCAACTAATTTGCAGAGTGTCCAGTGGAATACCAAAGACCTAGAGATTGTGTACCTTGCAGATATCTAAAGATCCTCTTGACTGCAATCAAATGAGACTCTTTAGGAGCAGCCTGAAATCTAGCACAAACACAAGTTGCAAACATGATATCTGGTCTAGAAGCTGTTAAGTACATCAAGGACCCAATCATACATCTGTAAAGTGTTTCATCAACAGCTTTACCTTTCTGATCTGCATCCAGTTGTGTGGTGTTGCACATGGGAGTAGAACAGGGCTTACAATTTTGTAAATCAAACTTATTCAAAAGTTCTTTTGTATATTTTGAGATGAATAAGGTTCCATCAGCTTTTGTTTGATTTGCAAGCCTAGAAAGAACTGTAATTCTCCCATTGCACTCATTTCAAACTTTTGTTTCATTAAACTTGTAAAATCATCACACAACTGGGGATCAGAGGATGCAAAATAATATCATCAACATAAATTTGAACAGTAGCTTATGCTGATCCACTTTCTTAATAAACAAAGTTTTATCTATGGAGCCTCTAGTGAAATTATTTTTAAGAAGAAATTTGAAAGTGTTTCATACCAGGCTCTAGGAGCTTGCTTCAACCCATAAAGAGCCTTATCAAGTTGATACACCCAATCAGGATGTTTATTGTCCTCAAAACCTGGTGGTTGACACACATAACCTCTTCTTTTATTTTACCATATAAAAATGCACTTTTGACATCCATTTGAAAAACTTTAAGATTGTGGAATGCAGCATATGCTAAGAACAATCTAATTGCCTCTAGTCTGGCTACAGGGGCAAAGGTTTCATCATAATCAATACCTTCTTCTTGTGAAAACCCTTGTACAACCAGTCTAGCCTTGTTCTTGACAATAAGCCCATTTTCATCAGTTTTATTCCTAAACACCCATTTAGTGCCTATTGCACACTTACCTAGGGGTAGAGGAACCAGTTCCCACACTTGCTGCTTTTTGAACTGAAGTAGCTCAAGCTGCATGGCTTCAACCCATCCATTGTCTCTCAAAGCAACATGATAGTTCTTTGGCTCTAGCTGACTGATGAAGAGAGCATAGAAGCAGAAGTTAGACAATTGACTTCTGGTTGAGACACCAGCATTGATATCACCATGATTTGAGACATGGGGTGATTCTTCAGCTCTTGGTATACTATAAGATCAGTGCAAGTGTTTTTAGCCGGTTCAGCAGCAGCAGATGGTGATCCAGATTCTTGAAACCAAGTATTAGATGGCAAGTCAAATGATGTAGAGGAGTCAGAAATCTCATCAGCATTTGTTGTGGATGGAGCTACAGAAGCTACAGGAACATCAAGTTTAGCAGACTCAGGCAGTTGGTCACTAAACTTGAAAAGGTGAGTACTGATATCATCATCATTTCAGTACCACCAGGTGGAAGACTTGCTGCAGAAGATGATTTATCCACATGATCTGCAACAGCTGGAGGTTGATAAGGAACATATTGCAGTATGTCCAGATCAAACAACTCCACAGGGTTTTGTGAATTTTATCCTTAGGAGATTCATTGAATTTCACATGCAAGGTTTCTTCAACTATCTTTGTTCTGCAGTTGAAGACTCTGTAAGCCTTGCATGTGGATGAATAACCTACAAAATACCCTGCATCCACCTTAGGATCAAATTTGTGGAGTTGATCCTTTGTGTTGAGAATGAAACAAGGACACCCAAGGCTTTGAAGAATGAAATTAGAGGAGCCAATGATGTAGAACTTCATATGGAGTCTTCATCAACCTCTGATTTACTAACACTCTATTCTGCACATAGCAAGCTGTGTTAACAGCTTCAGCCCAAAAGGTCAATGGCAAACCAGAGTCAGCCAACATAGACCTTGCAGCTTCAATTAGGGTCCTGTTCTTTCTCTCCACTACTCCATTTTGTTCTGGAGTCCTTGGATGCTAAACTGCCTCTGATTCCTTTGATAGATAAAAATCATCAAGTATAGTTTCTGAATTCAGTTCCATTATCACTCCTTATACACTTGACTGATAGGGAATACTGCTTCTCAACATACAACACAAAGTTTATAATCGTCTGAGCAACCTCAACCTTTGAATGCAAGAAGAAAGTCCATACAAATCTGGAGTAATCATCCACAATTACCAGACAGTATTTCTTCTTTGCCATGCTCATCACTCTCACAGGACCAAATAGATCCATGTGCAGTAACTGCAAGCAGGCAGTGGACTTAGGTTCTTCAATAGGAGGGAATGAGACTTTGTGTTGTTTTCCTTTTAAACAAGCAGTGCAGGTTTCATCACAGTGGAACTCCTTTATTGGTAGACCTCTCACTAAACTATTGTGGATCAGCTGATTCATGTTTTTGAGATTAACATGACCCAGCCTTCTATGCCACAGTTTAGATTCCTGAGGAGAGGCTTTGGAGAACAGACAAGGATGACCCTTCAAATCAATCTTCTTTGACAAATCCAAGGCATATACTCTTCCAATCCTGTTGGCCTTCAGGAGAGTATGTCATCCAATACCTTGTCAATCAGCCTCAGAACTTGGGAAGACAGAATCCTGCAGTTCTGGCTTGTGAAAAGTGCAAGCCCTCCACGACTGACTGTAGATTATACTTGAGATTCTCCACATGGTTAACATCATCAAATCTGATATCTCCATTAGACACATATCCTTTCCCGATGATGTAACCCTTGGCATCATTTCCAAATGAAACAAATCCCTTCTTTCCTTGAGAGTAGTCATTAAGAAGAGAACTGCTCCCAGTCATATGCATAGATCCTCCACTGTCTACATACCAGATGCTCCTTTGGCATGCTGAAGAACCCTGCATTTATCATAAAGAACTAGTTAGGTTTTGAGACCCAAACCTTTTGGTTTTGGGTCTGTTTTCATCAACAGATTTAACCATAACTTGTTTCTTATGATTAACAGCTGATGAAAGGAGATGGTGCTGAAATGGATTCCTTGGATTTGGGCTTGGAATGCCTTTTCAGTGGTTTGATCACAGGTGCATCTAGTTGGTTAACTCTCCCAACAAATGTTGAACCATCATAACAAGTTGTGTTTGATTTGTAGCCAAAGCTTTCAGCTCTTGTGACATATCAGTACTTGTGTATGATGAGTTCCTGTGGCCCACCATTTCCTCCTTGAAATTCACAGACTTAGTCTGATGTTTATCATGAGGAGCACTATCAGCTGTTTTATGATAACCCTATCCTTCTTTTTGGATTTGGATGAAGGCTTGGGTTTATCACATTGGGATGACTGTGGTACAAACTTGGTCTCAAACTCATTTTTCATTTCATCCATCTGGATTTTAATGAGCTTATCTCTGTTGAGTTTGGAACCCTTTCTGTACCAACATTCATCAGAAAGATGATTGAATTTACCACATATTTCACATGGCTTATTCTTCATCTTGAATTGATCAACTGCTGATGTGGAAACTACTGAAGGTGTGCTCTTCAGTACTTTCCTCCTTTCAGTACTTGTGTTAAGTACTGAAGGATCTGTAACAACTGAAGACTTGTTCTTCAGCTGTTCTCTATCAGCAGTTGTTAATCCTTTTATTTCAGCTGATTTGAAATGTTTTCAGATGTTGTTTTCCCCTTCAGTGCTTGAGTACTTTGAGGGACAACATCTGAAGTACTCAGCTTCATGTGCTTATCAGTAGTTGCCCATCAGGCAATTGATTTGCTGAGGTATCAACACTGATTTCATCTTGTGATTTTGGGATCACTTGAGGATGATGCACATGATGATGTGGTTTGGAAATTACTTTCACCTTCAGGTTTTACTATTGATTTTGGAGTAAAATCTGTAGGTGGTGCAATGTGGTTGTAACCTATTCCAAACTTCACATTCGAAGCAGATTGCTTGCTGAGCAGCATTTCAAATCCCTTGCAGGATGATACCCAGCGGTCACACTCAACTTGGGTAACTGCAAGTTTTTCTTTGAGTTCTCTATGGTTCTCAAGAATGACCTCTAGCTTAGCCTTTTCATCATTTAATTGGCATTTAAGCTTATAAATCTCATCATCTTTATCCTTAAGGACAGACTCATATTCAGCTTTTCTTTGGAAATAGTTTGCTCAAGCTCAAGATTTGATTTAATTAAAGCTACATTTGCCTCTCTAATAGAGATAAATGCAGCTATGCAAGATTCAGAACATAGCTTGGCCTTAGCCTCAGAGGATACCTGGGTTATCTGTGATGAAGATGCATTGGAGCATGAACTCTCAGTAGACTCCAGGGCCATGAGAGCTAGATTCCCAAAAGGATGTTCACCACCATGTTGACCATCACCAGCAAATAATTGCTCATTACCAGAGAGAGATCATCTGGTAAACTGCTCCAGTCAACAACACCAGGGTGAAGAAGCTGTGATGAGGTTGTGATTAGATGATTGAGATGGTAGAGGCTCAGGTAAGGCTTGAGGTTGTTGTGCAATAGGAACTTGAACTTGATTTGGCTGAGGCATGTAATAGCAGGGATATGGATATGACATTGGACCCTGAGGGACAAAATATGCAGGAGATATAGGTTGTGAATGACCAGAACTAGCAGGATGTTGCCCTCTGTTTTGTGACTATTGCTTGGAAAAGTCACAAAGGGTGCAGAGGAGTTAGATCCAGTGATCTACACTCTCTTGCAAAGTCCAAGCTTGTGGCATTTGTGACACCTCAACTTACTCTTGTCAAAACCAACTTTGGTTTTGCCAGAGAGTCCTGGAAATTTCCTACCAGTTCTCTTGTAGAACTTTTGAGATCTGATATTAATCAAGGCCATTTGGCTAGAATATCCATCTCTTCTAAGTCATCATCAGCAATACCTTTAAATCATCCATAATGAAACACAAATTGTCACTATTACAGCCTGACTGACTGTCAACACTAACAAATGCATGATCTGAACTGTTTGAAGAGAAATCTATATGCTCATCATAATTGCTTTCTGATGCAGCATATTCTGACTCATGACCAACCAAGGCAGTGTTCCCTGGTACAAAGTCATCAGTGAGCTTTCCTGATGATGCCAGTTTCCTTTTCTGCTCTATCTCTCTTTCAAATGTAAGCAGTTTCCCATGGAGTTGGGTGAGAGATGGCTATCCAGATTTGCACTGAGCGTAGGACAATGGTATATGTGTCCCATCTCTCAGGCAGTGATCTGAGGAATCTGTTGTTCATCTGGCTATTAGTGTATTCATGTTTGACCATTTTCAGCTCAGAGATCAAACAGAAAAACGCTCAAACTGTTGAGTCAGTGACTCACCCTTCCTATGAGAGAATGTCTCATATTGTTGGGCAAGGATTTCTCTGTTGTTTGCTAAGACCTCATCTGTTCCACCAAATGTTCTTCAATGCATTCCAGAGGTCATGAGCAGTTTCATGATGCATAAGCCCAGAATAGATTTCATTCGGCAGTGCCATGGCCAGAATTCCATGCGCTTTAGCATCAATCTCAAACAGTTTTCGATCTCATCTGAGTATTGTTTCTTCTTTTCGAACCATTTGGTTGGTTTCCGGATTGTTCACCATAGGCTTGTGTGGACCATGTACCACAGATGTCCAACAACCTGAACTGTTAACAGACAGGTGATGAAGCATTCTTCGTTGCCATATGTTATACTCAGTCCTAACCAGCATCGGAGGCTTGGTTGAGGAACCGGTATTGTGAGGGTCATTAGAAGGAGTAGTCATTCTCAGATTCAACCAAATTCAATTAAGTTTTAACTGATTTAGTGCAAAACACAACAAACCCATATGAACCAAGAGAAACTCAAAGCCAATAACCGAAAGCACAGAAATTCAATGATCTATAACCAATTCTTGCAAATATGCTAATTCAATCAAACTTAGATATCGAAATAGCAGTTTCAATGATCAATTGTTAGATCGATCAATGATTAACCGCTCTGATACCATTTGTTAGGATCAGTGATCTAAGTTTGATTATTAGAATATTGCAGCGGAATTCGAACAATGAATTAAACAATTCACAAGAACACAATTGATATTCAATGTAACAGTAAACGTTATAGAAGAGAGAATTCTGCAAAGAATATTTCATTCATATGCTTTCGTGGTGGCTCAATGTCACACCTTACAACTAGGTCAACATTCCTTATATAGGAATGTGACGTCTGCTGATGTCACTTGATAGTGACATCTAACAGAATTATTCAAACTACTGAAACTATGCAAACTACTGAGAATGTTCTCAACTACTGATTACATCTCAGGAATGCTTAAGTACAAAAACATAAAACTACTGAACTACAACTACTGAAACTATAACTACTGAAAAGTAAATTACAAGTACTGAAAGGAACCATCACAACTACTGAAGTTAATTACTTCAGCTGTTGTGACAACTACTGATCACTTTGGTCTTCAGTCTTTGTCTTCAGTCTTTGTTCTTCAGTACTTTTACTTCCGACTTTGTCTTCACTGATGGTTTTCAGACTTTTTCTTCAGACCTTGTAATCAGCTGATGTCTTCAGTTTGTTGTGATCTTCTTCAGCAGTTGCAATGGCTATGGACTTAGGGTTATTCTGATCAGGCATTGGTTCTTTGTCCAACAACTCACTTTACCAACCTCATTGTTACATTCTAAAACCATGCATTTTAGATCTCTAAAAAAGGGTTGTCCAACAGACTCCAAGTAAGATATCACCTTGTTTCAACCTGAAATTCACAACCCATGAAGAAACATGTCTTTTGTCAAAAGCATCATTTGATGAGTCCAGCTTTGGCAAGACATTTGGGCAACACAAATTTCAAACATGACTGATTGGTCAAAGCAAACCATGTCATTAGTCTCCCTCAAAAGAAATTCATTTTGTGTTAATCATTATTCAACATGCCTTAAAGGAAAACAACATAAATCTTTCTCACAAATCAAGCTAGTGACACAAGCATACTCCATTGAAGTTACTTCACAGGGATCTGTTGGACCAAATCAGTTAATGAGCATTGGAGAAACAAATATTTTTTGTGCATTGATGACTTTTTCACGATTTACATGGGTTTTCTCTTTATTTCATAAAATGAGGCATCCCAAATAATACAAAACTTGATCACAAAAAGAAAATCACTGATCTTAAGGTCAAACAATGAGAACTGATAATAGAACTGAGTTTAGAAATGAAGACATGAGATCATATTGTGCAACAAAAGGCATTGCTCATCAATTCAGTGCAGCTAGAACTCCTCAACAAAATGGGGTAGCTGAAAGGAGAAATAGAACACTAATTGAAGGAACAAGAACAATGCTAGCTGGTGCTAAACTGCCTATTACCTTTGGGCAGAGGTAGTTAAACAATCGTGCTTTGTGCAAAATCAAACCCTGATTGTAAAAGAAAGTAACATGACTCCATATGAACTACTCTTCATAGAAAACCATTTATTAGATTCCTTAAAACATTTCGTAGCCCGGTGTCAATATTAAACACCAAAGACTATTTGGGAAAATTTTCATCTAAGTCTGATGAAGGATTCTTTGTAGGTTATTCTTCTGTTTCAAAGGCTTACAAAGTGTTTAATCCTAGATTAAACATTATTGATGAGTCAACTAATGTTCATTTCAAGGTACATTCATTTCTAAAATCTCCAAATTGATTAACATTTACAAAATCATTTGATCAATTTCACTTGTCTGATGCAGGAAATCTACATTCAGGTGAAACTTCTACAGGTGTAAAAAGAAGAGATGACTTTCCATGGATGAAGATATTCCTCTACAATCTGATCCCATCAGACCACCATCACAAAATCAAAGTTTTTCAATAGAAGGAGGTCCAAGCTTGTTACCATCAAATTTAGAAGATCTGTCAACAGAGATCAGAAATAAAAAACAAGCTACTCCTCTAACGGAAACAGAAAGAACATCAAATGATGGAAGCAATCAAAGTGCTGCTAAAGCAGAAGTAGTCAATGAAACAGAGTTAGATTATCTTCATAATTCCCTAACAGTTCCACATGAAGGTGCCTCTGACCATAATGAACTGAATGTCTCCAATCTTGATGTAACCATTGGTGGTGACTCAATTCCATCCACCAGAATACATAAGAATCATTCGGTTGAAACCATTATTGGTGAACTTAATGAATGGGTGACCAGAAGCAAGTCTAGTATTGGAAATATCTATTTGTTCTCATGCTTTCTTTGTCAAATAGTACCCAAGAACATCAAAAAGACACTTCAAGACAATAGTTGGATTGAGGCAATGCAGGACGAATTGCTACAATTCAAGAAACTAAAAGTATGGCAACTGGTAGACCTTCGTGAAGGAAAATACCCTATGAGCACCGGTGGCTGTACAGAAACAAAATTGATGACAGAGGGATCATCATCAAAAACAAAGCAAGACTGGTGGCACAGGGCTACACTCAAGAGGAAGAAATTGATTATGATGAAGTGTTTGCACCTGTTGCCAGATTAGAAGTAATAAGAATCTTTCTAGCATACTCTGCATCCATGAAGTTTATTGTTTATCAAATGGATGTGAAGTGTGCATTCTTGTATGGAAAGATTGTTGAAGAGTCTATGTGAGTCAACCACCTGGCTTTGAAGATCCAGATTTCCCTCATAGAGTTTACAAGCTTGACAAAGCTCTGCATGGTCTTCACCAAGCTCCAAGGAAGTGGTATGAGACTCTATCATCTTTTCTTCTTGAAAATGGATATGAAAGAGGAAATATTTATTAGAGTCTCTTCAGAAAGAGAAGAGGAAAAGACAAGCAGTTAGTCCAGATTTATGTGGACGATATCATTTTGGCTCAACAAACAGGCAACTCTATAAAGACTTTGAAGACGTTATGCATTCAACACTTCAAATGAGTACAATTGGGGAACTCACTTTCTTTCTATGGGTGCAAGTGCAACACACATCAGATGGAATCTTCATCAATCAATCAAAATATGAGGAAACAATGTTAAAGAAGTTCCACTTTGCTAATTATCAGTCTATTATAACTCCTATGGATATTAAAATGAAGATTGGACCAGATCCAGAAGGCAAATCAGTGGATCAGACTCACTATCGATCTATGATCTATTCACTTATGTATCTAACAACCATTAGGCCTGACATTATGTTTGGTGTTTGTTTGTGCCAAATATCAAGTTGATCCTAAGGAATCCAATGTAAATGTTGTCAAGAGGATATTCGGATATCTTAAGGGCAAACCTACTCTTGGATTATGGTATCCAAAGGAAGGAGACTTCAATCTCTATGTGTTCCCTGATAGTGATTATGGAGGATGCAACTTTAATAGGGAATCCACCTCTGGGGGTTGTCAATTTCTTGGTCTCAGATTGGTCTCCTGGCAGTGCAAGAAGCAGACAAACGTATCTCTCTCAACTACAAAAGCTGAGTATATTGCAGCATCAGCTTGTTGTTTTGAAGTACTCTGTATTCAAAACTAGTTATTTGATTATGGTTTTTACTTCCTGCACACATCAATTTTCATTGACAACATAGTAGCTGTTTTTATTACAAATATTCTCGTTCAGCACTTAAAAACAAAACACATTGAAATTAGATATCACTTTTTGATAGACTGTTGAAAAGGGGTTAATCAAATTGATTCAAGTACCCACTAAAAATCAATTGCTGATTTATTTACTAAGGCATTTGAACCTGGTAGATTTGAATTCCTAATTCAATCAATTGGCACGATCATACATTTTAGACGACCCTATCCCCGATCAACCTGCTGAGGATGACGAGGAGGCCTATAACGATTGGCTAAAGTACATTGAGGACTCCGTCCAAGTGTCTTGCCTCATGCTAGCAAGCATGACTCCGGATCTCCAAAAGGAGTATGAACATCACGGAGCTTATGACATGATAACCCAGCTGAAGGAAACGTTCCAACAGCAAGCAAGGGTTGAGCACTTCGAAACGGTTCGAGCACTCCATGCATGTTGTATGGACGACAACCAATCGGTTTCATCTTATGTACTTAAGATGAAAAGCCACATTGACCGCCTCGAAAGGCTTAATTGTCCCATCTCGAAGAAATTGGCCACGTATTTGATCCTCAATGGCCTTAGCAGAAGGTTCAAGACGTTTGTGTTGAACTACATCTCGAAGGAATTGGCCACGTATTTGATCCTCAATGGCCTTACCGGAAGGTTCGAGACGTTCGTGTTGAACTATAACATGAATGCTTGGGACAAAAGCATTGGTGAGCTTCGCTCAATGCTCAAAACGGGCGAGGCGGCCATGGGTAAAAGGGTTTTACCCGTTCTCACCATCAATGAAGGTGGGAACAAGAAAAGGCCCCATCCCGCACCCAAGGCAAGAGTTGCCAAGGGCAAGGGACCCATATGGGGGAAAGGGAAAGGGGTGGCAAGGGTGCCACCCAAAGCACCTGAGAAGAAGCAAAAGGTTGCTTCGATGACCCATGCTTCAAGTGTGGGGAGGATGGACATTGGGCAAGAAATTGTCCCGTCCATCTCCAAGAGTTGAAAGCAAAGAGGGATGGCGGGCAGATCTCAGGTACCATATACATGATTCATATTGATTTAAACTTAATATCCTCTAACACATGGGTATTAGATACCGGATGTGGAACTCACATTACAATTTGTTGCAGGGGTTCAAAAGAAGTAGCAACTTCAATAAAGGGGATGTTAGCCTCTACATTAACAACATAGTAGTTGTTTTTATTACAAATATTCTCGTTCAGCACTAAAAAACAAAACACATTGAAATTAGATATCACTTTTTGATAGACTGTTGAAAAAGGGTTAATCAAATTGATTCAAGTACCCACTAAAAATCAATTGGTTGATTTATTTACTAAGGCATTTGAACCTTGTAGATTTGAATTCCTAGTTCAATCAATTGGCATGATTAACCTGGAGTAAAACCATTTAAAACATCAAAAAGATTTCAAAAACATTAGAAAATCACAAAATGAAGTCAAGTTTGATGAAGAAAAGAATATAATGGGAGATGATATATTTACAGTCGGTACATCATTCACTGTGCTTAAGTTCAAAAATTGAAAGACTGTCATGACTTACCAGATTTGTTTGTAGGCTCAACTTGGAAGAGAAGATACATGTAGTGATGAATTAAAATCATATTGAATAGTGAAACACTCATCTCAAAGTACAGGTATGTATTGGCTTATCTGTGTGCATGTGTGTGTAGTAACCTAAACACACTAGGTAATGATACTTTATGAATCTTTTTCACCTACATCAAGTTTCATCTTTGTTTGCTGAGCAAAGACATGAAGAAACAAGCACATAGTGTGGATGTACTGATCTAAATGATTCCCAATGAGGGACACATCCTAATTGGATAACAACAATACATTCCAAGTGATTGAAGAAAAGAATCCAATCATGGATCACCTTCCAAAGTGAAGTGAAAAGAATCCTAATGTGGATCATCATGAAATGAATCAAAGTAAAAGAATCCCAATAAGGATCAGTGAAAATGAGGTCTCATAACTTAAGTAACCAGGTAAGAAAATTGTGAAAAAGTTCATGCATTACATAAGGATAGTTGATCAATCCATGCTTTTGTGTGTGGGGTACATGTTAAATAATTAAATCAACATCACTTCCATCAAAATATCAACCTGGTATGAGTTTAAGATGACTAACATACCTTTAATCAACAAGTTCATAAACACATCCATTTTATCATAAATGATGCACATGTGTAATGGAAGATTGATATGATCCCAACAAAAGATCAACTTCTCTTCGTCATTAATAATCAAAAGTACATAATTTTCAAAAAGTTTCAAATCTTTAAAGTTTTTATCCTAATGAGGATATAAACTTTAGGGGGAGTAATTTAAAATTTTTGACTAAGGTTTTGAAAACATCTACTATCTTCAAAACAAAACAAAAAGAAAATGTATGTGTTGGTGCATAAGTTATACCATAGTATTGTTGGGTTTGTTGAACCATATCATATTAGTTTAACCTTTTAAACTAGAAAACGCAGCGGAATATTTTCCTAATATAATCATTTGTAATCTGAAATTTCAAGTTCATATAATGTCAACAACAAACCCAAGAACATAAGGATCATTTTAATGTGTGTGAGCTAGCTATCAAGAAGAATAAACAACCAAAAACAAAAGATACAAACTACCTTTTGTAGAGCTGTAGAAAACGAGTATGGATGATTAAAAGGGAGCTTCTTGAATGGCCAAAACACCAAAGAGAGGTGTCCTCAAGCTAGTATACCCACAAGCCTCAAGCAAGACACTTAGTTGCTAGGTATTTAAACACCAAAACGTCAAGAGAGCTGCTGAAAAAAAACCCCTTTTTTCAGCTGAATGTTCTTCAAAATGGAGAAGAAATGAAAGCTTCTTGGGTGCTTGCATGTAGGAGAGAGATTTAAAGATGGAGTGTGATAGTGTTTTTATGAAAACTACAAACTAAAACAAGTGGCCATAGACCCCTCTAAGGGGCGGCCGAACTTGAATCCTTTTGGGGTTTTCCCCCCAAAACTTTCACTAAAGTTTTTATTAAACATACATATAAGTTATCTAATTAACCTCTTAATTATATAACTTAAACACACACTATAATTATTATTTGATGTTATTTAACCAACTTAAATAACATTACAAATAATGTCCATAAACAAAGTATCCTTATAAGTTGTTTCATCTCATATGCAATTTATTTAGAAACCCATTTTCTAAATTGGTGTATTTATTTAATTGCATGATTATATCATCAATCAATATTTATATATTAGTGTTTGCAAGCTTGTTATTGGGTATGACCCGACTTGGATCAATACGTACTAACCACATCAATATTCTATGTGTCTTGGGCATAAAGAATCCAACAAGTATATCACCCTATGCAGATGCTTGGAAGCATAAGAAGTCCAAGATCAATCAAACAATGGGAAACTTGTATCACATGTGGAATACAAGTCAATCCAAGCAAAAATTGATGACCCCAACAACAGTCAACAACTTCATAAGAGAATTCAATCAACTTTATAAAAAAATTCAACTAGATACATTTCTTCATAACAAAAAAAACAAAAACATTAACCTTTGATAAAGTTCAAAAGTTAATGCAGGTAAGTGCATTGGTTAATGCGGGTGAAAGTAACCGATGCATAAACTAATGTGGGTAACTATTTATGTCAAAATTTGAAGTGTTAAAACTAATACGGAGAAGAATTTTACTCTACCACATTTGTGTCTAACAAGTATACATGAAAAGTTTGATGTGTTAAAACCTATGCGGACAAAAGTGTTCTACCGCATTTGTTAAATGCGGATGATAGTTTCACTTCCGCATTTGTTTTACTCATCCGCACTTGTGGATTTGTGCAACTTCAACACTTTACATGTACATTCAAAAAGAATAAACAAGTGCTTAATCTCTTCTTTCATAATGAATGATGATCAAGTAAATATGGAAATTTTATTCTCCCGCATTTGCTACAGTGACCAATGTTGAACATGTTTGATCAATCGAATTTGCTACAGTGCATAAATGCTAATGAACTTAGTTCCTCCGCATTTGCCATAGTGCACAAATGCGGATTGAATAAAACTAAAGTATTCAAACTTCCACATTTGCTACAGTGTACAAATGTGGATGTCTAAACTCATAAGTTTTACTCTTCCGCATTTACAACAGTAAACAAATACGGATGTATAAAACCTTTCGCATTTGCTACAGTGTTAACTAAACTTGACCGCATTTGTTTTGAAACTTGTGAAAAACTTGTAAATGTTATTAGTTGAATATTTAAAGCACATTCAAAGGGTCATTTAATCCTTTTCAAGTTTGATTGACTCCAAAGTGTATGGAGTGAAAACACACTGTTCATCTTCTTCAATCATCTTCAACGTTAACAATCAAAGATTCATTAATTCTACACTTATCTTTGATTCTACCAAACTATAGTATCCAACAGAAGGTGAAACATTCAACATTTTATAACCTAAATGTATAACACTTGGACTGATGACGAACTTAGAACCCTAGGTTAATGAATAACATTCAAAATCAGACCCATTCTAAGAAAAGATGAACATCTTCTACTTCAATGAACATGCAAACTAAGAAGAACATCAAAGAACAAGAAAAATTCATAACCATGTTCATCATATGAACAGAGGATCATGAATAGGAAAATGTCAAAATCAATTCTAGAAATAAAATTAGATTATGGGTCAAACAACATCAAAAAATCATCTTTTCAAAAATGATAAACAAAAATAACAATGAATAACTCTTGAAAAAATATCAACTTTTGAAGTGATTTCTATATAACAGTACCATCAATATTCATTCTTGACCATCAAAAGTCAAACTGATGAGGTATGCATAATGTAGAACATATAATTTCATCAATCTAACTCATATGTCTCTAATACAGGGTAAATAGCTAATTTGACATGGAGCAAGCTCCATAATGTCAGTGGTTTTCTAGACCCTGATGTGCCCGAGGCAGAAGGACTCATATCAGATTTATATGTACTACAAGAATATCCCATGCCATTACTATTAGACTCATTATCTATGAAAGATATATTAGGTCATTCTGAAGTGCTATAGAAGTAACTGATGTGGATGGTGGAAAGACTTTAACTAGTTGAATTACTGATGATCACTCTCTAGCCATCACTGAACAAGCTGTGAGACAGTGTCTACAGTTTGGTGATGATGCTAATGCTCCTATTGAGTTGGAAGATGAAGAAATTACCACTTTCTTTGCTTAGATTGGATACGAAGGAGGTTATGAAGGAAAGCAGATAGTAAAGGGGTTGGCAGACTTACCATGGAGATTTATGATTCATCTTTTTCAACATTGCTTGTCCAAAAGAAAAATAGGATGGAATGACATTCATGTGATTACTTCTTCAGCCATATGTGCCTTATGTACCAATAAACCATTCAACCTGTCTGCATATATGTTCAATGGCCTAACTTCAAACATACAAGAAGGAAGAAGATATATGTTCCTTATGTACCCAAGATTTCTACAATGTCTAATCAATGAAGCCTTTCCTAACCTAGTACTTGAAGGACCTACTTTGGAAATTCCTCATTATGATGCAAATCCTACAAGTATATCAAGAAAAGAGATCCAAGAAATTTCTATAGTCGAGCACACTCTCTTCTGCTACCATGGATGCTTCAGCAGATTAATATTGATGCACAAATAGAGAACAAGAGGGTAATGTTGATGAGCTCATTCAAGTGGAAGTACAAGTTGCACAAGACAAATGATTATGTTAAGGAAGGAATTGATAGTCATAGGTCAGTGTCACCCCAGGTTAATCTAGGGGGTGATCTTCCATTGGACCTCAAATTCATGACATGGCATCTCCCTTTGTACCATCACCAATACCAGCACCCCACAAAACACTAACTACTTCACTTCATAGATCACCTATCCCTTCACTACAAGCACAACCAATCATTTCTCCACCAATATCTCCACCTCATCACTCTCCAATATTCTCAACTAAACCATCACATGCCAATACTGAACCAGCTGAATTGGAGATTCTACTAGCTCATCTTAGAAATCCAAATCATCTTTTGATAGGAGAATCACCCTAGCCAATTACCTATAAAGAAAACAACTTCTGAGGCTGCCTCTTCTGAGAGCTATGCTGAATCAGGGGTGAATAAACCAGATGAAAAGGATGAGCTTATCTCTGAACTTTTGCAAAAAGTGGCAAAGATGGAAAGATTGTTGAACAAAAGATCAAGCATAATTCAAAATAGATTGTTAGAACTTGATGTGAAGGAGGTTGAACTGAAAGAAATAAAAGAAAAATATGAGGCTGAAAAAAGGGATATAGAAAAGGAGAGAGAAATTAAAAGCTGCTCTTCAACAATCAAGGGATGAGATTAGTGGTCACCTGGACACTTTATCCATTCAACAATTGCAATGGAAGAGCAAGAAGAGCATATTGAAGAACAAGAGAGATCATTATCAACCTGCAGAAACAAAATGAACTATTGAACAAAAGAGTAGCTAAACTTGAGATGCTTGTTGAAATCAAGAGATAGGTTGAATCAGAAGCAATGAAAGTTGATAAGAAAGAAGCTGAGTCTGAGAGCGCTTCAGGGTAGAGTAGTGATGACTCTGCTCCTCATAAATATATGAGATCCTTTGAACAGAAGCAGAACCAAGTTAGACAAAACAAGATGAGTGTAGCCTAGAGATGGTAGTATACTCAGATACAACAACCAATATGCACACTGAAGACGCTGAATTTAATGACATGATCAATGCACTAGAAGATTTCGTTATTGATGATAAGTTCTGGGATTTTGTAGCTGATCAAAGGACTTTCACTGAACCCATAGTGGTTATTCCTCAATCCCCCGTCCCTCTAGAGAAGGAGTTAAGCTTGCAAATAGTCCCATCTATGTCTCTATCTAATGAGTAAAAAGAAATGATCAGAAAGTATGTAAAGAACAAAGAGAAGACCATTTGTAAGGCCCGGTTCCCGGAACGCTTATAGCCAGCCAGTCATTGCTCATAAAATTATAATTACATTAACGTGCAAAAAACTTTCCAGCGGAAGCATTAAAAACAACATTTTCAACATAAATGCTTTTGCAAAATAATACAACATTCGTTACACATTTTCATTTGTGCGCATTAGAATGCAAAAACATTAACAAAAGAATGCCATTCAAAATCCCAAGTAGCTGCCCCGCACCATCCTTAGCAATGCTCACCTGCCAACTAGAAAATGTATAAAAAGGTCAGTGAGTTTTATAATAAAACATACTTTATTTTTTATTTAAAACTGTTCTTTACTTTCACTCAATCATAACAGGTTTTAGAATGTGATCACACATCGTACGTACACATACATAATATTTATTATCTTCATCATCATTCATTTTGTACTTTTATTATCTTTCGTTTTCATCTAGGTCCCGTCATGTGCTTAACCCCCCTCTAGAGCACTAAGCAATTTATCTAGAGTTAAGCGACAAGTACCCCATACATTTGGTCAATCACAAAGATTGAACCCATGTGCGCATCCTCATGGGGTATTTAACCAGCACACAGTTGAGCTAACAAACCCTCATTGGGTATGAACCTCCATACATATGCTTGATCACATGGATCAAGCCCCGTGTGCATCCACATGGGGTAGCTAACCCATACACCGTTGAGCTAACACTCCTCATTGAGTATGAACGTGCATACATTTGCTTGCAAGACTTTCTTATGTTTGTTCGTTCATTAATGCATGCATTCTTCATTTCATTCCTCTTTTCATTATCTTCCACTTTACATTACATAGTACTTTTTATTTTATTCATTAACATTCAACGCAAAGCCAAAGGAAAATAATCATACAACATAAGGAACATAACATACACATATAATAGCATCATGCAGGGCATCATACATACATAACATACAACATGCATACCGTCATCCATAAGCATCAAACTTCATCATAACATGCCCCATATAACATCTATGACCTCAAAAAGTCAACTTACATAGCCCCCGGCTACCTCTCAAGTCAAAGCCTAAATTTCCAATTTTTCCCAAAAAGTCAAAAAATATTCTAAGTGTTCATCTGCATTTGTCTTTTGTTCATCCGCATTTGCTATAGTTCATCTGCATTTGTTTTACTTCATCCGCATTTCTCACTACTCATCCGTATTTCTCGTACTTAGTGGTAAATGTTCATCCACATTAACTGTTCATCCGCATTGACTTCCATTACTCATCCGCATTGACTTACTTGATGTTAATGTTCGATGTTCATGTTCATCCGCATTAACTATTCATCCGAATTGACTTCCATTACTCATCCGCATTGCTTACTGCATACTTAGGCAGATTCTAAAACTTAAACATATGAGTCCTAAACATCAGATCTCAGTTTCCAATCACCATCCATCATGTTCTAAGCTTAAGTCTTACCTACTATGCCTTAGAAACACAACCATACATCATCAAGTATAAACATAGCCAAACATTACATCATAACATCAACATGCACACAATCATACATACGGGTTAAAAACCCAATTTATAAAAACATTTATTCATGCATTTCCAGCCCTAAAATTAGTTAAAAACTAGTAAAAGAGGGGTTCTAGAACTCACCTTTGCAGCTCTGGAGTATGGCTCTCCCAAACTCATTTGCAAGTTGAGTTCAAATGCCTAGAAACACACCAAAAACATACCCAAACACATACTAACACACATAAGCACAACCCGAGGATATGACCAGTTAAGAATATCATAAACACATGAATTCTTACCTTGAATTCGATTTCTGCTTCTTGTTCTTCAAAATCCAAGTGTTTCAGCTCCTTTTCTCTCTCTCTCTAATGAAAACGGTGTGGCCATTTAGGCGGCCATACCACCTTTATCACCAACTTTTAAACTTTTTGTCCTTTTTGTCACTTTTAACCCCTAGACTTGGTTTTATTTCATTTCCTTCTTTTTCTTCACTTTGTTCTTCTTTCTTTGTCTTTTGTAAATAACTGGGTGTTACACCATTTCACCAAAACATTATAAGCCAAAACTATTTTCCATGAAAAAGCAAACTTCAACTCCTCAACCTTTATATCCTGATCCCTATAAAATGTCTCATAGAGAAATTAAGGACTATCTAACAATTCAAGGATCCACCAAGAGGAATATTGGCAACATGAAAACTAATTCCCTAAGGGTTGTTGTCATTTGGCTGATCACTAAGAAGAAAGAGCGAGTTAAAACACCGGTACAAGAAATTACTGGCAAAAAGCCAAGAACGAGAGTGTCTGCTCAAGACATGCAACTCAGCTATCGAGATCAAGACTCTTTGGCACCTATGCTTCATAGATATCCTGAGTGGTTCGCTGAGCCTTCTCCACTAAAACTTCAAGAAAGGCTGACCACTACAGAGATGATCAGAGGTTTGTCTACTCCTAAGGGAAAAACTAATCAGAAAATCAGTGCCAGGAAGTATGACAGTGATTGGAATATGTTTATGGTCAAATGGATCTCAGGGCTGGTTCAATTCTTTACAGAGTACTCTACTCTTGTAAATGCCCTTAAGATTTATGACTTAAAGGAACTGGCTAACTTGGAACTGATCAATCATAATGTAACACCCGGATATTTTCTTTGAAGCCAATGAAAGTAGAAAAAAAGAAAAAAAGTCCAAAGTCGAGGGATCAAACTTGCCAAAACATAAAATATCTTGAATGAGTGGGGGTATAAGAGGGGGAAGGCAGCCCACACCCTCCCCCAAGCTCACAAATTCAGCCAAGAGAGAAAAAGGGGAGAAAAAGAGAGTTTCAAGCTTGGTTTTCGTGGATTCGAGGGTGAAAGTTGAAGTGTAGCGGGTTGAATTGAAGGTCTACTCGATTGTGTCATTTGTGTGAGTTCTAGGACCCCTCTTATATATGTTTTCAACTGATTTGGGGATGGAACACATAGTAAAATGTGTTTTTGAAATGTGTGCGCTGAACCCGAATGTATGTGTTTGTGTGTGATGCGAGTGGAGTTTGTTTTTGTGCTTGTATATGTTTGAATGGTGTTGTGGTATGTGTTTCTAAGGTTTAGGATGGTTGATTTGGGCTTAGAACGAGTTTCGACGGGTTTGGAGGCCGAAAAGTGCAGATTGGGTTCGGGATGAACTGCATTCTGCATCAGCTAGAGTTAGGCGACCGAATGACATGCAACATAGGCCATATGGCTGAAAGGAGTGCGACTGAGGTTCATTCGCATGCGACGTATGACTGGACTCCATTCTCTTGTGAGTCGTGCAATTGAGGGCCATTCGCATGGGGAGTCATGCGACTAAGGGTCCATTCGCCTAAGTGTTCATCTGCATTAGTTTCATTCGCAGAAGGTGTTCATCCGCATTAGTTCCATTCGCATAGGACTCATCCGCATTGTGTTCATCCGCATTGGGTCCATTTGCAAAGGGCCCATTCGCCAGGTGATCATTCACATTGTGTTCAGTCGCATGGGAGGCCTTGCGACTGAAGGGTGCCCATACGCTCAATTAGGGATTATGTACCCGAGGGAACATAGTTTATTTACTGACATTCGGGGGAAAGTGCAGATGTAAGTTTTGACGTGGAAGGTTCCCAGGGGTTCATATAGATGAATTTTGAGGCCATAGAGGTAATGTTGGGCATGGTTGATGATGATGTACGGTGACGTATGATGTTGTATGTTATGCATGATGTATGTTATGTATTTATGTTAATGCCATGTATGATGATGTTGATTGTGTATGTTGATGTTCCTTATTATTATGAATGATTATCTTGCCCTTGGCTTTAGATGGAATGTTAATGAATGAAATAAAAGTATTATGTAACATAAAGTGGAAGATAATGAAAAGAGCAACATGATGAATGAATGCATGCATTAATGAACAAATGAAAGTATGAAAGGCTTGCAGGCGAACGTATGGAGGTTCACACCCAACGTAGGGTGTTAGCTTAATTGTGTGCGGGTTAATTACCCTAGAAGGATGTACACGGAGGTCTTTCGTTGTGATTGACCATTTGTATGGAACCATTGTTGCTTACCTTTGGTACTGTGGCTAGGGTGCTATGCACCATGATGGAAGGTCTATGATAGGCTTCGACCCAGTACCAGCTTTATGCATGACGAAAGGGTATAGCACATGACAACGGTACACCTGAACCTTACCTTGGTACTGCGGCCAGGGTGCTATGCACCATGATGGAAGGTCTATGATAGGCTTCGGCCTAGTACCAGCTTTATGCATGATGGAAGGGTAAAGTTCGTGGTGTTGATAGAAGAAAAATATGTAATGAATGAACGAATATAAATGGACGAATGATAAAGATAATAATGATATTATCTATGCGTACGTATGATGTATGATCACATGTAAAATTAACGAATGGTTTTAATGAAAGTAAAGTATGTTTTATTATAAAACTAGAACTCACTCAACAACGCTGACTTTTATGTGTTTTCAGTTGGCAGGTAATGTTGCTGAGGATGACACGGGGCGACTACTCAGCTCTTTTGGATGGCATTCTTTTGTTTAATGTTTTTGCATCGTAATGCAAACGAACGATGTTTTGAAATCAATGATTGTATTAACTTTCAAACGCATTTGTAATGAAATGAAAAGTTATTTTTATATTTTCGCTGCAATGTTTTATGAATGTTAAATGTAAAGTTATATGTTTTATGTCCAATGATTTACCAGCTGTAAGCGTCCCGGGAACGGGGCCTTACAAGTTGGTATTAGAGCCAAAGTTTAAGTGAAATGGGTAAATTTTCAAAATAAACCTAAACTTAAATTGAAAATGGGACGGAAAAGGAAGGAATGCCAGTCTGGGTAGCTGGGTGCCATGAGGTATTTTTGTAATGTTAACCGGTATTACGTGCGCATGTTATGTGGTTTATGTGTTGTTTGTAGATTTAAATACTGATGTTGTCAGAAGAGGTAATACTTGGGGTATGAAGAGTAAAGTAAGTGGCTAATCTGAAGGGTTTGTAAGAACATAAAATCACAGTTTAACCTCTTAAACTTTCTGAAAACGCAGCGGAATTACAACTTTATAAACTTGTTTATAGGCTGAAAATATGTTCATTAGGTGACCATATTAATGTATAAAACAAACCCATATATCAAAGGATCATTATATGTGAATATACATGCTATGTAAACATAAAACAACATAATATGACAGCCACAAAGGGCTGCCATAACTACCTTCTAAAACAGCCTTCAAAAGTCGACAGAAAAGGTGGGAAAGATGCTGAAAAATCGGCCAAAACTTCAAGATTAGAAGTCCTCAAGCTTGTATACCCCAAGCCTCCTTGCAAACACCTTCTTGTTAGGAAGATTCACCACCAAAAGGGCTTCAAAAACCTCTAAAACAAGCTGTTAGAACCGTGGGGTTTTTTAGAGAAAGGAGAGAGCCTTTTTTTTCTTTTGCATGTAATGAGAATGGTGGAGAAAAAGAGCCCCCAAGACAAGTTAATGTGTGTACATTTCAAAGTAAAATGGTCCAATAAGAATAAAGGGGGGGGGGGTGGCCGAATTTCAATTCAAAAAGGGGTTTTCCCCTTTTAAACATAGCACATACACACATTAAAATGGTCTTGTAACTAGACATACAATTAACCATTTAATTATATGTACAAGTTATAATTTCTCATTATTATTGGTGTTTTCTAACTTATTTAATAAAACACTTCAAATAATATTATTGAACAAAATATTCAAATAAGTTGTTCCATCTCATATGCAACTTACTTAGAAACCCATTTTCTAAATTGGTGTAAATATTTAATTGCATGTTCATATCATCAATTAAATATTAATTGGTGTTTGCGAAGCTTGTTATTGGGTATAACCCGACTTGGATTGTAACGTACTAACCGCATCAGTATTCTACGTGTCTTGGGCATATAAAATCCTTCAATCTCCCACTTGCCCAATATTCATAGAAGATTGATGCAAGCAGTAAATATCGCCTAACAACGGTTTACTACCCTTAATACGCATGACTTATAGCCACTCAATAACATCATCTTATTCAAGTATCCTACTTGAAATGATTTAGGTGAATCAATCATCTATCCTTTTGTTATAGATGTCATGTTAAATCCAAGAACACAGAGTGATCGTTCCTTGTTGATTTAACTTATCAAGCCTTAGACATCTAACTCTCAACAAATAAGAGGAACAAATTCCATCTTGACTACATACGTTTTCACAAACACCTCGTGTCATACCTGAACATACCCTTATGTACTGTCCATTATTCAGGACAGTGAAGAATCAACTCAAGGCATAATACTTGGTGAAGATCAAAACCCAATATGTATCTCAGGTCGAAGGATACCAAATGATATTCGCCTTTACTCAAATTTACTTATGATCAATCAATAAGATTACATGTAGTAAAATTTGAGATGCGGTTAGTCCAATATTTGTATCCCACAAATATCTATGAACCTTGGTAGCAACCCATTGCTCTATATTCATCCTTATGAATGTCAACCAATCCAAGTTCATAATAATCTTACCCTCACACTTGTTCCCACAAGTATGAACAACTACGGAAATTTAGAGAAAACAATTTACTCATGGATTAAACATGCTAAATTGGAACATTAATTGAAACATTATAACCAAATAATTTTATTCAAATAATAGAGAGTTCCACATATCCAAATACAAAATTTACATATCAAATCCAATCACTAGAAAATCAAAGTCTCATGGCACAAGCATGACTTTCATGCTTTGCCTTTTCAAGGAGCTTCGTGAGAGGATGTGCAATGTTTTGATCCGTGTGAACTTTGCGAATACATATCTTTCCCTTTTCAACTTCATCTCGTATGTAGTTGAATCTCCGCTCAATGTGCCTAGTCTTTTGATGAGCACGAGGTTCCTTGATTTGAGCAATCGCACCCTCGTTATCACAAAAGATCTGTAGGGGGTCCTGAATGGAAGGGACAACCCCTAGATCGGCAATGAATTCTTCAACCATGCAACTTCTTGAGCTGCCAATGAGGCGGAGACATATTCTGATTCTGTAGTTGATAGAGCCACCACATCCTGTTTGGAGCTCTTCCAAGAGATCGTTCCTCCATTAAGAATGAAAATATATCCCGATTGTGACCGAGAATCATCACGATCGGTTTGGAAACTCGCATCCATGTAACCTTTTACAACGAGTTCCTCATCACTAGATCCATAGATTAGGAACATATCTCTTGTCCTTCTTAGGTACTTAAGTATGTTCTAAACAGCTATCCAATGACTGTTTCCAGGATTTTGCTGGTAACGACTTGTCATGCTTAAGGCGCATGACACGTCCGGTCGAGTGCATATCATTGCATACATGATGGATCCAATAGCAGATGCGTATGGGACTGCCTTCATTTTATCTTGCTCATCCTTTGAGCTAGGACATTGAGTCGTACTCAATATCGTTCCTCTTTGAATTGGTATGGTAACCTTTTTAGGGTTCTCCATCTTGAACCTTTTCAAGATCTTATCAATGTATGCACTTTGATTCAAACCAATCAACCGCCTCGATCTATCCCTACAGATCTTTATTCCGAGAATATAGGCAGCTTCTCCAAGATCCTTAATGGAAAAACAACTTCCAGGCGCGGTTTTTACACCTTCCAACGTTGGAATGTCATTTACAAATAGTAGTATGTCATCAACATACAATACTAGGAAAGTTATTGTGCTCCCATTAGCCTTCTTATACACACAAGCCTCATCAGCATTTTTGATGAAGCCAAATTTCTTTACTTCCTCATCAAAACGATGATTCCAGCTTCTCGATGCTTGTTTCAATCCATAGATTGATTTCTTTAACTTGCATACTTTATTAGGATGTTTTGGATCGACAAAACCTTCAGGCTGAACCATATAGACATCTTCCTCAAGATATCCATTTAGGAAAGCGGTTTTGACATCCATTTGCCAAATCTCATAATCATAATGAGAAGCTATGGCAAACAATATCCTTATAGACTTTAGCATCGTAATAGGTGAGAAAGTTTCATCATAGTCAACCCCTTGAGTTTGAGTGAACCCTTTGCTACAAGTCTAGCTTTATAAGTATTTCCATGCATATCGGTTTTCTTCTTGAAAACCCACTTGCTTCCAACTACTTGGAATTAAGAGGTGGTACAACAAGTTCCCAAACTTGATTGTCATACATGGATTGCATCTCAACGTTCATGGCCTCAAGCCATTTGTCACAATCCAAATTGGACATTGCATTCTGGTACGTGGTTGGTTCATCTGAATCTACCACATAGCATCCATCCATGAAAAATCCATATCTTTTAGGTGGATTACTAGTTCTACCACTTGTGTGAACGTTTTGTGTGTATTGATCAACCGCTTGATCATCCTCAACATCCTCATGTTGAGTGCTAGTTTCAACCAGACATGCATCGGGTTGTGGTTCTTGATCCTCCTCAAGATCCACTGTTCTACTGCTAGTTCCTTCCATAAGGAACTTTGCCTCTAAGAACTCACCCTTTCTGGCAACAAACACCTTTTGTTCCAGTGGATCAAAGAAATATATCCCATAGAATCTCTAGGATATCCATAAAGATACACTTGGTGGTTCGGACTTCCAATTTGTTTGGGGTGGGAGTCTTAACGTAAGCCACACAACCCCAGACCCTTAAGTATGATAGGGATGGAACTCTTCCATGCCATATCTCAAAAGGTATCCTTTCCACCTTTTTGGTTGGGGCCATATTTAGAATACGGGTCGCGGAGAGCAAAGCGAAACCCCAAAATGATAGAGGCAATGTGCTTCTAGCCATCATAGATCGAACCATATCCAATAAAGTTCGATTCCTCCTCTCAAACACACCATTATGTTGTGGTGTTCCAGGTGGAGTGAGTTGTGAGACAATCCCACAACTCCTAAGATGATCTTCAAAAGCGTCATTTAGGTATACACCTCCTCTATCTGTGCGGAGAACTTTAATCGACTTGTTGAGTTGATTTTCTACTTCATTCTTGAAGATCTTGAACGTTTCAAAAGCTTCATCTTTGTGCCTTAATAAGTACACATACCCATAGCGACTATAATCGTCGGTAAAGGTAATGAAGTATCTCTCACCATTCCTAGTCATTGGTTTAAAAGGACCACATACATCCGAATGTATGATTCCTAGTAAATCTTTTGCCCTTTAGTTAGTTCGACTAAAGGGTGCCTTAGTCATTTTTCCTTGTAAACAAGATTCACACACATCAAATGAATCATATTCATTTTTTTTAAAAGACCATTCTTTTGAAGTGTTTGTATATGTTTCTTGTTTATATGACCAAGGCGACAATGCCAAAGATAGGTATCACTCAAATCCAACTTGAGTTTTTTGGTGTTAGTTTGGTATAATGAACTATTTAAAGTATTTTCATGAACCAATTCATAAATACCATTAATGGGAATAGCTTTAAAATAGAACATATCATTTAAAGAAACATGAATAACATTTTCAACAAAAGATAATACATAATCATAAACTCTTATTTGGGATACTGAAATAATGTTCCTAGTCAAACTAGGAGCATACAAAACATTCTTTAAAATCACATCCAAGCCACTTGGAAGTTTTAGGATGTAGTCCCCATGAGCTTCAACTATGACTTTAGTTCCATTGCTCATGAAGAGGCTAACATCCCCTTGATTGAAGTCCCTACTTCTTGTGAACCCCTGTAACAAATTGCAAATATAAGTTCCACATCCGGTATCCAATACCCATGTGTTAGAAGATGTAACATTAAGATTAATATGAATCATATATATTGTACCTGAGGTCTGCCCGGCATCCCTCTTTGCTTTCAACTCTTGGAGATGGACAGGACAATTCCTTGCCCAATGTCCAATCTCCCCACACTTGAAGCATGGGTTATTGGTAGCAACCTTTTGCTTATTCTCTTGTGGTTTGGGTGGCACCCTCGCCACCCCTTTCCCCTTTCCCCATATTGGTCCCTTACCCTTAGCAACCTTTGTCTTGGGTGCGGGATGAGGCCTTTTCTTGTTCCCACCTTCATGGATGGTAAGAACGGGTAAAACCCTTTTACCCATGGCCGCCTTGGCCGTTTTAAGCATTGAGTGAAGCTCACCAATGCTCTTGTCCCATGCATTCATGTTGTAATTCAACACAAATGTCTAGAACTTCTTAGTAAGGCCATTAAGGATCAAATCCGTGGCCAATTCCTTCGAGATGGGAAAATTAAGCCTCTCGAGGCGGTCAATATGACTTTTCATCTTAAGTACATAAGATGAAACTGATTGGTTGTCGTCCATACGACATGCATGGAGTGCTCGAACTGTTTCGAAGCGCTTAACCCTTGCCTGCTGTTGGAACGTTTCCTTCAGCTGGGTTATCATGTCATAAGCTCCGTGATGTTCATACTCCTTTTGGAGATCCGGAGTCATGCTCGCTAGCATGAGACAAGAGACTTGGACGGAGTCCTCAGTGTACTTCAGCCAATCGTTGTAGGCCTCCTCATCATCCTCAGTAGGTTGATCAGGGATAGGGTCGTCTATAACATATGATCATCTCTCTTGCTTGAGAACGATTCTCAAGTTTCGATACCAATCAATGAAATTGTTATGATTTAGACGTTCCTTTTGGAGGATCGCTCGTAATGATTGGGTGGACGTGGATGAGTTATCATGATTGTCATTATTGGTGGCCATCTACTAAATTTAGCAAAGATCTATTTTAGTATTTTCGCATTGCTTATTGTTTAATAATTAATGCCTTTTAAGGTCATTTTTATATTAAAAACTAGAACCCAACATTACATTTAAATTGTGGTTAGGTGACCTTTATCTCACGATTTAAATTAATAAGGTGGTCAACGATTGACGATTGCAACCATTTGCAACTTCTAGAGGTATGGGATCGACTTTAAACATCATATGTAAAGTCGGCATGTTAATCCCATCAACACCATTTGGAAACCATATTGTAGGTGATCCATTTAACATGGTTTGCAAATCAAGTTACCCTACTTGCACACACGTGTGAGTTTACCCACATAAGTGGTTAGGTGACCTTTATCCCACCAATATGGTATCCCCACCTTAAGTCACAAGTTCCCTCTAAATGGTTAGGTGACCTTTATCCCATTAAGAGTTTCCAAAAGACTTAAGTGTTGTGCAAAAGGACAGTGTTAAACTTGTTTGACAAAAGTTTAGAGATTTCAAAATTCTAGTTTAGAAAACTCTATGTACTTGTATTTGCATGCTTTCAAATACAAGATACCCTATGGTCTTTTAATATAACCCCTTTTATTATAAAATCATTAATCCTTTTAATAACCATTTATTAACACTTAATGATTAAGAACCATTTTATATTAGCTTGTTAAGATCATTTTTATTGAGATTGTTTATCATATCCAAATATCATACTATCATTCATAAAACCACAATCAAACAAACATAATATAAACAACCATAATATGCATAACCATAGCTACTATTGTGACCACACTTGTTTGCCATCACAAGTGTGGTCATTTGGTCTTTCTTAAGGGTTGAATACAACACAAAATTGAGGTCTTCCTAGAACCCCACTTGAACTTGCATCCATATGCTTCAAGTCCTTCTTTTGTGACTTCCCCTTGTGCTTCCTTCCCGAGCATCTTCTTTTACAAAATATATATCCTAATACATATTTTCTAGTAAAAGGAAATTACTCCTAATCTATTATTACATCCAATGAATAAATAGACAAAATACATTTTAAAAAAAGCACAGATTAATATACAACCCCATTGAATGAATATAATCAAATAAATACATTCAATCCAAACAAACAACACAAGGTCTAAGCTAGGTTATGCACCAATATGAACATACATCATATCATCCAAATAAAACTAAGAATCCCCATTAAAACCCACGATTTTCATCCATCATAAACTGAAAATACGGGTTTCAAACATTTTCCAAACGATATACATATCATCATACATATCTTTCAAGGTTTAATCCCAAGCATGTGTGATATAACCTTGAAAGCTTGGGGATTCAGCATACAAGAACATTTCAGCCCTTAAAAGGGTTATAAAATCCCATAAAACAATTTTTTAAAAGATACAAACAAGCATGCTATCCACATAACCGGCTCTAGATGCCATTGAAGGGTTTGTAAGAACATAAAATCACAGTTTAACCTCTTAAACTTTCTGAAAATGCAGCGGAATTACAACTTTATAAACTTGTTTATAGGCTGAAAATATGTTCATTAGGTGACCATATTAATGTATAAAACAAACCCATATATCAAGGGATCATTATATGTGAATATACATGCTATGTAAACATAAAACAACATTGCCATAACTACCTTCTAAAACAGCCTTCAAAAGTCAACAAAAAAGGTGGGAAAGATGCTGAAAAATCAGCCAAAACTTCAAGATTAGAAGTCTTCAAGCTTGTATACCCCAAGCCTCATTGCAAACACCTTCTTGTTAGGAAGATTCACCACCAAAAGGGCTTCAAAAACCTCTAAAACAAGCTGCTAGAACCGTGGGGTTTTTGAGAGAGAGGAGAGAGCCTTTTTTTTCTTTTGCATGTAATGAGAATGGTGGAGAAAAAGAGCCCCCAAGACAAGTTAATGTGTGTACATTTCAAAGTAAAATGGTCCAATAAGAATAAAGGGGGGGTGGCCAAATTTCAATTCAAAGAGGGGTTTTCCCCCTTCTAAACATAGCACATACACACATTAAAATGGTCTTGTAACTAGACATACAATTAACCATTTAATTGTATATACAAGTTATAATTTCTCATTATTATTTGGTGTTTTCTAACTTATTTAAAAAACATCAAATAATATTATTGAACAAAATATTCAAATAAGTTGTTCCATCTCATATGCAACTTATTTAGAAAACCCATTTTCTAAATGGTGTAAATATTTAATTGCATGTTCATATCATCAATTAAAATTAATTGGTGTTTGCGAAGCTTGTAATTGGGTATAACCCAACTTGGATCATAACGTACTAACCGCATCAGTATTCTACGTGTCTTGGGCATATAGAATCCTTCCTAATCACAACTAGCCCCTATAATTAGGGACTTACTATACTTGACATAAACTAAGTTGTTCCTTGAATGACCGTGTTGGTGTTTGAATATTTCAGTGTGTGTGTGGATGGCTGTTGTTAGATCTTCAAAAGCTTCATGTGGTGAGGTCGTGGTGTTGAACCACAGGTTACAAGTGGAAGACCTAGAGTTGAAAAGGTGGTTCCTGAAGAACAAGAAACCCCTCATCCGGAGGGTGGTGATCAGAGTGCAAACTTAAGTGCCTCAGTGAAGGAGGCTATTGTCGAAGAGGTGCATCAGGTCATGCAGGCAATCTTACCGTTTATGTTGACTGAAGTTATCAAGGATTTCAGGGAAGGAGAAAGGAAGGAAAGAAGTAGACCTACGGGTGAAAGGAGACCGCCTGAGACTGAGACGGTTTTGTTTGATGACAAACAAGAAGAAGGAGAAGACGAGCCTTCGCTGAAGGCGGCACGAGGCTATAATTACAGAGCGTTTCCATGATGCAAGCCCCTTAGTTTTGACGGTAATGGCACTGCTGTTGCTGCTCATCGATGGGTGAAAGTAATGGAAGTTGTTCTAAATATCAGCGAGTGCCGAGAAGACCAGAAGGTGAAGTTTGCTGCCCACTCTTTTGTGGACCCAACTTTATGCTGGTGGGACAATATTATCCAAGCTGAGGGTAGCAGGGCTATTAGGAGGATAAGATGGTCCGAACAAAAGAAGTTGGTGATTGAGGAGTTCTGTCCTCCTAAAGAATGGACAAAGTTAAGAGAGAGTTCCTGCAGCTGGAGGCGGGAATCATGACACATCAACAGTACACCACAAGTTCAACGAGATGACACATCTGGTGCCGGATCAGATGACGCCTCTGTCACGAAAGATTAAGAGGTACATCCAGGGTTTGTTGGCGGATATTCCCAGGCACATGATCGCTGCTCGACCGAGCACGTTTAGGTCGGCAGTGGATTTGGCTGGGAGGTTGTATGATGAGAGGGTTGTGGTGGTGGTGGCTAAAGGTGGTAGTGATCGAAATTGGAATGGGAAGAGGTTTGTTCAAGGTGGTGCCCCAAAAAATAACAAGATGGTACGGGTAGGTGACCGTTGTGAGGTCACATCGGGTGCGGGTTCGAAGAAGTGTGGTAGATGTGGAAGGGATCATAGTGCGGAATGTAGGTTAGGATCGAACTTGTGCTTCAAATATGGGAAGATGGGGCATATAGCAAAGGACTGTCGTACAGTCTGGTGTTTTAATTATAGCGCGGAGGGTCAAATGAGTAGAGATTGTAAGAAGCCGATGGCTGAGGGTTCCAGGGTGAAGAACACCGGAGGAGAAGGACCAAAGGCGAGCGCCAGGGCATTCACTATGACACAGGAGGAGGCTAGGACGGACCCTGATGTTGTGTCCGGTATGTTTCTGGTGAACCAAACTTTAGCTTCTGTGTTATGTGATTTTGGTGCCAGTAAAAGTTTTATCTCTACTTCTTTCTGTGCTAAGCTGCCTCTTAGTAGTACATGTGTTGATGCACCCTTTGATGTAGAAACTGCCATAGGTAAGTCTACCAAAATTTCGGAGGTGATAGAGGGTTGTGATGTGGAACTAGAAGGTCATAAGTTTCCTATTAGACCGTTCGTGATGACCTTAGGTGGTTTCGATTTGGTTCTCAGGATGGATTGGTTGGCGGACTACGAGGCAAGCATTGTGTGTCGCAAGAAGATGATTTGTTTGATAGCGCCTAACGGGAGTTAGGTAATGGTTTATGGGGATCGGGTCATGACTATTCTGAAAGTAATCTCAATGGCGGTGGCGGGAAAGTGTATGAGGAGTGGATGTAGTGCCTATCTGGATTATGTGAAGGATGCGGAAACACCAACACCACAGTTGTCCATTGTCCGGTTGTGTGTGACTTTCCAGATGTGTTTCATGAAGACTTACCAGGAGTGCCACCTTACTAAGAGATCGATTTCTAGATTGATCTAATACAGGGTGCCCAACCTGTTGCTAAGGCACCGTATCATTTGGCTCTGACTGAGATGAAAGAGCTGATGGAGCAGTTGCAAGAGCTGCTTGATAAGGGGTTATTAGACCGAGTATCTCTCCTTGGGGTGCTTCGGTCTTATTCGTGAAGAAGAAAGATAGTAGTATAAGGATGTGTATTGACTACCGTGAACTGAATAGTTTACGATAAAGATTCCGTACCTATTACCGAGAATTGATGATATGTTTGATCAGCTTCAAGGTGCCAGTTGGTTTTCAAGGATAGATCTTTGATCTGGCTACCATTAGTTGAAAGTGGAGGAGCAGGATATCCCTAAAACAGCTTTTCGCACGGGTTATGGTCATTACGAGTTTCTTGTCATTTCTTTTGGCTTAACCAATGCGCCAGCTGCTTTTATGGACTTGATAAATCGAGTGTGTCGGCAGATCTTGGATAAATCAATGATTGTGTTTATTGACGATATCCTGATTTATTCGAAAAGCAAGATTGAGCACGCTGGTCACATTTAGGAAGTTTTGGAGACGTTGAGAAAGGAGAAGTTGTACATGAAGTTCTCCAAGTGTGCGTTCTGGCTGCGCGAGGTTCAATTCTTGGGTCATGTGGTGAACCCTAATGGGATTATGGTGGACCCGATGAAGGTGGAGACAGTGATGCAAAAGAAGTCTCCAAAGACACCGTCTGAGATTTGTAGTTTCTTGTGTTTGGCGGGCTACTACAGAAGATTCATTCAATACTTTTCCAAGATCGCTTCTCAACTAACTAAGTTGACTTGGAAGGATGTGAAGTTTGTATGGGGTCAAGCTCAAGAGAAGGCGTTCGATGAATTGAAGGCGAGATTGACTCAAGCTCGTGTTCTGTCATTACGCGATGGAAGTGAAAATCTAGTGGTTTAGTCTGATGCTTCCTACTCGGGATTAGGGTGTGTGTTAATGCAGAGAGGGAATGTGATAGCCTATGCATCCAGACAGTTGAAGGTTCATGAGGTCAATTATCCTACTCATAACTTGGAGGTAGCAGCCGTGGTCTTTGCGCTAAAGATTTGGAGGCACTATTTGTATGGGACGAAGTGCACCATATTCACTGACCACAAGAGCTTGAAGTACTTCTTTGAGCTTAAAGATTTGAATATGAGGCAGAGGAGATGGTTGGAGCTTATAAAATATTATGGTTACGAGATCCATTACCATCCGGGCAAAGCCAACGTGGTGGTGGACGCCCTTAGCAGAGAAGAGAGACCCGAGCCGATTCAGGTGAAAGCATATCAGGTGATCATGACCTCGGATGTGACAAAGCAAGTCAAGGAGTTCCAAGATGAGGCCTTGAAAGAAGATCATCTTAACTCTGAAAGAATGAGAGGTCTGGTCGCAGAATTGGGTGAAAACATGTTGTTGCTAGAACTCTATTCGGGAGAATGTGGATTCCTCATTTTGGGAGTCTACAGGTGAAGATTTTGGATGAAGCACATAAGACTCGATACTCTATTCATCCCGGTGCCACAAAGATATATCAAGACATGAAGAAAGATTATTGGTGGCTGGGTATGAAACACGATGTGGTGGAGTATGTGATTAAATGCCTTACTTGTCAACAGGTGAAGGCCAAACACCTGAAGACGTATGGGAAGATCCAACCTTTGGATATACCGGAATGGAAGCGGGAGCACATCACCATGGATTTCATTACAAATTTGCCACGTACCACGAATGGATATGATGTTATATGGGAGGTTGTTGATCGTCTAATGAAGAGTGCTCACTTTCAACCGTTCCGCGAGACATATTCATCCGAGAGGTTGCCAGATCTTTTCATTAAGGAGGTTGTAACTCGTCATGGTGTATCGGTGTCTATTGTGTCAGATCATGACACCCGGTTTACATCCAAATTTTGGAAGAATTTCCATGATGCGATGGGGATGAGGTTACACATTAGCACGACTTATCATCCCCAGACTGATGGTCAGTCAGAGAGGATGTTAGGGACCGTGTACTGGATAGAGTTCTAATTGATTTACGTGTATACCAACTCAAATAGTGTGGAATCCTATTTGATTGGCGATCCAATCAGTGAGAACGTTAACCCGATCGATATAACAATAAACTAAACATTAAGAAAGAATAGGAATCGATCAAGAATGATCTTTGAACTTGGACTAGCTTTCTTGGACGTTCTTGACGGCTAGGGTATGAGTACGAGTCGAATTCTTCAAAGTGTTACGTTTTTCCACGAATTAAGTGGTATTTATAGGTTAGGGTTAGTCAATCGTACGACTGGACCATTAGCATGGTTCAGTCGTGTGACTAAAGCATGCGACTAAGTCAATCACACGACTAAAGGTTTAGTCGTGCAACTGAGTCATCCGTATGTCTCAGTCGTGTGACTGATCCAGTCTCCTGGTTCAGTCATGCTACTAGTCCATTAGCATGAAGTATTCATGCGTATGGTCCATTAGCATGGTCCATTCGCATGAAGACTTCATACGATTAAGTTTGAATATGTTTCTTAATCATTATTTGACTAGGATCTATTCGAAGAACTACAAACCTATATAGTTGGTTCAATATGCATTAGTAAATAATAAACATTAAAACATACACTGAAACATTAGACATTAAGATCAATAACCACATATATGTTTCATTCAACTCATTCATTTCATTACATTTAGGACATGATAGACATATTACATTAAGACCATAAACTAGGTACATATGGATCAACAGAGGACCATTCAGACATTAGAATACATGCTTCGGGCATGTGTTATCGATTTTGGAGGAAGTTGGGATGACCACTTACTGTTAGCCGAGTTCTCATATAACAACAGTTATCATGCCAGTATTGGTATGCTTCCTTATGAGATGCTATACGGTAGGAGATGCAGGACACTCGTCTGTTGGGGTGATATTGGTCAGAAAGTGTTAGGGAGCATCGAGGTGATCGAGGCTACGACTAAGAAGCTTGAAAAGATCAAGGCCTTCATGAAGGTAGCCAAAGATTGACAGAAGTCGTATGCTGATAAACGACACAGACCAATTGAGTTTAAGGTGGGTGACCTGGTTATGTTGAAGGTCTCACCTTGGAAGGGTATCATCCGATGCAGAAAGCAGGGCAAGTTGAGCCCAACGTATATAGGGCCCTTCCGAATCGTTGCTCGAGTATGAGAGGTGGCCTATAGACTGGAATTACCCGATGAGTTAACTGGAATTCACCCAACATTCCATGTGTCTCATTTGAGGAAGTGTTTAGCGGAAGAAGAGATGATTGTTCCACTGGGGGATATAGAAGTGGATGAACGGATCAATTATGTGGAGCAGTCAGTGGCATTCATCGATCAAAAGGAGAAGAGACTGAGGAATAAAGTGGTTCCTCTTATGCGTGTACAGTGGAAGCACAAGAAAGGATCCGAGTCTACGTGGGAAACTGAAGAGGAAATGAGACAGCATTACCCACGTTTGTTGGAGGAATAACAGGCTTCGGGGATGAAACCTATGCAAGGGGGGTGGACTTGTAACACCCGGATATTTTCTCAAGCCGACGAAAGTAGAAAAGAAGAAACAAAGTCCGAAGTTGAGGGACCAAACTTGCCAAAACGGGAAAGATCTTGAATGAGTGGGGGTATAAGAGGGGGAAGGCAGCCCGCACCCTCCCCCATACTCACAAATTCAGCCAAGAGAGAAAAAAGGAGAAAAAGAGAGTTTCAAGCTTGGTTTTCGTGGATTCGAGCGTAAATGTTGAAGTGTAGCAGGTTTGATTGAAGCTCTACTCGACGGTGTCGTTTGTGTGAGTTGTAGGACCCCTCTTTAACACGTATTCAACTGATTTGGGGCTGGAACACATAGTAAAACCCGTTTTTGAAATGTGTGTGTTGAACCCAAATGTATGTGTTTATGTGTGATGTGAGTAAAGTTTGTTTTCGGGCTTGTGTGTGTTTGAATGCTGTTGTGGTATGTATTTCTAAGGTTTACGATGGTTGATTTGGTCTTAGAACGAGTTGGAAGGGTTTGGAGGCCGAATAGTGCAGATTGGGTTCGGGATGAACTGCATTGTGCATCAGCTAGGGTTAGGCGACCGGATGGCATGCGAATGAGGCCATACGACCGAAAGGAGTGCGACTGAGGTTCATTCGCATATGAGTCGTGTGACTGGAGTCCAATCGCTTGTGAGTTGTACGATCGGGGACCATTCGCATGGGGAGTCATGCGACTGTGGTTCCATTCGCCTAAGTGTTCATCCGTATTAGTTTCATTCACACAAGGTGTTCATCCGCATTAGTCCTATTCACATAGGACTCATCCGCATTGTGTTCATCCGCATTGGGTCCATTCGCATAGGGCCCATTCGCCTGGTGATCATTCACATTGTGTTCAGTCGCCTGGGAGGCCATGCAACTGAAGGGTGCCCATACGCCCATGTAGGGCTTATGTACCCAAGGGAACATAGTTTATTTACGGACTTTCGGGGGAAAGTGAAAATGTAAGTTTTGATGTGGAAGGTTCCCGGGGGTTCATTTAGATGACTTTTGAGGCCGTAGAGGTTATGCTGGGCATGGATGATGATGATGTATGGCGATGTATGATATTGTATGTTATGCATGAGGTACGCTATGTATGTATGTTGATGTATGTTGGAGTTGTAAAAGATAGTCTATATTATCAACATAGTGAAAGTCAACAAAAGTCAATGTCATGGTCAAAGCCAACAAAAGTCAAACCTGACACGTTCGAGACGAGGAACCGAGACAATACGTTGAAGAAATAAATGAGTAGGATTTTTATTGTAATAAATATATTTAGTGTGAACAAAATATATTTTATCTTGTTTTTAGTCATTTTTATGTTTTATATGTATTTTTCATTAATTAGCCTAAGTGCAATAAGTGAATATTAGTCTAGACTATAAATAGGTTAATTGTCATTAGTGTTGGTGAATGGTTGAATGACTAATAGATTGAGGGATTTACTTGTAAACAATATTTTGCAATTTAATTGAATATCAAAGGGGTTTTGATTGTGATTATCATATTTTGATCTATAATCTTCATGATTTGATTCAAGTGTGTTCAACCTGGGCTTACAATTTGGTATCGAAGCTATTTTGGATCAAATTCACTAAGGATTTGAAGATTTTTAGAGAGAGAAGTTGAGGTTTTGGGTGTTTTTGTTCAATATCAAGTTTCATCAATTTTAGATCAAATTCGAGTGTATTTGATATGGAATTTGCTTTATTTTTGTTTGTTTTTGGTTAGGGAAGCTCTGTTAATCATCAGATCTCAAATCCATTAAGTTTTTGATGATTTCAGATTGATTTGATGTTGAAAAAGCTTTTTCAGCTTCGTCCAGCGGAATTACAAATTCATCCAGTGAAACTACTTGTTCTTTCATCAAAACTACAAGTGTTTTACACTTTCTAGTTAATTTCAGCCTCTCTGCGAAACTAGTAACATTGAACGAAAGTTCAACAGTGCTTATGGGTGATTTACAAGCGAAATTGCTACCGAAAGTATCATTGAACGAAAGTTCAAGCATGTTTCGTGCAAACTTGTCGGCAAAACTAAGTTGTTTTAGCCATTTGGCTAGCGAAACTGTTGTCGAAATTTCCAGCGAAACTATTGTCGGCTTAGCGAAAAAAGAGTTCACAGTGAAACTAGCTCTGCGAACCTCTAATTTCCAGCGAAACTACTATCGGCTCAGCGAAACTAGAGTTCAGAGCTTAACCCCAGTTGCTAAGATTTTCTAGCGTGACAGTTAAAAATAATATTTTTCCCGGGGGAGAATTATTGTATTCAATTTTTGGGAAAAATATATTTGGGGTGTTTAATTGTTCTAAATTTTTACAATCATGTCATCTTCAGAAGACTTAAAATCAAATAATCTCACAATGGCAGAAAGCCGATTTGACTCTTCTGTAGGTATCAAGAAAGAAAAATTGTCAGATTTGATTGATCGATTCTTAAAGGTGGCAAATAATCTAAAGAAACATGTTCCAGACTCAGTAATCATGGACAAATTCAAAAGCTTCTAGACTCTCTTCCGTCTGCATGGAATCATCAAGTTAAAATGCTGAAGCAAGAAAGAGGTTATGTCGACACAAAACTTACGGATATGGTCAACATACTAAAATCTCTAGAGCTGGATATCCAAAGAAACGAATTTCGACAAGCCGTGCTCCCACATCAAACTCACGCGCTAAATACTAATCTTGTTTCTTCTGTAACAAACATACTTGATTACAAAATAGAGATGATTGAAAAGTTAAAGTTATTGAAAACTGATTCAGATTTAAATTCTAAATTCAGAGAAACTGTTCAAGAGAATTGTGAAGCTTTAAGAGTCGACAATGACAGTAAACTGCAGTCTGTGAGAACCGATGATGATAAGGCTGGAAAAGCTGATAAGAGAAAGAAAGAATCTAAGACTAATGAGATGTTGAAGGTAATAGAAGAGGAGCAACAAAATATCACAAGGGTTTACAACTATGAGAAGAGCTTAGCTGCAGAACGAACTATCATGGATCTTCCTTATGAGACTATTTAGGATATGTGTTCTTCATCTTGCAAAATCCGATTATTGGGGATTTTAAAGGCAAACAGATTGTCATTGTAAAATGAAAAAGAATTAAAAACAATCAATTAGGAATTAAAGAAAAATGAAATTGCTTTTTCAAGAAACTTAATAAAGCATTGGCTGAAAATGATCATTTAAGAAGAACCATTTTGAAGCGTAATGTTGAAATTAATATTTTGAAAGAAAGGGTGTTTTAGCTCAATTTGTAATGACAAAGCTTCAAACGAAGCTTGATAAATGGACCCTTTCACACATTAAAAAGGATGAGCTTATTGCTAAACAACAAGGGGCGTGGGTAAAACATGGGATTGGATATAAATCTAATGATGAAACTGTAATTAATTTAGTTCCACCTCCTTCTACTTTATGTTATTCACCAATACCCAGACCTCATTCAACAAATTATTTGATTGAAGCTGCAGAAACTAATCGTTTAAATGCAGGTTTAAGCAGCGTTAATCTTAAAGAGGTTAGACATGTGCAGGATTCACCTGTAGGTTTGGGATTCCTCAGGCAGGCGTCTGATAAAAAGATTAATGGCGATTCCACTTTTGATGCTTCATCACCAATATCACTTACTTCTCCAACCTTCTTCAACAAATTTAAAACAGGTAATATTTTTTCATTTGTTGTTGTCAGGTTTGTAAATGAAGGAACAGTTGTCGAATCATCAAGCAATCAGAATCCTATAAGCGAAGCCACAAAATAGGAGACGTCAATCAAGATCCGTTGGAGAAAGATCTGTGTATACGAGACTGGACAAGCCCAGATGATGAATCAATCACAGAGGTGTGTGTTGGTTCCTCACAGATCAAGATGTCTGCTAACATTGTCAAGTATCAAAAGCTTCCAAAAGTTGAATCAAGACCAATACGGATCTCTTCTCTAACTGCAAAACAACCCAGTGAGTCAGTAAAGATCTCATACCCTGTTCAGCATAGCAAACACCAAAACAAGCAAAATTCTGCAACAACTTCAAAGCAATCTTCAATTCCAATGCTTCACACGGGTCAGTCAAGCATCAAAAGCCCTTCAAGGCTTGTTTTAAGTGTGGAAAAGAAGGTCATGTGGTAAAGAAATGTCCTCAAAGGCTTGCTACGGATTGTAAAGGCAAAATGAATTGCTTCTCTGGCTGTAAGTCTACAAAGAATGTTCTAGATAGTAAAGGCAACACGGGTCGCTTCTCTGGATCAAGAGGTAAAAATCACACTTGTTTGAATGGTTGGATAAAAACCCTCCATATAAACCTTTCATGTGAAGCCGATTTCACATGATTCAAAGATGAAAATGACCAAAGGTTTAAAACAAAATTCTTTTCCTTATGATCTTAAACAGAAAATGATTTCTAAATTTAATTCATTCAAATCCAAATTAATTGAACCAAAACAAATTTGGCAAATTAAAAAGAAGAATACAGATATTCCCGGTTGTTTAATTGGTTGTGTGCAGAAGAAGGTTTCTTATATTGATGAAAAAGGAACTTCCAGGACTAGATGGCATGGGTTCCCCTTTTAAACTAATCTGTTAATAAGTGTAGGAACAATTCAGGAGGACTGTTAGTAATCTGGTTTACTGACAGTGATTGTTCATAATTCAAACTTGAGGCGGAACAAACAGGTTAAGATCATGGTATTTTATCAACAATCTGGATTTTTATCTACACAATCATAGTTCTCACTTCACAATCACTGCATATTTCTTGAGAATTTATTTCTTATCTTCATATCAGTGTACTTTGGAAGACCTTCTTTGATAAAGTTTTATTTTTGTACAGTTTTATAAAAAATAAATTAAAAAAAATAAAAAAAATAAAAAATAAAAAAAAAGTTTGCAAATATAAAAATTTAGGGGGAGAGTATAAAGAGACTGGGAACTTGATTTGAGATGATTGAGAGATGATTGTATATCTTCTTGAAATGCTTGTTTTTGCCTGACTTGCGTTTTTAAAATGAGAAATGATGGTAAATGATGCTGTTATCTGATTTACATCTTATGTTTAATTTCAAGTAATAGAAAAAAGAAACAAATTCTTTAATGATATGCTTGGTAGACTCAGCCTGAAAAATAATGTAGACAGCAACAAAATGATTTAAATTAAAATCTCTGCTTAAGAATGTCTGGATTTATGCAATCATTTTGGCCTGCATAAAAACTAAGTCCCAACAAAAAGTGTATTGAGAATTGATCTTTGGCTCTTGTCTTGTACATTTGTGTCTTGTGTTTATGCTAATCTCATCTTCTGTATGGTAGTACTAACCTAGAGTGATGATCTCCTCTACTGTAGGGTAGTACTAACCTGGAGCTCTCATCAGCACATATTAAAATGGTGTTCTCCTCTGTTATACGTGAGTATAGACATGGAGCTCTCACTATTTTGGTCTATGTTGGGTCAAATCATCTAAATGATGAATTCATCACAAAATGCATATTCTGTTGATAATCACTTGCACACTAATGCACACACCATGTTCTTTAAAGATCATTATAAACTTCAAAAAATCCTGAGGTTGGGTGAGGGTTTTTTCCAAATGTTTGTGAAGTCCTAACATTCTAAAGCATTAATCGGACCTTAACGAATCATATGCTGTTTGTTGAAAACGATAGGGAATGGGTTTAAGTGGACAAACATATCAGCAATTGTTATTGATTTGTTTTAGAATTTCAAAATCATTCAAAGACTGTGATTAGATTCCATTATCAATGTGATCTCATTGCTTGTCGATGTTTAAATTCATCTTTGTGATAAAGTATATCTTGAGGATGTGATCTCATGATCGATTCAGTTCTCGGTTATAAAAAATTAATAGATAAAAAATGTTATAATAAATGTATATAATAAAAAATTATAGTTAATTTTCATTTCTAAATTTCTTTTAGGTCTTCCATATTATGCTTACATTTTTCATGCATTTCATAGAAATTGTGTACAAATGAACATGGGGTTGCTTGTTTTTCACACACAGATAAACACGGGTTTATTTTGTTAAAATGAAATGATCTAATTACACATGTCGAGATTGTGTTTGAGAATGTTTTCAGATTTTTGCTTTAAGTCATGGCCAATCATCAGTTGAGCAGTGTACCTAATTAGAGAACCTGTTCCTTAAGTTTGTAGAAGATACCGAGCTGGGAATCCTCCTCCTACATCTTCTAAAGCACTCAAGATTAGAGATTTGGGAAAGCTGTTCCAATATCCTTGCAAAGCTTTCACTCGAAAAGTTGGAGCATATAAATAGGGGGAGCTTATGAGATGAATAATTTTTCTCATCAGATTCAGAAAGCTTCAATTTGAAGATCTTTCTATTGTTGACTTCTCGGTGCTGATTTCGTTTGAAGATGTTGATAATGATAGACTAAGGGGGAGTACTGTTGGAGCTGTAAAAGATAGTCTATATTATCAACACAATGAAAGTCAATAAAAGTCAACGTCACGATCAAAGCCAACAGAAATCAAACCTGACACGTTTGAGACGAGGAACCGAGACAATACGTTGAAGATTTAAATGAGTAGGAGTTTTATTGTAACAATATATTTAGCGTGAACAAAATATATTGCATCTTGTTTTTAGTCATTTTTATGTTTTATATGTAATCTCATTAATTAGCCTAAGTCTAGGGGGTTAAGTGCAATTAGTGAATATTAGTCTAGACTATAATAGGTTAATTGTCATTAGTGTTGGTGAATGGTTGAATGACCAATAGATTGAGGGATTTACTTGTAAACAATATTTTGTAATCTAATTGAAGATCAAAGGGGTTTTGATTGTGATTATCTTATTTTGATCTATAATCTTCATGATTTGATTCAAGTGTGTTCAACCTGGGCTTACAATGCCATGTATGATGATGTTGACTGTCTATGTTGATGTTCCTTATTATTATGTATGATTATCTTTCCCTTGGCTTTACGTGGAATGTTAATGAATCAAATGAAAGTATTATGTAACGTAAAGTGAAAGATAATGAAAAGAGGAACATGATGAATGAATGCATGCATTAATGAAAGAATGAAAGTATGAAAGGCTTGCAAGTAAACGTATGAGGTTCACAACCCATGAAGGGTGTTAGCACAACTATGTGCGGGTTAATTACCCCAAAAGGATGCATACTGGGGTCTTTCTTTGTGATTGACCATTTGTATGCAACCATTGTTGCTTACCTTCAGTACTATGGCCAGGGTGTTGTGCTCCCTGATGGAAGGTTATCATAGGCTTTGGCCCAGTACCAGCTTTATGCATGACGAAAGGGTATAACACATGACAACGGTACACCTGAACCTTACCTTCGGTACTGCGGCCAGGGTGCTGTGCACGATGATGGAAGGTCTATTATAGACTTCGGCCCAGTACCAGCTTTATGCATGACGGAAGGGTAAATTCATGGTGTTGATAGAAGGAAAAGATGTAATGAATGAACGCATGTAAATGGACGAATGATGAAGATAATAATGATATTATCTATGCGTACGCGTGATGTATGATCACATGTAAAAGTAATAAACGGTTTTAATGAAAGTAAAATATGTTTTATTATAAAACTAGAACTCACTTAGTAACGCTGACTTTTATTTGTTTTCAGTTAGCAGGTAATGTTGCTGAGATTGGCACGGGGCGGCTACTCAGCTCTTTTGGATGGCATTCTTTTGTTTAATGTTTTTGCATCGTAATGCGAACAAAAGATGTTTTGAAATGAACGATTGTATTAACTTGCAAAAGAATTTGTAATGAAATGAAAAGTTATTTTTATATTTCCGCTGCAATGTTTTATGAATGTTAAATGTAAAGTTATATGTTTTATGTGCAATGATTTACCAGCTGTAAGCGTCCTGGGAACGGGGCCTTACACACATGGCCATGTTTAGAGGATATGAATTTGAAGATATACTCAGAATGTTCAAAAGAACCAACAACTTGAAATCACTGAAACCCATCTGTATGTGGAAGGATAGGTCTTTCATTAATCCTCTTGAAAAGAAATAGGGAACACCAGCTGAGGAGGTTATGTTTCTTGAGCTGAGGGTGAAACCAATAGAGTCTCTAAAAAGAAAGATTGTGTCTGGTACCCATTCCTCCATACCAATCTCAAATGTGTATTTTGATGAAATGACTTATGAGTTGTAACAAAAGAAAAAAAGGGAGGAAAGGAAGGAGCTTTTAATTAGACTATTTAGTGCATATGAAGTAAGGCTGCTTGATGACTCTTACATCCACTATATAAAACCAAACATTTCAAAGAAATAATCAACAAACTGGGAGAACAGGACATGCACTTCTTCTTAAAGCGCATTAAACTGCTGAAAATGGTATATGATCAAATCATTGCCAAGAGGTAAAATAGAAAGAAGAAAAAGGCTCCTCTGAAACATAATGAAGCTCGAAGTGGATGTAGATGGAGCTCTACTGATTCATAGGGATGGACTGTCCACTGTGTCTCTTAAGAAACTACCCTTGGAAGCCATCCATACTATGGGTAAGATGAGAATACATGTGATGAATCGAGAAAAGATGTCACGTGCCAATGACTTTGTTAATATGATAAAGGCCATCTTGGATCCAACACAAGCTGAACCACTACTCCCTTCACAAGACCAAGCAGAATCCTCTCAACATAACCACCACCAAACCATTAAAGAACATTGGCTGTATATTCTTTTGGGGGAGTATTGTTAGACCTTGAAAGGATCATACATGCCAATTTAATTGGTGAGTTGTTGGTTGTTCTGCTGAAAACTCCCTAAGTCCAAGAACTAATATGAAAGAATAATATATAGAAGAAGAACCAAGTATTGACTAACTGTATTTGTAAATGCGGAAGACATAGAACAAATGCTCACAAGTGTTTGTTCTTCCACATTAACAAATGTAGATAGTCAAAAAGATATGCGGACAAGACTTTTTCTTCCACATTAACAAGTGTTTGTTCATATTACCCAATGCGGATGACCAACTTACTAATGCGGAAGACAAAGTGAAGAAATGCTGATCAAGTCCATCTCATCCACATTTGTCAATGTGGATAAACAAGAATAAATGCGAATGAAGACTTAGATTAGTTCTGATGTATATGTCAGGGGTAGTTTAGTCATTTTGTAAAATGGCAACTTGTCTGCCTATAAATAGAATAGAAAACCTCGTACCTGATGTGACACAATATAGACAATCAGAATATTTTGTATTACCTAGGTGCACTATTATTGTCCTTGCTAAAACCCTAGTATTTATTGTAATCAATCACCTTCATCAATATATACAAAGCATTTATGAGTATTTTGTTGCATTAATTGTTTATTGATGGTTTGTTTCTGCCATTCAATCTCTAACTTGATCACCATATTCGAGCCTAAGTGAGATTCTCATTCTCACCAACCGGTCAACATGCACCTATTCAGTCTCCAAGATTAGTCATCTTGTATCTCAGGTGACCACCTTGCAAAACAGGGTCGATGATCAAGAACTTGAGATTTCTTGTCTAAAGGAAAAACTAGCTGGGAGACCTTTAAGAGGAGCTCAACCAGGAACACAAGAACCTATGAGTGTGATTGAACTAACTCCTAGCTCACCTATGCAAGAGGGTGATGATACCAAAAAGGGGGAGAAAGTCATTACACTCATAGAACCTAGGAGTTCTTCATGGAGTATGGACATTGAGGACTCACCATCCTCACTTACAACTATGCGTACTCAGCAACTTCCTCAAGGTCACATTGATGTGGACTCCATAGACTCCTACATTTAGAGTCTATTTGAGGAAGGAATACCAAGGGCTATGTCATCTTCACCAACTTCAAATCACATTATTAGGTGGATGTATGATGAAAGCAGAAGAGCCCTCATCATTCTTAGTCAAGGACAACAAGAGAACTTCAATTTTTAGACCTTGAACTTCTATGAAAGTCTGGATCTAGTCAACATGCCACTTGTCAACCAAAGCCAATCAAGACAAGCTGACAAGCTGGCTCAAAGAATCCAAGACAGGATCACTGTAGAGTTCAGCTTCAGAAGGAGATCAAGGCAATCAGGCAATGCCATAGGTCAACTAGATGTTGGGGCAGACCCTAAGATTAGTTTCATAGGGGAAACCTTGACTGAAGGCCTAGTGGTAGAACCTGAGAGCCTTGTCTCATCATCAACTGCCGCAGAGATTCATATCTTTTTTGAGACACCTGCTGGTGAAGGTGCATCTTGACCTCTCTCTGGCCGGAGCTTGGAAGCTACACCAAGCCATAAAGGCCAAAGCTCTCTCCACCCTAAGTCACAAAGGTTTTTTAGTTATAAAGGGAAAAGAAAAATGACCTCTGAGGAGATTGAGGAGGATAAGAGAGAGAGGAAAAGGAAGCTGAGGGGAGAAAGTTCCTCTACTGGGTCTACAAGACTCATGGAAACTACTATTAGGACTGCCCCTAGACCAAACACTCAAGATAATGAGTTGAGGGCAGTCAGGATCAATTACTTGCAGACCATGAACTATGACATTGATAATGTCATTTCTCTCCCCTAAGAGGAATTAAATGAACTGGTTGACATGGAAGTGTCATAGGAGAGAAAGGAGGCAGAAGATGCAGAGCTACGAATTCAAATCAAAGAAGAAAGAAGAAAGAAAAGATTGTACAAGCATGTGCCTACTCTCTCCCTAGTTCAAGAAAGTCCTGCATAAGAGGATGTGGTTCAACAAGAACCTCAGGTAGAGAAAGAAGAAGATAGGATCAAAATGATCAACTACCTGAGTGCCATAGGCCTCTATCAGGCTCATGCACTTCTTCCCTTATCCTATGACTACATTGAGTTTGAGTACCTCAAACAACTTGAACTTGAGATAGTCAAGGAAAGAAAGATCATTAAAAGGAAACTAAGGGAAGAGGCTAGAAAGTTAAGAGCCATCATCCAGAATAGTATGAAGACATATATAGATAGGAAGAGGATGATGAACTTCTTGAAGCTGTATGGATTCTCCAAAAGGAGACTTGGCCCTATGTCTCTTTCTACTCTGGATGAGCATATCAGGGTAATCAAGCAAAAGATCAAGAGTGGAAAGCTAATAGACTTACACTCCCCTCTAAGTCAAGCTCCACCTGAAGTGGAGGTTAAGGTTGAACAACCTGAGACAACACAACCTGAACCTCTTGTTGAGACTCAGCAAACTTCATCTTCTCATCCACAGTAGGGTCAAACTCCCTCTCCTTTTGAACTTGTGAGGGAGAAAGATCCAACTAAGAAAGACAAAGAAGATCAATGAGGTGCTGCAGGCCAGTCTTCTCAGTTAAAAAGGAACAAAAAGAAGGAGAATGATGGCTTCAAAGCCAAAGCCAAAGAAGAAGAGGAAAGAAGCATCCTTTTCAGAATCTCAGGATGAGTCAGATCACCCTAAGGATGTGCAACCAAAGGATGCTCCATCATCTCCCATTCAAACAGCTCCTCTAGCATCAGGAAGACCCATCCTGTCTTGGACGTACACCACAAATCCAAAAAAGTGGCATGTCATGAGAGATCAAGACATTAAGAATGTTTACACATGGCAAGACATGTTCAATCTGCCTCTCCTTGATCTCTTCGACATGAGAAGACACTTTGAGAGTCTGAGTGATCCTGATCATCTTATGAAGAAAGGGATGGTCATCATCATAATGAGGACTGTTGATATCTGAAGTCCTCAAAGTGTTTTGGTAGCATCATCTTAGGCGGATTTTGTAAGGATTAAATGTAAATGCTGATGCAACTCAAACACTCAAAGTCTCCTGCATGCATGCACAAGTGCATTCAAGAAGAATGCTTCAGAAGTTTCACAATAGCAACAGAAATATTCTAAGTGTGAAATCTTCCAAAGCCAAGACCAATATCTTCCGAAGCCAAAGATAAAGTCTTCCGAAGCTTCAAAGACAAAGTCCTCCGAAACAACAATTGAAGACAGATTTCTTCCAAAGATTTTCAGGATACATGCTTTATCTGATGTACTTTACATAAAGCTGGACCCATTTCTCCTACAACTCTGTAAAGTCACCAACTTACATAAGTTGGTGAAAAGGTCCATGCTTTTAGTAAGTGTACATTGAGGTCTTGAGTCTGTAACTTTCTACTTCATGTACTTTATCCTTTTTGTAATAGATAAGGATGTGAGCTATGGTATGTCATAGTCACTAGTCAAAAGGCAATCTACCTTTTGACTCTACAATTGATTTTGTGTTGTGTCCAGTCAATTGTATCCATATGTAACAAGTGTTGGGGAGAAGTGATGGAGTTTCTCTCCTTTGGCTTGTGAGATACCTTATGTTGCTTCCCTTTCAAGCATGGAACACAGTGGAATCATACAGGTATGTCAGAATCACTTGGGACATTTTAATAAACAGTCTTGATGCCATATCCTTGTTTTCACTGATAGTCAATAGCAATTTTAGGAAATCATACTAGAGCCACAAGATGCACACAATAATTTTGACTTTCAAGAACTGCAGCTCATAATGATTGTTAGTATACTTGTCCTCTTAAATCCATACATAGATTTTTGACACACATTTGTGATGAGTTAAGGTTTAATTATTTCAACAAGCATTTATGGATCCTTCGCTTATATGGTAATCAACTTTCCTTAGGAGATTTTTGAGCGGTCTACGGGTATATTTCAAGAAGAGACTGTTCTAAGAGCTTTCAAAGAGAAGCCAAGCCTCAGGTCAGTGCCATCACACAGCAGAGAGGCACAAACAACAATGAATTCTAGAATATTTAGGTTATGTTTAACCTCAGGTCAGTTCCACCGCACAACAGAGAGACACACAACCTATCTTCTTGTTCGAGCATTTATTTTCTTTTCGCACATATCGCATCAACAACATAAGTTATTAGCTTGATTGTGTTTTGCATTTTTCATGTGCTTTGCTCATATTTTATGGTCATTCGCACACATTTGTGGCGTTTATTTTGTTCTTCACCCTTTATTGGAACATTGTATATTGTGTTAACGAGGAATAAGATGGGAACCCACAGTAGGTTGAACAACTTAGTTTTGCAATTGAAACCACCAATGAGGTCTACTCATCTATTGGGTTGAATCTACTGACATATCATATAATGAACTAGCAGCCTCTAGGTCTACTTTCTCTATGTTACCTTGGTAGCCTACTATTTTTACTATCATTTTTCCTTTTAATTTGCTTATACTTTTTAGATTTAAACTTTGAATTTTTCATCTTAATGAGTTAAACTCTTTTGAAGTCCTAAACAATCTATTCCCTGTGTACTATCATTTTCCAAATATGTTGAATCCGTATCACATATTTGATTTCTTTCCTTTTAGCTAACCTGTCCTCCTCCCTCGTTTTTTTAAGTAATTAAATAAAACGACTAAACGACTAATTTAATACTAATATAACCTATTCTCCCCCTAAAATTCTAAAATTGAAATTATTTTTGAGTATTTGGATTTTATAGAAACAGGAAAATAAAATAAGAAAAAAATAAAAGAAAATAAAAATTTTTGGACTAAGCATTTTCTTCCCCTGTGATCACATCACTTTTCTATTTCATGACATTAACCTCTAATAGATATAAAAAACCTTGGTTTATCAATTGCTTTTGTGTAGAGGTCGGTGCATTGAAAATCCGTATTTATCTTAACCACATCGATTAAATGCTTTTCAAAATAATCACGTATAAAGTGATACTTAATGCCGATGTGTTTAGTTTTAGGATGTTGGACTGGATTTTTTGTTACGGCTATAGCAGCATAATTATCAATATAGATAGGAGTGTTAGAGAATTGCAAACCGTAGGCCCGTATTTTCTGTTGAATCCAAATAATCTACGAACAGCAACTTGCAACAGCAACATATTCAGCTTAACAAGTTGACAGAGCAACCGATGTCTACTTCTTACACTGCAAGGTGACTAATCTTCTCGCAAAAAATTGACATCCTGCAGACGTTGACTTGTAGATCATTTTGCAGCCGCCGTTATCCGAGTCACTATACGCTATAAGCTCAAAATCATCATCAGGAGGATACCACAACCCGAGTGTTGGAATACCCTTTAGATAACAGAAAATCCGTTTAACTCCTATGAGATGGTTGACTTTCGGTTTCGCTTGATATCTGGAGTAGAGACACGTTGCATACGTGATATCCGGACGAGATGTTGTGAGATACATAAGGGATCCAATCATTCCTCTATACATTGTAGCATTAGCCAGATCACCATTTCGTCGGGTACCACATCGTGGTTCATGGCAAGTGGAGTTCCAGCAGCTGAGGCATTCTCCATGTCAAACCGACTGGGGATATCCCCTACATATTTAGTCTGATGCAGGAAGATTCCTTTGGGTGTCTGATCCACCTGTAATCCAAGGAAGAACTTCATCTCCCCTATTGCACTCATCTCAAATTCTGCTTTCATGACAGATTCAAGTTGTTTACAAAACTCTTTGTTTTTGGAGCTGAAGATTATGTCATCCATATAAATCTGTACAAGCAGTAAGTCTCCATCCTTTTCTATGATGAATAGTGTACAGTCAATAACTCCTCTACGAAAACCATGTTTCACCAGTGAGTTAAGAGTTTCTCATACCATGCTCTTGGGGCTTGATGTAGCCTGTAGAGAGTCTTATCCAGCTTGTAAACTCTATCTTGATGGTAAGGATCCTCAAATCCTTCGTGTTGACTAACATACACTGTCTCACGAATTTCCCCATGAAGCAATGCACTCTTGACATCTAGTTGATAAACTTTGATCTTCATGTAAGATGCATAGGCTAAGAAGATAGGGATTGCTTCCATTCTATCCACAGGTGCAAACACTTCATTATAATTGATTCCTTCGACTTGTCTAAAACCTTGAACGACAAGTCGAGCCTTGTTTCGAATTATGACCCCTTGGTCATCTTTCTTGCATTTCAAGACCCATTTAGTGCCAATGACCTTAGCACCTTTTGGTCTATCCACAAGTGTCCAAACTCCTTACTTCTTGAATTGTAGGAGTACTTCTTGCATGGCACTCACCCATGCCTCATCGTTTAAGGCTTCACTTACATATTTTGGCTCAAATTGAGACACAAAACATCCATAAGCACCGTCATGAAGATAGCCTTTTTCCATGACTAAGGCATAATTAGCTGAGTATAGCTGATTTCTTGTCTGTACTCCCGTTATACACGCCCTGTGACGTGGTCCAGAGGATGATATACATTAAGTCGAGATCCGGGAGTGGTGGGAACGACTACTTCCTGATCTAGATTTTGAATTCCTGGTTTAGTATCTGTAGCCGTTGGAGTGTGAGGTTCCAAAGTGTTAAAGGCATCAACATCTGATGCTTGTGTACTTCCAGTGGCACGAACCTGTTCCTCCTGATCCACCTGATCATTCTCCATTTCTTCATCATCAGAGGAAGAGTCACTTACCTCCAGTGCTCCACTTGAATGACTAGAAGACTCACCTTGTGAACTTGATGTTGTAGAGTCTAGTGACTATGTGTTTAAGACATCGTACATCATTTTGGTTGATAACTCGTCATTAGGATGGGAGAGAAGGATGTTAAAGGACTTAAAGAATATATCATAATCGAAGAAGAATACGGGTCCTTTTCCAGCAAGAGGGTGGTGTATCTCTGAACGTCAACGTTGCACCACACTTCTACTTGACCCATTGAGTTGTTGTAAACTCTCTTATTGGGTATGTTGTATCCTATAAAAGTTCCTTCTTTAGCCTTTTCACTAAACTTCCCCGACTGATTTTTCTTCAGTAGCGTACATCGTGCGCGGAACCGTTCGAGGTACTCTAGATTAGGTTTACATCGCTAGAGCAACTCAGAACACATTTTACCATGACATTTGACCACCAAGACTCGATTTAGGGTGTAACATGCATTGGCAACTGCCTCATTCCAAAATTGGATGGGTAGTTTTGAGTCTGCAAGCATCATTCGTGCTGTCTCTATCAAGCTCATGTGCTTCCGTTCAGCAACTCCGTTCATTTATGGAGTGTAGGCAGATGTGAACTGATGTACAGTTCCTTTATCTTTGCAAAATGCCTCCATCCTCTGGTTTTTGAACTCTGTCGTTGTTTGACCGAATCTGTCGCACTTTCAGCTTGTAGAGAGATTCCAATGTGGTCACCAGCTGTTTGAACGATTCAAATGTCTCTAATTTGGATTTCTGAAACATTACCCAAGAGAATCTAGAGTAGTCATCACTGACTACTTAACTGTACAAATCACCAGCGATGCTCTTGGTGCTCACAGGACCAAACAGATCCATATGTAGAAGTTCGAGAGGGAATTCAATACAATTTACTTTCTTTGCCTTGTGAGACTTCTTGGTTTGTTTGCCTTTCTTACACGCTACACAAAAATCAGGAAGTTGAAAATTGTTAACATTAACTCCATTCACTAAATCATTCTGAATTAGATGATTCATCTTCCGTGGATTTATGTGACCCATTCTCCTATGCTAGGAGATCGAGTCCCTCTTAGTTGCTTTTGACAAAAATTATTGAACTTGATGATCAGTTGTGGAGACCTTTGATACATCCAAGACATATAAGTCACTATATCTTGAAGCTAACATTAGGATTTAGTCCTCCGGGATAATGTAATCCTTCTTTAACACATAGCACTTCTTGTTGTCAAAAACAACCTTGAATCCTTTGTCACAAATCTGGGATACAGAAAACAAGTTATTTTGAAGTTGTTAAACATAGTTGACCTTATCAAACTTGACTTTCTGGTTTCCCACTTCACCTTGAGCGGTGATGTATCCTCCTTTACTTCCAGCAAATGAGACATGTCCCCCTTTAATTTGTTTGATATTTGAAAGAAGAGAGGTTTCCAGTCATGTGCCTAGACGCCCCACTATCAACAATCTAGGTGTTTTGTGATAGCAATGTAACGGACACCCTGCACATTCAAAGGAAATTATTAGTTTAGGTTTGGGACCCAAGCCTTAACTGGCTTGGGTAACCCAGAGGATTCACACATCATTAACTCAATCCACTGTCCATTTGAGGGTGAGGGCATATCATTCTTCTTATTATGCTCATTATCAAACACTAGACTTGATTTTTCTTTTGATAACCCAGTTTTGTGTAAGGCCTGTTTGTGATAAACAGACGACTGGCTTACGGTTTGAACTTTAGGTTCATTACTTCTTTTTGGTGGAGTAATACAACTCCTTCTCGAAGAAATTTGTTTAGTATCATAAAGTACAATTTTCTTTCTTCATGTCTAATAATAAGGACAATTAGAAGCGATGTGCCCACTCTTTCCACAAGTGTAGCATGATATACCTTCTACATGTTGGGAAAATTGTCTCTGTGGGAAGTGTGTGATACAGGTGTGACTTTAGTCTGGTTTGGTTTGGACAATTCTTGTTTAGATGTTTTTACTTCTTTAACAAAATTCATTGTTTGAACGTTTTTAACATCTTTAGCCTTTTGTTTAATTGGACTGTTACGTGGAGCACGTGGTTGGTTAACTGGTTTGGTCGTTTTGGGTTCAGAAATAGATATGTTTGGACCTGACTTTACATTAACCTTTTCAAATTGTTCTTCCAAATTCACAATAGGCATCTTACCTTTAGATTTCAAAGTAGCCTCCTTTTGTTTAGTGATAGATTCCACCGGTTTACTTGTGGAATCTGGATCACTAACTAGAGGAGTGGACACCACATGATCCTTAATTGGATTGTTATTTACTGGTCTACATTTAGCATTTAACAATATCTCATGTGGTGGTGGAACCACTTTGTAACCTAACCCCTCCCTGTTATTTCATTTTTTCACTAAGTGTTGAACTATGTAAGAAGAACTAGTCCAACTGTGCAGTTTTTATTTTAATAAGTTGACTTCAACTTCTAAAACTAATTTTTCTTTCTTAGTTTCTTCTAGGGAGTTTAAATAGAACTTTATGTCATTGGCTTGATTAGAAGCAACAACTTCGGTTTCCCTTAGTTTTTTATTTAAAAGTTCTATTTTCTCTTTATAATTGTGCTCATTTTGTTTTAAAATCCAATTAGCTTATGTGCATAGTTGTAAGTCATTTACTAAGCTATCATTGTGGTCTAATAACCTAGAAAATTTTAAATCTATGCTTTCTCTAAAATTGTTACATTCATTATAAGCATGATTTTCAAAGAGTTGGTCTTTGGTACATACTTGTGAAGATTCGGTTGAATCCGCCATCAACGCAGAGTTTGACTCTTCAGATGCTGGAAATTCTGAATATGTCGTTCTAAGATCTTCTTCAATTAGGTGATTGACCACATTCGCAGTATCTTCATATTGGACATCACTAGTTAGCTGCGATTTCACGTTCACTTGCAATGTCATCATCCAAACCCTCGACATGGGTAATGTTTGATTCACCCGGAGACACAAAACTGAAGGTCCAATCCTATCCTTCGTCACCTTGAGCAGTCAAGGCCTTTGTCTCTTTGCTTGACCAGGTAGCTCCCCTTGTCGGTTTATCTTGACAGTTAAAAGATGAGAATGGATTCCCGTTACCTGTCTTCTTGGGCTTTACATGTTCATGTTTGAAATTCCCTTTTTCTCCACAGTTAAAACAGGTAACATTGGTGTTGTCGAAACCAAAGGTAGTATCTTTTATGGCTATCAAGTTCTGTCTAGTCTTCTTCACAAACTTTTTCGCTCTCCTGACAGCACTTGCGAAAGCCCACATTATATCCATTCTCTCTAGTTCATTCTCGTCCACCTATTGTTAGTCTTTATCAGCCAGATGGCAATTATCAATTTTCCCTGCAACTAGACCATCATAAGAATGAACACCTTCTGCTAGAAGGTCCATGTGCTCCTTTGCAACCACCACAGTAACATTTCCGAGATTCTCAGTCTTCAACTTTGTAGCATTTATATTGGGTACTAGATGACCCTAACGTTTTAGATCCTGAAGCTGTGGTTTGAGAAGGAGCGGTTGAACTACACACAAACGTTGTTTGAAGAGGTGCTCCTGAACTGGTTGGAGTGGAAAATGAGTTATAAAGTGAAGGATTCTGGTCATAGGATCCTTTTTGTGACCTGTACTTCATCCTCAATTCGTCCTCCCTCAATTTTAGGATGAAGTCGTTTATGTCTAATTTAGCCAGTATATTGTATTGTCTCAAGTTAGACACAAATAAGTCCCACTTCTCTGGCAGACCATCGGCAAAGCTTGAGACCTTATCTTCCATTGACGTTGAGACCCCATGAGTGTGCAACTCACTCATTAGATGGTAGAACCTGTCTATGACATCATCAAAGCTTTCTTTTTCCATTAAAGAGAAGTTATGAAACTCCTTCTTCAGAGCCTTTGCCTTTAGAGCTTTCAACGTTACATTCCCGTCGTATCATTTCTCCAAAGTTTCCCATAACTTCCTTTCTTGTTTGTTCTCAGAAAAGTAATGGAATATGTCTTTTGGTATTGATTGAGTCAACAGGGCATACACCTTCTTTTCAGCATTGTACTTCGCTTTCTGGCTATCAATCATAGCACCCAAGGTTAATTTAACACCATCAGCACCAACAGGCATACTATAACCTGTGTCAACAGATTCCCAAAGGTTGGGATCAACTCCATTAAGATAGATCTCGAATCGCTGCTTCCATTGTGGGTAATCATCTAACATTATAAGTTTAGGTGGTTTACTATGATTCCCAATCTCATTTTCCAGAAGCAAAAGGTTCTGGATCCGTGAGTCTCTACCGGCAGTAAACGCAGAGAATTGATCTTCCATCACTTTAACTTTGAACTTTAGAACTCAAATGATTCACTTGTGCGAATGGACTAATGCGGATGAGTCAATCGTGCGATTGACAAATGTAGATGGCCAATGCAGATGACTCAGTCGTGCGAATGAGAGGTGAGAATGAATTCAATCGTGCGATTGGATTCAGTCGTGCGTATGGAGTGTGCGATTGGAGACAAACGAATGAAGATGTTCGGTCGTACGAATGGATGAGCGACTGAGTTCAATCGTGCGAATGGCAGGTGCGATTAAGTTCGGTCGTGCGATTGAGCCAATCGTGCAACTGAAGGCTGCTGTTTTTGCAAAATCAAAGGTTTTTGACACTTTGATGCAAAAACATGATTTTTCAAGAACCCTAATTTGCTGTATGCCGATAAACATAAACTGTTAGACCTGGAGACGTCGAAAACACTATTTTACTCAAAAAAGGTGACTCTTTTGAATGAAAAACGTGACTTTTGCACCCCAAACTAATTGAATCACACACAAAATCAAGAGCCAAAGCTCTGATAGCACTTGTTAGGACCATGTATGTACATAGTACTAACTGATAATGCGTGAAAGCAGATCAAATAGTGCGGAATCCTATTTGATTGGTAATCCAATGAGTGAGAACGCAGTTCAGATCAATCTAACGATTAAAGAAACATTAAGAACGATTAGAACAAGATCAACTGCGAACTATGAAGTTGGAACAGGCTCTCTAGAGTCTCTAGACGACTAGGGTATGAATATGAGTCGAAATTCTTGAAGTGTTTTATTTTTCCACGAATTAGGTGGTATTTATAGGTTAGGGTTTGGCAATCGTATGACTAAACCATTAGCATGGTTCAGTCGGGCGACTGAATCATGCGATTGATTCATACACACCACTAAAGGTTCAGTCGTGTGGCTAAGCCAATCTTATGTCTCAATCATGCGACAGATCCAGTCTCCTGGTTCGATCGTGTGACTGGTCCATTTGCATGAAGTATTCATGTGTATGGTCCATTAGCATGGTCCATTCCCATGAGGACTTCATACGATTAAGTTTGAACACGTTTCTTAATCATTATTGACTAAGAACTATGTAAACAACCACAAACCTATATAGTTAGTTCAATATACTTTATTACACAATAAACAATGAAACATTAAACATTAGAAGCATCAATCACATATTATATTTCATTCAACTCATTCATTACATATGTGTAAGACATGACAAACATTTTACATTTAGATCCTAAAGTTGGTACATATGTATCAACAACCTCCCATGCTTAAACACAAATCTATGTTTAAGCAATGGAAAATCAGATTCCAGAATTACATTACAGGTGTAGATCCAAACTTTTTGATCTCAATATGCAAGGGGCCACGCATCCCTGTTACTTTGTCTGCAGATCAAGCTGCCATCTACAAAACATCAAGAATACCTATTGAGGATGTGAATCTTGTTGATGATGACTACAAGAAAATCAAGATTGATCTCAAGGCTTACTCCATACTCACTCAAGCACTCAAGATGGATGTGCTGAAAAGACTGGAAAAGTATGGTACTACTAAAATAGTATGGGATGCACTACTAGCTATATGTGAGGGAAGCAGTGAAGTTGCAGAGATTAACAAGGATAAACTTGTTAATTAGTATGAAATATTTCATTACTCCAGAGGGGAGTCCATATCTAAACAGCTGCATAGATTTGTGCAATTGGTAAATGACTTGGAAATCATGGGAGTCACTTATAAAGTCAAAAAGTTAAACAAGAAAATGCTGCACAGTCTTATAGAGACCTGGAAACAAAATGTGACAATATTGAAGAAGACTTTTGATCTTGAGAGTACTACCCTGGATATAATGACAGCCAAGATAGAAGCACTGGAGCTAGATGAAAGAAGCAGAAACTTAGGTGGACCTAAAGTAATTGAGGCATACAAGTTTCCATCAGACTCTCACTCTATGGAAAATGACTTCATTACTAAGGAGGATGATTTTATCTCTTCAAGAGATCAACAAAAAACCACTGGATCCATTGCAACTCCACCCATTGACCATCTATCAACATCATCCCAAGCATCAGGATTCACTTCAACTCCTACAAACACTCCTGATGATACAAGATCTAAAGAACAAAAAGCAACTTACAATGCTTTTGTTGCCAGCTTTGTAGCCTATTTGGGAGGAAGACTCACCTCAACACATCTGATCCAGGAAGACTTAGAGGAAATGGATCCAGATGATGAAGAAGAAATGGATTTGAAATGGCAAATGGCCATGATTGCTATGAGAGCCAAGAAGTTTTTCAGAAAGGGAAGAAAACTCAGCCTTAATGAAAACACCAAGCTTGAGTATGAGAAATCCAAAGTGAAATGCTTCAACTATGGCATGACTATCCACTTTTCCAGAGAATGTAATGCCCCCAAAAGAAACAACTTTCAAAGGAACTCTCAAAGCCAGTCATCATCATAGCCAAACTCAAGTTTTCACTCCAATAATCATCAGCAGCAGTATCATCATCCACACAACATCAAACATATCGACTCAATCTCCATTGACAAATCAAGCTCATGGAAGCAGTCAGTCATTTGCAAATGTTCTTGTGATTAAACAAGATGGATATGTGACTAGAGCCTGTATGCAGAGGAAGTAAAGCCTCAATTCCAAAATCATGCACTCATGGCTCACATCAACGATTGTTAGGACCATTTAGGTACGGAGTACTAACTGATATACATGTATACCAAACCAAATAGTGTGGAATCCTATTTTATTGGCGATCAAATCAGTGAGAACACAAGTATAATCGATCTAAGAATGAATCTAAACTTTAAGAACGATTGTGAGCTGATTTACTATGATCTATGAACTTGGAACAGGTTTTCTTGGGTCTCTTTAGTGCGTAGGGATTCCAATTTTTACATTTTCCCACGAAGTATGTGGTATTTATAGGTTAGGGTTTTCCATTCGCACGACTGAACCATTAGCATGGTTTAGCGTGCGACTGAAGCATGCAGTTGATCCATTTGCACAACTGAAGATCCAGTCGTGCGATTGAGTCAATCTCATGTCACAATCGTGTGACTGATCTAGTCTCCTGGTTCAGTCATGGGACTGGTTCATTAGCATGAAGTATTCATGTGTATGGTCCATTAGCATGGTCCATTCGCATGAGAATTTCACACGATTAAGTTTTAGCACGTTTCTCAATCATTATTGACTAAGAACTATGTAAACAACCATAAACCTATATAGTTAATTCAATATGTGTTATCACACAATAAACAATGAAATATTAAACACATCACAAACACATTACATTTCATTCATACCCATTTTGTTACATATACGTAAGACATGAAAGACATTTTACATTTGACATCCTAAACTAGGTACACATGTATCTACATACTCCCCCTTGGACCTAGTTTACTCTATTGTCTAACATTCTTCATCAGCTCTTCAAACTTCTTGTACTTCTCCTCTCTTGTAGCTCCAACATGTATCCCAAATGCGAAACAAAGCCTTATAACATTTTGGAACTGGAGGGCTTGTACAATATCTTGTGAATCATAAAACAATGGCCACTTGTACAATGTGTATACATCATCAGCAGACAAGTTAGTTAGCAATATTGGGTCAAATACCCAAATAGTATCCATTTGGCCCTATTTTTGCAAGACTATAACAACTTAACCTATTCTCCAATCATAGTACCACCACTTAAAGTGTGGAGTAAACTCCTATGGCATTCCCTTAGAGGGATTCTTGACATTATGAGTGGAGGACTCCACTTCAGCACTATCTTTGGCTTTCCAGTAATGGCTTCAACTTTAGACCGTCTGATGTACCTCGTCGGTTGTTGAGGTTTGAAGTTGACCCACCTGGTGTGGTACTCTTTTTGCAATATAGCCTCAAACCAGCTTGACATTTTCCTTGGGTTAGCATAGAAACTTTAGTTTGGCCAGCTGGTTAAGCTCAAAACTAGGAGAGTCTTTAGATCATGTGGGAATCTGAAGCACTCAATTCCCTTCTCCCTCTTTACAGCATAGACATTTAGATCCTCAAAATATGCCCACGCTATAATCTTTCCTGACACCTTTAGATGTTTCTTCACTTTGTAGAGCTTGGTGTAGGCACTCGGCTTTGGAGCAGTGCGTTGGGCTCAGATCTCTGGAAAACAAGCTGCCCATTCAGCCTTTTTGTTGTTGACATCGGCATTTGAGGCTTTGGCTTGATCCTTATTCTTCCCTGCCTCTTGTTCCATCTGATCTAGTTTTTCAAATGTATCACTGACAACAGTGTCACCCAAATTGGGGACTACATTTCCCTCTTTGTCAGCATACTCTGGATAATGCTGGGTTGTGACGTCTTCAATCTCTATTTCGGCCACATCATTAAGCTCGTCGTCACTAGCCACGTCCACAATAGGGGCATCCTTTACAATTTCATCTGGATTTAGCCGGAACATCTCCGCAAGTTTCTCATCAGTAAGGTCATGAATTATATCTCCTTCTTCTGGAGTATAACTCACAGATCTCCTGAAAATCCCTTGTAAATCAAGTATCATAGTGAATTGAGACTTGATTTGCTATAAGGGAGCAACATCATACTGGTCTTGCTAAGATGGTTGATCTGCTTGATTTAAACATTTAACACAACAATCATTTGTCAATAATCAAGACAATTAAATAGCAAATATATATAAACATTAAGTACATAAGATTAGTACATGATTAAATTTACACAAGATTTAAAATTACATGAACATCTAACCATTACTTTTATCTTGAATCATGGGCTCTTCTGCAGTCGGGGCCGAGAACGAGGCTCCCTGATCCTGTGACTTCTTGGAGCGTCTTTCTCTGGTTTGTGTGGCATCTGATGTAGCCGCATCGCCTCCTTCCTCATCATCTCCTCCCTCTTCTTCTCCTGCTCCATCATCACCTCCTTCGTCTATCTCATCCTCATCATCATCCTCATCAGCATCCTCATCATCCTCATCCTCATCATCATATCCCTCTTTAATCTTGAGAGGATCATCTTTAGTGCCTTTGAGCCTAAGCATGATGGTCTTGTTTGCCGTCTCCAACTCCCCAATCCTTTTAGCTGATCGGTCATTTAGCTCCTTGAGTTGGGTGATCTGCTGAGCCTGCTGAGATATCTGCTGAGCTTGGGTAGCATTAAGCTCCGCAAGCTGACGTAGTTGTGCAACTCTCTCTTCATCGGCTATCAACAGCTTCAGCACTATTCTATTGAGTGCTGACATCTATTCCTCTACCCCAATGGGGGGCAGAGATGATCCTGAAGTGAATGATGGTGGGATGATGGTCCGGCTTGGTGGCTGGTGGTGGTAGTGGTGGTAGTGGTGAATATGGGTGGTGGTATATGAGTGGGTGGAGTGGTAGTAGTGGTGGTGGGTGAGGTAGTGGTAGGTGGAGGTGTGGTAGTAATGGTGGGTGGTATGGTAGTACTGGTGGTGGGTGAGGTAGTGGTGGTGGTGGTAGCTATGGTGGCAGTAGGAGGAGAGGATGTGATCAACGTGTACCTTCGTCTCTTGGGCTTCAGCCCGTGGGGCTGAGCCATCCTCTTTTTCCTCCAACCCCACGAGGTGGATGCTCCCCCTAGGATGCTGGGATGAGCTGGGGTGTAGGTAGGATCAGTCATAGTCTCCCCAGATTCGCCCGGGCATCCACCAACCGCCTGAATCCCTCGTTCGGTGGCAACCACCTTGCTGCCCACCGTACGAGTCAATGGCTCCTCATCCTCCTCCTCTTCCTCCTGATGAGGACAGAATTCCTAATGGAAACCAGATATATCAGCTTCGCCATGAGTGGGTGGTGGAGGTATAACATCTGTAGTGGTGGCCTTAGATGGAGTGGGGCCAGTGTCTCCACCATCACCACTGTCATATTCATCAGAAGCATCAACAGGGAGCACAATCTGCTCCGTGTCGGAGTCGCTGTCATCATGGCGCCACTTCTTTCGCGTTGGCGCCATGTAGTCTTCATGGGCAGTATGCTCAAACAGCCGCCTAACAGGGGGTTTCACCTGCTTCCCCCTGTACACCATCATCCTACCCAAGATAGTATCGTCCATTACTGCGAGCAACACGACATCCTCCTTATCCTTGGGTAGCGAAGGGAGCTTTTAGTCAATAATCATTTGCATAAAGCGAGGGTACATTCAAAAGCCCTCCTTACCCTTCGCCTCGATGTTCACCACCACGTAGGTGAAGATCATCCTGGAGATGCTGAATGGATGGTTCGGCACCAACGCCACATAGGCGTTCTGAATTTGGTCCGATAGCTCGTCAAAGCCTCCCTTCCTTGAGGCAATGCACTTAAGCAACACATGGGCCAAGTACTTAAATTAGGGGCATAGGTTGATCTTGTTGAGCACACTGTATTGATATCCCCCGAGTACTTGGCTTGAAGAAAAAAACCTCGTACGGTCAGTGGTGTAGTCAAGTAGGGCAGTCAACATCATCCCCAAACTCCAAAACTGTCCTGAGATCATCCTTAGTGATCTCTATAGCCTGACCAAAAATGGAGCTCCTGATACAGTAGGGCTCTGAGGATCTGTCGATGATAGCGCTTTCCCAGAGAGCCTGCTGAACTAAACGATATGGTGTGCACAGACTCGATATAGCACGGAAGATCCTCGATCTCCGTAAGAATGTAATAATGCCAGCAAAATCAGTCGCGTTTCGGGAGGTCAGATCCAGATGAGCACAAATTTTATGCTTCGTGCTCATAGTCCAATGACTAGCCATCTGCTACACAGTGTAAATAAACGTTAGAGTGTGTCAATGAGTAACAATTTGATTCATTTGACTTGAAATCTTCTGTTCTGACATGTGAATGAACTGTAGGACTGAGATCTAGTCATGCGAATGAGCTCATACGTATGACTGAGCATGTGACTGGGACTAGTCGTATTTTATCCATGCGTTTACACCAGTCGTGCGACTGACCTCATACGCATGGTTTAGTCGTGCGATTGAGCCATTTGCCTAGCTCAGTCGTGCGATTGAAGTTCATGAGGGTGTCCAGTCGCATGACAGACTGTTTGTTCAATTCAAATTCAAATTTTGAGCAAAACTTAATGTTAGATGTGGTGGTTTGGCTCATTAGTCTCGCAAACCGACATAACAGCTAATAACCTTTAACTGAACAATGTACTTAGTTTTATTAGTTTCTTAGGAAAACTAAGTCTCGGTTCTGTTTAGGGCTTAAATTTGATCATTAGGGCATGAATTGATTGAACTTTTGGGTGAAAATCATCGCGCATTACCTGGATAAACATTAGAAATCGTCAGTACACAACAATTAGTAGTCTAGAATGGTCATAAGAAAATCGGGCAGCGTAACGGTAGAGTCGTGCGATTTGGGGGTGATTTGGGAGTGATGAATGACTGCGACCGACTCCCCCTCCTTTTATACTAGGATTTCCTCCGGTCCTGCGACTGAACCCAGTCGCATACTTGATTCGTGCGACTGAGGATCAGTCATGCGACTGAGGATCAGTCGTGCGACTTGCATAGTTGGTCAACTTTAGTCGTGCGACTAGAAGTCATTCGTGCGACTGTGTCATTCGGTCACCTCAATTCATGCCATTGATTCATTTTGTGAACCAATCGTGTGAGTTTACTCATGCTGATGGTCCAATCACACGTTTGGGCCATACGTGTGGTTTAGTCATGCAATTGGGCTCATACGTATGGTCCAATCGTACGACTGGTCCATATTCATGGTCCATTCGTGCGAATGGGCTCATACGTATGGTCCAATCGTACGGCTGGTCCATACTCATGGTCCAGTCATGCGAATGGGCTCATACTTATGATTTTGACTTTATTACCATTTGACAATTAACTCTTTCGAATACTAATAAAACATTTCGAGCATTCGATCATCACAGACATGACCATTTGACCTTAGAGAACTTTTGATCACCTCAGACGTGATCCTTTTAACATTTGAAAACCCATTTGGTCACCTAAGGCGTGACCCTTTTTAGTGATTGAGTCCCAGACAGAATTCCAATGCATAGTCTGACGTTTAACAACTAAACTGACAAAAATTAAACAAATGAAACAACTAGAACTAAAGGACAAAACTAAAATAGATTTTTGTGATTTTTGTGTGAGGTGGAAATCCTAAGATAGATATCTAACAGATTTATTTCTTGAACAGACAGGTTCAAGTTATTTTGACCATAAGTGGAACGATTCATTATGGCAACATACAGGTAATCAAATCATTCGGGACATGTTACCAAAACCTTTTGATGCTAGATTCTTGTTTTCATCAAGAGTCATTTGTATGTCTAGGAAATCATACTAGTGCCACAAGATGCACACAGTGGTTTTGAGTTTCAAGAGTTGCAGCCACGATGATTGTCAGTATAATTATCCTCTTAAATCCATACACAGACTTTTGACATAGATTGGTGATGATTTAAGGTTTAATAATTTCAACAAGCATTTATGGATCCCACGCTTATATGGTAATAAATTTTCCTCACGAGAGTTTTGAGCGGTCTACGGGTAGTATTCAAGAAGAAACTATTCTAGAGCTTTCAAATAGATGCTAAGCCTCAGGTCAGTGCCACCGCACAGTAGAGAGGCGTAAACAACAATGAATTCTAGAATATTTAGCCTCAGGTCAGTGCCACCGCACAACAGAGAGGCACACAACCTAACTTCTTGTTTGAGCAATTTTATTCTTTTTTCACAGATCGCACCAACAACATAGGTTATTAGTTTGATAGTTTTTGCATTTTTCATGTGCTTTGCTCATTTTATGGTCATCCGCACACATTTGTGGCGTTTATTTTGCTCATCACCCCTTATTGGAACTTTGTTGATTGTGTTAACCAGGGATAAGATGATAACCCGCAGCTTGTTGAACCACTTACTTTGAACTTGAAATAACCAATGAGATGTACTTATCTATTGTGTTGAATCTACCGACGCATCATCAAATGGTCTAGCAACATTTAGGTTTACTTTCTCCGTGTTACCTTAGTGGACACTAGTTTTACTATCATTTCTCATTTTATTGTTGCTTAGACTTCTCAAACTTATACTTCGAATTTGGCATTTTAAACAATTTCTTCTTTTAAAGTCCCAAACTATTTGTTCCTCTCTCGTTTTTTTTTTGTACTGATTTTTTTATGTACTGAAATTAAACCAACTAAATTTAATACTACCTTAACCTATTCTCCCCGTAAAATTCTAAAACCAAAAAAGTTTTGCATTTAGAATTTTAATAGGTGAAGAAATAAAATAAAATAAAATAAAATAAAATAAAAATAAAAGTAAAAATGAAATTTACTTGTTGGACTAAGTACTATCATCGTCGAAAATCACGTCACTTTTCTTTTTAGTGTCGTTGACCTCTAACAGATATAGAAAACATGGTTTATCAAAGGCTTTTGTGTCGAGATCAGCGCGTTGAAAATCCATTTTTATTTTAACAACATCGATCAAATGCTTTTCAAAATAATCACGTATAAAGTGATATTTAATTCTGATGTGTTTGGTTTTAGGATGTTGGACTGGATTTTTAGTGACGGCAATAGCAGCAGAGTTATCAACATAAATAGGAGTGTTAGAAACTTGCAAACCATAATCTTGCATTTGCTGTTGATCCAGATGATCTGTGAATAGCAACTTGCAGCAGTAACATATTCAGCTTCACAGGTTAACAAAGCAACCGATGTTTGCTTCTTAAACTACGAGGTAACTAATCTTCTCCCAAAGAATTTGCATCCCACTGATGTTGACTTGTACTTCATTTTGCAACCGCCGTAATCCGAGTCACTATACGATGTAAGCTCGAAATTATCATCATGAGGATACCATAACCCGAGTGTTGGGGTACCATTTAGATAAAAAAATATCCTTTTAACGTTGATGAGATGGTTGACCTTTGGAGCATAGACATGTCGCATACATGATATCCGGTCGTGAGGCAGTGAAGTACATGAGAGATCTGATCATTCCTCGGTATGTGGTGGCATCAACCAGATCGCCACTTTCGTCGAGTGCCACATCGTGGTTTGTAGCAAGTGGAGTCCCAGCTACCGAAGCATTCTCCATATCGAAACGACTGAAAATATCGCCTACATAAATGGTTTGATGTAGGAAAATTCCCTTAGGTGTCTCATCCACCTGTAGCCCGAGAAATAACTTCATTTCTTCCATGGCACTCATCTCAAATTCTGCCTTCATTACTGCTTCAAATTCTTTACACAGGTCTTCGTTTTTGGATCCGAAGATTATGTCATCATCATAAATCTATACAAGCAGAAAGTCACCATCCTTCTCTTTGACAAACAATGTATAGTCAATCACTCCTCTTTGAAACCCGTGTTTCACAAGATGAGTCAAGAGCATCTCATACCATGCTCTGGGGGCTTGATAAAGCCCGTATAGAGCTTGTCTATCTTGTAACGATGATACCGATCCTCAAATCCCTCATGTTGACTGACATACACTGTCTCTTGAATCTCACCATGAAGAAATGCACTCTTCACATCAAGCTAATAGACTTTAATCTTCATATACGATGCATATGCTAGGAAGATATGGATGGCTTCCATTCTTGCCACTGGTTCAAAGACTTCATTGCAATCAATTCCCTCGACTTGTGGAAATCCTTGAACTACAAGTCAAGCCTTGTTTCTGATAATGACCCATTGGTCATCCTTCTTGCATTTCAAAACCCATTTAGTGCCAATGACCTTAGCACCTTTAGGTCTATCCACTAGAGTCCACACTCCTAACTTCTTGAATTGAAGAAGTTCTTCTTGCATGACACTCACCCCAGCCTCATCATTTAATGCATCCCTTACATATTTTGGCTCAAACTGAGACACAAACCATCATTAAGCACCATCGTGAAGGTAGCCTTTTTCCATGACTGAGGCATAATCAGCTGAATACAGCTGATTTCTTGTACTCCCGATTGTACATCCCCTATGACATTGTCTAGAGGATGATAAACATTTAGGCGAGATCCAGGAGTGGTGGGTACAACTACCTCATTATCCAGATTGTGAACCACAGGTTCAATATCTGAGGTAGTGGGAGTATGGGGTTCCAAAGTGTCAGAGGCATCAACATCTCATGTGTGTGTACTTGTAGTAGTAGGAACCTGTTCCTCCTGATCCACCTGAACGTTTTTCACTTCTTCATCATCAGAAGAGGAGTCACTTACCTCTAGTGCTCCCCCTGAGTTACTAGAAGAGGAGTCACTTACCTTGTGAACCAAATGTTGTTGAGTCTTGTGATGGTGTGTCTAAGACATCATACATCATTTTGGTTGCTAACTCATCTTTAGGAGTGGAGAGAGGGATGTTGAAGGACTTAAAGAATCTATCATAATCAAAAAAGAATGCGGGTCCTTTTCCAGCTAAGGGGTGTGTATCTTTGAACGTCCACATTACACCACACTTCTACTTGACCTGTTGAGTTGTTGTAAACTCTCATATTGGTATGTTGTATCCTAGGAAAATACCTTCTTCAGCCTTCTCGCTGAACTTGCCTTCCTGAGTTTTCTTCAAAAGGGTGCACAGGGCACCAAACGTTTCGAGGTACTCTAGATTTGGTTTACGTCGTTCAAGTAACTCCTAACACGTCTTATCATGACGTTTTAACACCAGGACTTGATTTAAAGTGTAACATGTATTGGCAACTACCTCATTCCAAAATTGGATGGGCAGTTTCGAGTCTGCTAGCATTGTTCGTGCTGTCTCTATCAAGTTGCGATCTTTCTCTCAGCAACACGTTCATTTGTGGAGTGTAGGCCGAAGTGAACTGGTGCACAATTCCCTTTTCTTTGCAGAATTCCTCCATCCATTGGTTCTTGAACTCGGTACCATTGTCTAAGCGTACTTCTCTTACCTTCAGCTTGTAGAGAGACTCCAAAGTAGTTACTAACTCTTTGAATGACTCAAATATTTCAAATTTGGATATCAGAAACTTTACTTAATAGAATCTTGAGTAGTCATCTATAACTACATAATAGTATAAGTCGTCGGCGATGCTCCTTGTACTGATAGGACCAAACAGATCCATGCGAAGAAGCTCAAGAGCCAGTTCTATGGAATGAACTTTCTTTTCATTATGAGACTTCTTAGTCTGTTTGCCTTTCTTGTAAGTGACACAAAAATCTGGTAATTGGAAGTTTTTGACGTTTACTCCTCGCACTAGATCATTCTGGATCAAGTGGTTCATCTTCCGCGGATTGATTTGTCCCATTCTCCTATGTCGGGAGATCGATTCCTTCTCGGTAGCCTTTGATAGGAAACATTGAACTTGATGATCTGTTGTGGAGGCCTTTGATAGATCCATGACATGAAGATCGTTATATCTTGAAGCTGACATTAAGACTTGGTCCTCCAGGATTACATAGTCCTTTTTCAGAATATAGCACTTCTTGTTGTCGAATAATACATTAAAGCCATTGTCACAAATTTGGGATACAAAAGCAAATATTTTGAAGTTGTTGACATAGTTTACCTTATAAAAGTTCACTTTCTGGTTTCCCACTTCCCCTTGAGGGGTGATGATGTACTCCTTTGTTTCCAGCAAATGAAACATGACCTCCTTTAATTTGTTTGACGTTTGACAGGAGAGCCAGGTTCCAAGTCATGTGCCAAGATGCTCCACTATCTACGATCCAAGTATTGTGGTAGCACTATAGCAAACACCCTGCCCATTCAAAGGAAATCATTAGTTAAGGTTAGGGACCCAAGCCTTAACTAGCTTGGGTGACCCAGAGGCATCACACATCATAAACTCCAGCCACTGTCCATTTGAGGGGGAGGGAAGATCATTCGTCTTCTTGTTCTCATTATCAGACATTGAACTAGATTTCTTTCCATAAGCTAGTTTTGTGTAAGCCTGTTTATGATACACAGACGATTGGCTTATGGTTTGAACTTTATGCTCACTACTTCTTCTTGGTGGAGTCATAGAACTCCTTTTAGAAGAACTAGATTTAGGATCATGAAGTTTCACTTTCTTCCTTGGTGTCTGATAGTAAGGACAATAAGACGCGATGTTTCCATACCTTCCATAGTTGTAGCATGATCTACTTTTGACATGTTGGTATAACTGTTTCTGTGGTGTAGTGTGTGACACTCATGTGACTTTAGTTTGTTCGGGTTTTGACACTTCTTGTTTAAATGCTTATAATTGTTTAACAAAATTAATTGATTGAACCTTTTTAACATCTTTACTTTTTTGTTTATCTGGACATAGACATGATGCACGTGTTTGGTTAACTTGTTTGGTCTTTTTGGCTTCAGAATTAGACGTGTTTAAACCATAATTTACCGTAACCTTCTCAAATTGTTCGTCCAAATTAACGATAGGCATTTTACCTTTTGACTTTAAAGTGGTTCGTTTTGTTTAGTGAAAATTCAATGGAATTACTTGTGCAATCTGGATCACTTACAAGAGGAGTGGACACCACGTGATCCTTGATTGGGTTTTTATATTGGTTTGCATTTATCATTCAACAAGGTCTTATGTGGTGGTGGAACCACTTTGTAGCCCAAACCCTCCCCGTTGTTGCGTTCTCTCACTAAGTACTGGACTATGTGAGAAGAACTAGTCCAACTGTGCAGTTGTTGTTTAATGAGTTTACTTCAACTTCCAAAACTGCTTTGTGTTTCTTAGTTTCTTCTAGGGAGTTTAAATAGAACTTAATGTCATTTGCTTGGTTAAAGGCCGCAACTTCGGTTTCCCTTAGTTGTTTATTAACAGTTCTACTTTCTATTTGTAACTGTGCGCATTTTATTTTAAAATCTTGTTTGCTTCTGTGCATAGTTGTAAATCATTTACTAAGCTATCATTGTGATCTAATAACCTAGAAAATTTTGAGTCTATGCTTTCTCTAAATTTATTACATTCAATGCAAGCATGACTATCAAACAATTGGTCTTTGGACATACCTGAGAAGATTTGGTTGAATCAGCCATCATAGTAGAGTCTGACTCTTCTGGTGTCGGTGATTCTGAACATTTTGTGCTTGAACCTTCTTTATTCAGGTGATCGACCACATATGCGGGTTCTTCATTATTTGACATCACGAGTTCAATTGCTATATCACCTTCGCTTGCAGAGTCTTCATCCAAACCCTGAACACAAGCACTGTTGGATTCTCCACGAGATACAAATCGAAAGGTCCAATCTTGCCCTTCATCATCTTGAGCTATCAAGGCCTTAGGATCCTAGCTTGACGATGTAGGACTACTTGTGGGTTTATCTTGACGATTGAAGGATGAGAATGGATTATCATTACTTGTCTTCTTGGGCTTAACACATTCACGTTTGAAATGCCCCTTTTCTCCACAGTTAAAACAGGTAACTTTGGTTTTGTAAAAACCAAAGGTTGTATCCTTTATGGCAATCAGGTTCTGTCCTGTCTTTTTAACAAACTTCTTTGCCCTTCGGATAGCACTTGCCAATGCCCACATGATATCCATTCTTTCCAGCTCAGTCTCGTCTACTTGCTCGTAATCTTCATCTGCCAGATGGCAGTTCCAATCTTCGCTGCAACTAGCCCGTAATAGGAGTGAACCACAGCTGCTAAGAGATCCATATGCTCCTTTGCTACCTCCACAGTCATGTTACTGAGGTTCTCGGTCTTCAATTTTGTAGTATTCGCTTCAGGTGCTAGGTATTGGGTGCAAGACGACCCTGACGTGTCAGATCCTGAAGTAGTGGCTTGAGACAGAGCGGCTGAACTCGACCCGAATGCCGTTTGAAGTGGTGCTCCAGACGTTTTTGCTTGACGAGTTGAGTTGTAAAGTGATAGGTTCTGGTCATCCTCAACTCTTCCTCTCTCAGCTTCAGAATGAAATCGTTGATATCTAACTTCGCCAGCATATCATTCTGTCTAAGGTTTGACACAAATGAAACCCACCTTTCTGGAAATCCATCTACGAAATTCGACACCTTGTCTTCTATGGACGTAATAACCCCATGAGTGTTCAACTCACTCATTAAGTGGTAGAAGCGGTCTATAACGTTATCCAAACTCTCCTTACCCATTGACGAGAAGTTATCGAACTCCTTCTTCAAAGCCTTAGCCTTTAGAGCTTTTAACGATGCATTCCCGTCATACCGCTTTTCTAGAGCATCCCGTAGCTTCTTTTCTTGCTTGTTCTTAGAAAACTGATAGAATATATCCTTGGAAATTGACTGAGTTAACAAAGCATACACCATCTTCTCTGCATTGTACTTTACCTTTTGGCTATAAGTCATGCTGCCTAAGGTAAGTTTAACTCCATCTGCACCAACCGACATGCTATACCCTGTCTCAATTGATTCCCACATATTAGGATCTACTCCATTTATGTATATCTCAAACCTTTGCTTCCATTATGGGTAATCATCTAACGTTGTGAGCTTTGGAGGCTTATTGTGATTCCCCACTTCATTTTCCGGAAGCAATAGACTCTGGATCCATGAATCCCTACCTGCGGTCAACACTGAGTACGGATCTTCCATTTCTATTTACTTTGGATTTTAGAACAACATTGTTGTACTTGTGCAAATGAAAGAAGGCGATTGGGCTATTTGTGCGATTGAATAATGCGGATGGTTCAATCGTGCGACTGAACAAATGCGGATGGCTTAATCGGGCGATTGAACAGGTGCGGATGAACAATGTGAATAATGAATTCAGTCATACGAATGAGTGAACGACTGAGCCAATCGTGCGTATGAGTGATGCGAATGCGTTCAATCGTGCGATTGAGTCAATCATGCGACTGAAGGCTGCTATTTTTGCAAAAACGAAGGTTTTGAACACTTTGACGCAAAAACACGAATTTCTCACGAACCCTAATTGTCCTATGCCGAAAAACATTAACTTTTTGACCTGGAGACGTCGAAAACACTGTATGACACAAAAAGATTGAGTTTTTGAGTGAAAAACGTGATTTTATATATCAAAATCGATTAAATCACACGCAAATCAAGAGCCAAGGCTCTGATATAACTTGTTAGGATCGTTTGGGTATGGATTACTAACTGATTTACGTGTATACAAACCAAATAGTGCGGAATCCTATTTGATTGGCGATCCAATTAGTGAGAAGGCAAGTATAATCGATCTAAGAATGTATCAAAATGTTAAGAATGATTGTGAGATGATTTATTCGATCTATGAACTTGGAACATGTTTTCTTGGGTCTCTGGACGGCTAGGGTATGATTTAGTGCGTAGGGATTCCAATTATTATGTTTTTCCATGAATTATGTTGTATTTATAGGTTAGGGTTTTCCATTCGCACGACTGAACCATTAGCATGGTTCTGTCGTGCGGCTGAAGCATGCGGTTGATCCATTCGCACGACTAAAGATCCAGTCATGCGACTTAGTCAATCTCATGTCACAATCGTGCGACTGATCCAGTCTCCTCGTTCAGTCGTGCCAATGGTTCATTAGCATGAAGTATTCATGCGTATGGTCCATTAACATGGTCCATTCGCATGAGAACTTCACACGATTAAGTTTAAGCACGTTTCTCAATCATTATTGACTAAGAACTATGTAAATAACCACAAACCTATATAGTTAATTCAATATGTGTTATCACATAATAAACAATGAAATATTAAACATTATAAGCATCACAAACACATTACATTTCATCATACCCATTCTGTTACATCTACGTAAGACATGAAAGACATTTTACATTTGAGCTCATAAACTAGGTACACATGTATCTACAATGATGATCCATCTCCATGCCTTCTGAGGTAAAATCTAACCTGTGTAGTGATAAATACATTATTGAACTACAAGGTTATAGAGAGGACAACCATAAACTTGCAGGCAAAATAAAGTAGGAAAGGTTAAGTCAGAGATGCTCAAGAGAGAAATAAAAGGCTTTGAAATCAAAATAAAATCTCTCACTTCTGACATTGAAAAATACATGGTGAAAAGTACACTCTTGCAGTTGAGAATGAGAAACTGACTAAAAAGTTGGCTCAATCTAAAGCTGAACATACACTACTAAAATGAAACTAGAAAAGTTTCAACTGTCTTCAGTCAAGCTGTAAGAGATTCTTGATTCTCAAAAGGATGCTAAAGACATGTTTGTAATTGGCTATAACTCTTGTCCTCCACCATACAATGACAATTACACTGCCATGCCTGACTCTATTACACTCAAGAAGAAAATTGAACCTAACACTATTGAACCAAAAACAATAGTAAAACATATCACAAATCCTCTAAACCAACTAAATGTTTACATTGAAACAAATAAGGATAAAATTAGATTAGGACACCCAATTAAAGTCAAAGAGTTTTGAGACAAGGCAGTAAGTGTCATCAAACCCTCAAGCCCAATCAAGGCAATTGTTCCTTTTGTGAAATTCATACATGCTATTTCAAAAGGGAAAATAAATTTGTGAAGTTAGTGAAACCATCTGCTGAAAGCAGTTCTGATAACATATCTCCAATAATTCAAACAAATTGGACAAGGGTTCACTACAAAAGAAACAAAAGAGCTCACTGATTTCAAGAGTTAAAATTCAGTCAGACCCTCAATCATTAAAATTAAGATAGGGAGTCGGTTTTGATATATGCAACAAAGAGCACATTGATCAATTTGAGAAAGAGGTAAAGAAAGGGTTGAAGAAACAAAAATAGCACAGAAAATTTAACAAAAGTAGTATTGTGAAGCAAGTTACAAAAAGGGCTGATTTTGATTCCTCCCCTAAGCAAAAGAAAGTGACTCAGCTAAAAATAGGAAAAACAACTGAGTCTCCCAAATCAAACTCAGATTCAAGAAATAAACATATGTATTGTGACATATGTGATATGTTTAATCAGAAAACA